>UESW01001465.1:30953-301454 GCA_900491605.1 Calamus simplicifolius
CGGCCTTAAGAGCCAGCGGCTAGCGTCGGCCTTCAGAGCTGGCCGCCAGCGTCGGCCGTCATACAAGGATGTTCTAGGCAATGGACCCCGCGATTTAAGGTCTATTGCCGAATGGTCTGTTGACTCAAATCGCGGGCAGGTCTCAGCCTAATCAGTAGTTACCGCTATAAGCGGCCCCTATCTCGCAACAGTCCAACAACTTACCGTTCGATGAAGCAGACTCGACGGTTCCAACAGGCCGAGATACACGGGATCCACAACAGGTATAAAGGGAGGACTCGAGCTCCATGCGAGGGGACTCTCTCTCTCTTCAGAAGAAAACTTCCACTAGAATAATCACTCATATCCCTGTTCGGCGACTCACTAACTTGGGCGTCGAAGGGTCCCCGCCGGAACTACCGGCCCGGGACTTTTTGCAGGCTCCAGGAGGAAGACGGTGATCTCTCTGCACACCCGGTGATCCTGGTCCGCCCGACGTTCATCATACGTGATTCGGCAGCAACAGATTGGCGCGCCAGGAAGGGGGGCGGGGGGCAGAAGGCAGACTAAGTCGAGACTCTCCCCCGAAATCTCTCCAACTTTGCAAAGGAAGCGATGGTGACCACGCGAGCACAAGAGGCTTCCTCTAGCCAGGCAGCCGGGCCCATCCCGCGAGTGGAGCATTCGGAGGCCAACCCTCATGCTCCACCCCGTGCGCCAACGAGCCAACCTGACCGGCTTGATGATCTAACCCATCAGGTCCAGGATCTGACGACGATGGTCCGAGGGCTGCAAGAGCGCTATGTGGCTGCTGTAACTCAACCCCCTGTAACGGGCGAAGGGGTGCGAGGAACAGTACAGTCTCACCAAGGAGGGACCCCGCCTAAGGTCTCTCACCGCTCACCCTCCGAACCTCATCGTCAAGGGACCTCGAAGCGACGACGGTCTCCTTTCCGTCGCTCCGGTCGTCCCCACCACCGACCGGAAGAAAAGGAGTCCAGGCGGGCGCCTTCCTTGCGCCGTCGATCCTCTTCTTCCGACTCATCCCAAGGGACTTCGAAGCGACGACGGTCTCCTTCCCGTCGCTCCAGTCGCCCCCACCACCGACCGGAAGAAAAGGAGTCTAAGCGGGCACATTCTTTACGCCGGCGATCTTCTTCTTCCGACTCATCTCGAGGTAACACGCCCCGGAGAACCACTCGACGAGCCGAGCAAAGGCTTCACGAGTACCATCGGCGGTTGGACGAACTCAGCCGTCAGATCGCCGATCCCTATGCAGTGGAGTACGAACGTCGCCCTCCGCTTTCTCGCCATATCATGAAGGAACCGGTCCCCCCCCGGTTTCGTCTCCCTCAATTGGATCCATATGATGGAACGACGGACCCCCTGGACCATCTGGAGAGCTACAAAGTCCTCATGCAGGTCCAGGGAGCGACGGATTCCTTATTATGCGTCGCCTTCCCGGCTACGCTCCGTAAGGCGGCACGCGCGTGGTACTCCCGTTTACTTCCACGCAGCATCAACTCCTTTCGGCAACTCGAGCGGTCTTTCCTGGCTCATTTTGATGCCTGTCGAAAGATCCCACGAGTTGCCGATAGTCTCTTTGCTGTCCAGCAGAAAAGTGGCGAGACCTTAAAGGATTTCGTCGCTCGATTTAAGGAGGCAGCGCTGGAGGTGTACAACCTGGAAGACTCTGTCGCCACCTTGGCCCTGAAGAGAGGACTTCGCCCGTCCAGATTCGCTTACTCTCTGGATAAGAAGCCTCCGCGTTCCTACACCGAGCTTCTGAGCCGGGCACAGAAATACATCCGCGCTGACGAGGCAGATTCTTCCCGGAGAGACATTGACAAGAACCCCGGTAACAAACCGCCACCTTCTGATCGCACGGGTGCGCAACCTAGGAAGCCTGAGCCTCCACGACGCCCGGATCGCCGGCCACAAGCGCTGGTTCCTAAAGAGCAGTTCACTCCCCTCATGGCCCCCATCTCCCACATCCTACTGGAGATCGAGGAGGAACCATATTTCAAGCGACCGGCTCCCTTGAAGTCCGGAGCCCCCCGCAACAAGGAGTTTTACTGCCGGTACCATCGGGACTACGGCCACGACACCGAAGACTGCCGCAATTTGAAAAAGGCCATCGAGGAGCTGGTTCAGCAGGGCCACCTGGGCAAGTTTGTTCGAAGGGGGAACCTCCCCGCGGTGGGCCCCATGGCGCCCCCAAGTCATCCGGTGGGCGTGGATAATGCCCCGACTGAAAAAACCATAGCTATGATCTCTTGGGGAGCGGATGGTGGTTCGAAAAGGCCGCGCGAGGGAATAGACTCTGTAATACCTTTTTTCGGAAAGGATCTAGACGGGGTAGTTAACAAACACGACGACAGCGTCGTAGTTTCTATGACTATAGCTAAGCACCCTGTAAAAAGAATTTTAATTGATAGTGGAAGCTCTGTGGATGTCTTGAGTTACGAGGCTTTTGTTCGGATGAACTTATCAAGGTCCTTGCTTCGACCCGTTGCCACACCACTAATGGGCTTCACGGGAGACTCAGTGAACGTCGAAGGCGAAATTGCTCTCCCGATCACGGTTGGAACTCCTCCATGTCAGAGTACAGTGGTTGTTAACTTCCTGGTGGTCCGGGTCCCGCTAGCGTATAACGCCATCTTGGGAAGACCGGGGCTGAACTTGCTGGATGCCGTGATCTCCACCAAGAGACTGTTAGTAAGGTTCCCTACCAATGAAGGGATCGGAGAAATGAAGGGGGAGCAAAGCCCGCTGCCGCCCTGTTATCATCTGTCGCCCAGCCCGCTGAGCGCAGAGTCAGCAACGGCCTCTGAGTCGCTCGATCCTAGGGAGTTGGGGAGAAGGGGAGAGCCGGCAGAGCATCTTCTAACCCTCCCCTTGGACGATAACCCGGCAAGGACTGTTCAGCTGGGGGCATCACTCCCGGAAGAGATACGTTGTCAACTCCTCGCATTCCTGCGGGCCAACGCTGACGTCTTCGCATGGTCTTCCTCCGACATGCCAGGCGTCCCTGAAGAGGTAATTATCCATCGGCTTAACCTCAAGCCAGAGTGTCGGCCAATCCGACAGAAGAAGAGAAACTTCGCTCCAGACAGACAGAAAGCTATCGACGAGGAAATCCGCAAGCTTATGGCTGCGGGCCACATTCGGGAAGTCCACTACCCTGAATGGCTAGCTAATGTGGTGTTAGTCTGCAAGGCCAACGGGAGCTGGAGAATGTGTGTAGATTTCACCGACCTTAACAAGGCGTGCCCCAAAGATAGCTTTCCACTACCTCGAATCGATCAATTGGTGGATGCTACATCCGGCCATGAAGTCCTCAGCTTCATGGATGCATTCTCTGGATACAACCAGATCCGGATGAATCCGGAGGATGAGGAAGCTACTTCCTTCATAACCGAAAAGGGTCTGTATTGCTACAAGGTGATGCCTTTCGGGTTGAAAAACGCGGGGGCAACCTACCAGAGGCTGATGAACAAAGTCTTTGAAGGACAGATAGGGCGTAATATGGAAGTGTATGTGGACGACATGCTGACAAAAAGCGTTCATGCCCTTGACCACATCACGGATCTGGCAGAAACTTTTGACAATCTTCGTCGATATCAGATGAAGCTGAACCCTCGCAAGTGTGCATTCGGAGTAACAGCTGGGAAGTTCTTGGGTTTCATGGTGACCCGGAGAGGAATTGAAGCTAACCCGGACAAAGTCCAAGCCATCTTGGGCATGAGGCCTCCCATCAACAAGAAGGAAGTACAATGCCTGACAGGAAGAATAGCCGCCTTAAGCCGCTTCCTATCCAAGTCCACGGAAAGGTGTTTGCCTTTCTTCAAGGCGCTTCGCGGAATCAATAAATTCGAGTGGACCAAAGAATGCCAGGAGGCGTTCGAAGGGTTAAAGACGTTCCTATCCACCCCGCCACTGCTAGCCAAGCCGACGAGCGGAGAGGAGCTCCTTCTATACCTCGCGGCCTCTCCTGAGGCTGTTAGCTCCGTGCTAGCCCGGGTGGACACTAATGGCACACAAAGGCCCGTATACTATACAAGTAAGGTGCTTCATGATGCTGAGACTCGATACTCAAACATGGAAAAGATCATCTTTGCGTTGATCGTGTCGGCCCAGCGTCTGCGGCCATACTTCCAAGCCCACCCGATCGCAGTAATCACTGACCAGCCTCTAAAGACAATTCTAGCTCGTCCGGATACTTCTGGCCGCCTGGCCAGGTGGGCCCTCAAGCTGGGGGAGTTTGATTTATCTTTCCGTCCTCGTTCGGCCATGAAGTCTCAAGTCTTGGCAGATTTCTTGGTCGAATGTACTTGGGGAACCGAGTCATCCAAAGAACTTCCGACGGACACTCAACCCTTGGAAGCCGGTGACGATGAGTGGGTCCTTCACGTAGATGGGGCGTCGAACTCTCAAGGGAGCGGAGCAGGCCTCATCTTGGCTAACCCGGATGGGGTGGTTACTGAGTGTGCGCTTCGTTTCCTCTTCCCAGCCACTAATAACCAGGCGGAATATGAGGCTTTATTATCCGGAGTAAGACTGGCTCGGGAACTGGGGGTGAAACGCCTTAGAGCTTTTACCGACTCCCAATTGGTTGCTGGCCAGATCACCAAGGAGTACGAGGCAAAGGATCCTATCATGGCCCGTTATTTGGATGCGGTGTTCTCAATGACCTCTCCATTTACTCACTTCAGCGTCAGCTACATTCCTCGACAAGAGAATGCTAGAGCTGACGCCCTATCCCACCTCGCTGCCTCAGCTGATGGGATGTTGGGAAAAGCTTACGTGGAGCACCTAGAAGTCCCAAGCATTGATGCGCCAATGGAAACTTTACCAGTGGGACAGAGCCTTCCTGGATGGACGCCTATGTTCAATACTTTACTGAAGGTGTCCTCCCCGAAGACCCTGCCGAAGCCAGGAAGCTTAAGAGACGGGCCCCGAAGTTTTTCCTTATGGAAGGAAGGCTCTACCGAAGGTCATTCTCATACCCCATCCTCAGATGCGTCGGTCCTACCGACGCCAATTATATTTTGCGAGAGATACACGAGGGATATGCGGAAGCCATCTGGGAGGCAGGGCTCTTGCATATAAAGCTCTGCGTCAAGGGTATTACTGGTTGACGATGAAAGAAGACGCATCTGAACTTGTTAAAAAGTGTGACAGCTGCCAGCGTCACGCCAACGTTCAACATCTACCTGCGTCCCAGCTAACCCCTCTGGCTGCACCGTGGCCCTTCGCACAATGGGGCATGGACATCCTAGGACCTTTCCCCCTGCCTCCGGACAACGTAAGTTCCTAGTTGTAGTCGTCGATCACTTCACTAAATGGATCGAGGCGGAGGCTCTTGCTAAGATCACGGAAGCCAAAGTGAGGTCTTTCTTCTGGAAATCTGTGGTGTGCCGGTTTGGGTTACCACACACCCTGGTTACAGACAACGGCCGACAGTTTGATAACACGGCCTTCCGAGAATTCTGCAAGGGCCTAGGAATCCGTCACCGATTTACCTCCGTAGGGCATCCCCAAACCAACGGTGCAGCTGAGGTGACCAATCGCATCATCCTACAGGGACTTCGGGCTCGGCTAGATAGCTGTAAAGGGCGCTGGGTGGAAGAACTTTCCAGTGTGTTGTGGGCCTACCATACTACGCCGCGAGCACCCACAGGGGAAACTCCCTTCAGCCTGGTCTTTGGGACCGAGGCGGTCATCCCCGTAGAGATAGGGGCCCCTAGTCCCCGGACGGAGTTATACCACGAAGAAAGCAACTCCAACAAGCTGAGGGCTGATCTGGATTTGGTGGAAGAATTGCGGGATCAAGCGCATCTTCGGATGGTAGCATTCCGTCAGCGCGTGGCCAAACCCTACAACTCTCGGGTGCGACCCAAGACATTCCGGTCGGGAGACCTGGTCCTACGAAGAGCTGAAGTATCGAAGCCAACGGAAGGGGGCAAGCTGGCACCAAAATGGGAAGGACCATACCGTGTCAAAGAGGTACTCCACCATGGAGCATATAAAATTGAAGAGCTGGACGGGAAGCTGCTCCCTCGAACTTGGAATGCTGACAATTTACGACGGTACTATCAATAGAATTCTATCGTTATTAACTTGAATCTTTCTGATGCATGAATAATAGACATGTTCTTATTTTCTAATGAGTATGGCAGCCAAAGACCAACTCGCGTTGGCATCCAAGACCGGCGTCCAACGTCGACATCAAAAGACCGGATCCGCTCCGGCACTTAAAGACCAACTCCGCGTTGGCATCCAAGACCGGCGTCCAGCGTTGGCATCAAAAGACCGGATCCGCTCCGGCACTCAAAGACCAACTCCGCGTTGGCATCAAAGACCAACTCCGCGTTGGCAACTCAAAGACCAACTCCGCGTTGGCATCCAAGACCGGCGCCCAGCGTCGGCATCAAAAGACTAGATCCGCTCCGGCACTCGAAGACCAACTCCGCGTTGGCATCAAAGACCAACTCCGCGTTGGCATCCAAGACCGGCGCCCAGCGTCGGCATCAAAAGACCGGATCCGCTCCGGCACTCGAAGACCAACTCCGCGTTGGCAACTCAAAGACCAACTCCGCGTCGGCATTCAAGACTGGCGTCCCGCGTTGGCATCAAAGACCAACTCCGCGTTGGCATCCAAGACCGGCGTCCAGCGTCGGCATCAAAAGACCGGATCCGCTCCGGCACTCAAAGACCAACTTCGCGTTGGCATCAAAGACCAACTCCGCGTTGGCAACTCAAAGACCAACTCCGCGTTGGCATCCAAGATCGGCGCCCAGCGTCAGCATCAAAAGACCGGATCCGCTCCGGCACTCGAAGACCAACTCCGCGTTGGCATCAAAGACCAACTCCGCGTTGGCATCCAAGACCAGCGCCCAGCGTCGGCATCAAAAGACCGATCCGCTCCGGCACTCGAAGACCAACTCCGCGTTGGCATCAAAGACCAACTCCGCGTTGGCATCCAAGACCGGCGCTCAGCGTCGGCATCAAAAGACCGGATCCGCTCCGGCACTCGAAGACCAACTTCGCGTTGGCAACTCAAAGACCAACTCCGCGTCGGCATTCAAGACTGGCGTCCCGCGTTGGCATCAAAGACCAACTCCGCGTTGGCACCCAAGACCGGCGCCCAGCGTCGGCATCAAAAGACCGGATCCGCTCCGGCACTCAAAGACCAACTCCGCGTTGGCATCAAAGACCAACTCCGCGTTGGCACCCAAGACCGGCGCCCAGCGTCGGCATCAAAAGACCGGATCCGCTTCGGCACTCAAAGACCAACTCCGCGTTGGCATCAAAGACCAACTCCGCGTTGGCATCCAAGACCGGCTCCCAGCGTCGGCATCAAAAGACCGGATCCGCTCTGGCACTCAAAGACCAACTCCGCGTTGGCATCAAAGACCAACTCAGCGTCGGCAACAAAAGACCGGATCCGCTCCGGTGATTAAAGACCCAACTATGTGTTGGCGCAAAAGACCGGCACCTAGCGTCAGCCGTAGAGATCGACTGTGTTGGCACCAAGGACCACCTAACATCGGCCTTGTCGATGCTTAGGACAGCATCATAGCTCACGGTCCTATCTAACGTAATCTACTACGCATATTCCTATCAACTAACAGTTCACAGCGGTTTGAACAAAGGAAGCTCAAGAAATTAAGCATATTCATTGATGATGAAGTTTACAAAATTGCCAACAGAAAGAAAAACGAAAGGCAGCTAATGGGCATCCGAAGGCGGGGTGCCACCTTTAGGGACGTCGTCAGGCTGCAGCTCCTCAATATCTTCCAAGTCGTAAAGCTCCTGTATTTTCTTTTTGCAATCTTGGAAGCCGGCGTCATAAGCTAACGCCGCTGAATCAGCTACCTCGTCATCGAAGGCCTTGGATTTCTTGTAATCCTCTATGGCATTGGCCCCCTTCTCTTCCGCCTCGGTGGCTCTTCTCTGAGCCTCCACCACTACCGCCTCCAAATTTGTGATTTTAATTATGTGCTGGCGGGTGGCTTCCTTAGCCGCATTGGTCTCGGCAAAGGCAGAGCTCATCTGAGTCTTTAGAACGAATACCTCCTGCTCCGCTGCCATCAGTTTCTCCTCAGCTACCGTCAGCTTCTCCTCGGCCGCTTTTTGCTTCTCTTCCGCCACCTGAGCGTTGTCTAGCTCGTTGGCAGCACGGCGCTGGGCAACTTCCAGCGCGTATTCAGCTTTTTCGGCCCTAAGCCGAATAGCCTCTATCTCGCCCGTCAGGGTGGCCCGGGTGTCCTCTAGGGCCATCGCCGTCTTTTCAGCTTTCACTTGAAGGGAGACCATCTCCTCCCGCGCTTGCTCAAGGGCGGTGTCGCTCAAAGCCCAGAGATCTTTGAGAGCGACAAGGGAGTTCAAGGCCTAAAAAAAAAAAATAATAATAATAATAATAATAATAATGACAGTAATGATCCGGAAGAAAGGAAAGGACAAGTGGCACAAAAACTCACCCAGAGGTGCGCCACCGAGGCTTCACGAAAGAAGGTAGTGTTGGGCCTGGTGTGGTGCTATCAAGGCCCAGGTGGGCTAACTTGTATTGGGCTGGGTTTGAGTCCAAGGGTTGAGATTAAATCAAGTCACGGGTGTACACGGGCTTGGGGATTAGTTTAATCTCATTGGTTTAGTCCATGGAAGTTTTTGTTGAGTCTGGGCCTGGCCCACTTCGTGGATGTATTTAAACTCTAGTCTCTAGGGTTTGGATGGAATAGAGAACAGATTCTTTTCTCCCAAAAATTCCCTTCTCTCATCATAGGGCGGCAGCCCTTTCTTTCTCCTCCCCATCTTCCTCCTTTTCAAGGTCTAAACCTAACAGGATTAGAAATCCTTAGTTCTAGTTCTTGTTGAACGGGGAATCCCATTGCTATTCATCAAGGTCTAAACCTAACAGGATTAGAAATCCTTAGTTCTAGTTCTTGTTCAACGGGGAATCCCATTGCTATTCATCAAGGTCTAAACCCTAACAAGTGGTATCAGAGCCTGGTTCAAGGAGTAATCTGGAGGCCTTCAAGGAGTTGAAATAATTTCAACAGAATCTCGTCAAGGTACTTCTCTATTTTATAAAATTTATTTTTGTGCTATTTTTTGAAATTGGCCATGGGGAGTAGCATAAAATAGAGGTTGAGAAGTTTGATGGGAAGGAAAGTTTCTCCATGTGGAAAGTCCGGGTAGAGGACCTCCTTGTGCAGCAGGGTTTAGATCTGGCTTTGGAGGAAAGGCCAGATGGGATGACAGACAAGCAGTGGATTTCATTGGAGAAGAAGACATGTTCAATGATCAGGGGCTGTCTGGCGGATTCAGTCCTCTATTCAGTGCTGGAGGAGAAGACCCCGAAGGGACTCTGGACGAAGTTGCACACCCTCTATATGGGGAAGAATATGTGCAACAAGTTGATGTTGAAGAAGCGCCTCTACAGCCTTCGGATGTCAGAAGGTGGAGATGTGCTGGGTCACATCCAGATATTCGACCAGATGAGCAATGAACTTCTGAATGTTGGGGTCAAGATGGAGGAAGAAGATAAAGCACTTCTGCTTTTATGTTCAATGCCCACGTCTTATGACTCATTGGTCACAACACTGCTCTATGGGAAGGAGACATTAATTTATGAAGATATTGTCTCGGTGCTTCGGATGAATGAGCAGAGGGAGAAGATGACCAAGGAAGCTGTTCCCCAGGAGGGTCTATCAGTTGGGGAAAGGACAGGCAGAGGTAGGGGCAGGGACAGAAGTAAGTCTGGAGGACGATCAAAGTCCAGGAAAGGCAAGAGAGAGTTGAAGTGCTATAAGTGTGGAGAGGTAGGACATTTTAAGAAGAATTGTCCTAAGTGGAAAAATCAGAAGGGAGAAAAAGGAGGATCTGAGTCAGTGAGTACAGTTGCAGATCAGGAGGTGGAGGATGATCTCTTGGTTGTATCAGATGATCACAGGCACAGCACAGAGATGTGGACCTTGGATTCAGCCTGTTCTCATCATTACACTCCCAACCGGTCGTGGTTCAGTACTTACACAGAGGTTGAGGAGGGGAATGTGACTCTTGGAGATAATCACCCTTGCAAGGTGGCAGGTATTGGCACAGTGAGGGTGAGGATGTTTGATGGTATGGTGCGCACTCTTACCAGTGTGAAGCATGTTCCAGAACTCAAGAAGAATCTGGTATCACTGGGGTACTTGGAGCGGACTGGATACAGCTTCAGCAGTCGTGCCAGGAGTGGAGTTCTGAACATCTCCAATGGAGCCATGGTGGTGATGAGAGGGAGGAGGCTGGAAAATAATCTATACAAGATGGAGGGCTCTGTGATGACTGTGAAATCTGAGGTGGCAGCTGTGGAGCAAGATCCCCGGGATGTGTACAGGATGTGGCATTACCGCCTGGGCCACATGGGAGACAAGGGGATGAAAGAACTGAGCAAGAGAGGTCTGCTTCCAGACTTGAGTAGCGGAGATATGGAGATCTGTGAGCCTTGTCAGATGAGAAAGCAGAGGAGAGTACAGTTCTCAGTCAGCACAGCTAGGAGTGCTGAACCCCTGGAGTTAGTACACACAGATGTCTGGGGACCAGCCCCAGTTACTGCAAGGAATGGGGCCAGATACTTTATGACCCTGATAGATGATTTCTCAAGGAAGCTGTGGATCTACTTTATGAAGGAGAAATCAGAGGTCTTCACCAAGTTCAAAATCTGGAAGGCTGAGGTGGAGAAGGAGCAGGTAAAAGTGTGAAGTGTCTGAGGTCTGATAATGGCGGGGAATACACCAGCAGGGAGTTCCAGATTTTTTGTGAGGAGTGGGGCATCAGAAGGCACTTCTCGGTGATGGGAACTCCTCAACAGAATGGGGTGGCTGAGAGGATGAACAGAACACTATTGGAAAAGGCAAGATGCTTAAGGCTGCAGGCAGGGCTTCCAAAGATGTTCTGGGTTGATGCAGTAGATGCAGCTAGCTACTTGGTCAATCGGTCACCGCACACCAGGTTAGATGGAGACATTCCAGAGGAGATATGGTCTGGAAGGAAGACAAGCCTAAACCATCTAAGGGTGTTTGGATGCACAGCATATGTGCATGTTGGAGCTGGGGAGCGGAGTAAGTTGGATGCCAGGTCTAAGAAGATGGTGTTCCTAGGCTACCCGCGAGGAGTCAAGGGGTATCGGCTATGGGACCCCTTGGAGAAGAAGGTTGTCATCAGCAGAGATGTAACCTTTGATGAGAGCTCAATCCTCCAGAACAGAAGTGGCATGGATGCACAGCAGGGACTACAGGAGGTAGAACACGGTAACACTAGTCAGACAACCTCCTATACAGTTGTGCCATTTGCTAGTGGACCAGGAGGATTTGAGATTCAGGTGGAGAGGACTGACAGAGGGGGTAGAAGCCAGGGAGTTCAGCAGGATGCAGCTGGACAGGGGACTGATACTGGGATCACACAGCAAAGGCCCAGGAGGAACGTGCGACCACCAGTTCGATACGGCTTTGAGGATTCGTTGTCATATGCCCTGGTGACAGCGAATGGAGACCCTTTCACCTATGAGGAGGCTATGGAAAGTCAGGATAGAGATAGGTGGATCCATGCTATGGCAGAGGAAATGCAGTCTCTTCACAGCAATAATACGTGGCAGGTGGTCCAGCTGCCACAAGGAAAGAAACCCATTGGTTGTAAATGGGTTTATCAGCGCAAAGAAGGAGCTTCAGAACAAGAGGGTATCAGGTATAAGGCAAGACTAGTGGCCAAAGGATACTCTCAGAAAGAAGGCATCGATTATGGTGAGATATTTTCTCCAGTTGTCAGGCACACTTCCATCAGACTATTATTGAGTATTGTAGCAGCTCAGGACTTGGAGCTGGAGCAGATGGATGTGAAGACAGCATTCCTCCATGGTCATTTGGAGGAGAGCATCTACATGGAGCAGCCACCAGGGTTTAGAGAACCAAGATCATATGGGAAAGTCTATTTGCTGAAGAAATCTCTGTATGGGCTGAAGCAGTCGCCGAGGCAGTGGTACAAGAGATTTGACACTTATGTTAGGAGCATTGGACTTTTCAGGTGTGAGTATGATTCTTGTGTGTATGTTAAATCTCTGGATGATGGGTCTAGGATGTACTTACTCTTGTATGTAGATGACATGCTGATAGCATGCAAGAGTAAGAAGGCTGTACAGGAACTGAAGATAGCTTTGTCTCGGGAGTTTGAGATGAAGGATCTGGGGCCAGCCAGGAAGATCCTAGGGATGGAAATCATCAGAGATAGATCCAAGGGTGTGCTGCATCTGAGTCAGGGTGGCTACATTAAAAAGATTCTGGAGCGATATGGGATGAAGGATGCCAAACCGACAGCACTACCTTTGGCAGCACATTTTTCCTTATCGAAGACCATGTCACCACAGACTGAGGTGGAGGCTCAGGAGATGGAGAAGGTACCATATGCTTCTGGTGTTGGGAGCCTTATGTATGCCATGGTATGTTGTAGGCCAGACATAGCCCATGCAGTGAGCCAGGTGAGCAGGTTCATGGCGCACCCTGGCAGGGAGCACTGGCGAGCACTAAAGGGAATCTTCAGGTACTTGGTAGGTACAGTTGGGGTTGGTATTTGCTATGGACAGCAAGAAGGTGCTGAGAGATCCAACTTATCCAAGGAGGCTCGTGGGCAGTTATATGGGTATGTGGATGCAGACTTTGGTGGAGATGTGGACACTAGGAGATCCATAACAGGCTTTGTGTTCAGCCTGTTTGGTGGTCCAGTATCGTGGAGATCATGTCTGCAGCCCATCACAGCCTTATCTACCACGGAGGCAGAATACATAGGTATCACAGAGGCAGCAAAGGAAGCTCTTTGGCTGAAGGGCTTGATGCTGGAGATGGGACTTGATCAGAAGGTTGTCCAGGTGCATAGTGACAGCCAGAGTGCTCTGATGCTTGCGCAGAATGCAGTCTATCATGCCAGGACGAAGCACATTGACCTCAGATACCACAGGATCAGAGAGCTGGTGGAAGATGGTGAGGTGGAGCTGGTGAAGGTATACACCAAAGAAAATCCAGCAGATGCACTAACTAAGGTTCTTCCACGGGACAGTTTTCAAAAGTGTATTTCGTTGTTAAAGCTGATGGACACAGTGGACGTGCTGAGGCCTTGAAAGCACCAAGGTGGAGATTGTTGGGCCTGGTGTGGTGCTATCAAGGCCCAGGTGGGCTAACTTGTATTGGGCTGGGTTTGAGTCCAAGGGTTGAGATTAAATCAAGTCACGGGTGTACACGGGCTTGGGGATTAGTTTAATCTCATTGGTTTAGTCCATGGGAGTTTTTTGTTGAGTCTGGGCCTGGCCCACTTCGTGGATGTATTTAAACTCTAGTCTCTAGGGTTTGGATGGAATAGAGAACAGATTCTTTTCTCCCAAAAATTCCCTTCTCTCATCATAGGGCGGCAGCCCTTTCTTTCTCCTCCCCATCTTCCTCCTTTTCAAGGTCTAAACCTAACAGGATTAGAAATCCTTAGTTCTAGTTCTTGTTGAACGGGGAATCCCATTGCTATTCATCAAGGTCTAAACCTAACAGGATTAGAAATCCTTAGTTCTAGTTCTTGTTCAACGGGGAATCCCATTGCTATTCATCAAGGTCTAAACCCTAACAGGTAGCACTCCCTCGACCTCGGAGATATTCTTGCATCTCCTCCACTGAAGCTTCCTCTATGACCCGCATAGCCCAGCGGCTATGGTTCGCCAGCAGTGACTGGAAGGAAGGATCGATAGTCCTCCCTTCCCTGGGCATCGGACCCGCGGATGTTGATCCTGCCTCAGAACCTGCCGGCTCCGGCTCTTTAGCGGGCGGAGGTGCTTCAGATGTCACCCCCACGGGGGCAAGGCAGTGGCTGGAGTCGCCGCTGTTGTCGCCGGAGCTTTACCCGCCTCCTTAGGCGCGGGGGACGGTGTCTTCCCCTCCGGAGATAAATCAAGTAAAATAATTGGAGGAGCCAGGGCTGGAGATTCTCCTTCTGGCGGGCTTTGCTCCACCTCCTTGCCGGCCCTGGCCTTAGCCGCGTCTTCCACGACGGGTTCTTCGACTTGGGGTCGGATTGCCTCGCCTATGCGCATGGGCCCCACTGCTTTGGCTTCCGGGGCATCGACCCCTTTTGCGACAGCCCTTTTGGGCCGCCCTTCTTCGAAACTTTGGCGCATAAAGGCTTCACGACTGTAGTTCCTCCGGCGTCGGCCATCCCAGCGTCGGTCTCTCTGCCACTAACCCTCCCGGCGTCGGCCCTCCTGGGAACCTTAGTGGCAGCCCTCCCTTCGGCAGGGGATGCGGTCCCCGCGGCCTTCCTCTTCTTGGCGGCCACCCGCTTAAGCTTGTGCAATGTCGGCGCCATCCCTACACAGCAGGGGATAGTTAAAAAAAAAAAAAAAAAAAAAAAAAAAGAAAAAAGAAAGAGAAGAGAGGCGAGTGGACTAATGCTCACCCCTCGAGGGAATTAAGCCGGCACGTTGAAGGCTCTCCTCAGCTATCAGCTTATTACATTTAGGGATATCGGCAGTCAGGAGCTGCCCAAATGCCATCCGGTCTCGTGGAAGGATGGAGGCGTCCCTGTTGGCATCAATATTGGGTACCCCCCAGCTTCCACGAACCCCGCTGACGTCCGCGAAGAAGAACTTGTCCTTCCACCCCTTAACGGAGGAAGGAAGGCACAACCTGAGAATCCTGTTGGACCTAGGTGTGAAAGACCACCACCCCGACTATTTGCGCAAGGTATAGAAGCTGCGGAACAAGGAAATGCTAGCCTCTATACCCTGCAGATGGCAGAGTACCAAAAAACCAACTATAGTTCGGAAGGAATTGGGAACTAATTGAGACGGGGTCAAGGAATACCTATCCAAAAGATTAAGGATAAAGGGGTGAATCGGTAACCTAAGCCCGGCCTTAAAAAGGCCCCGTACAGGGCAACCCTCCCGGAACGAGAGGAGGTGACCCTATCGACAGAGGTGGGAACGAACAGGTGAAGGTCCGGAGGAAAACCGTACCTGGCCCTTAAGTTTGCAATGTCCTGGGCAGACATGGTCGACGCAGTCCCTTCGGGGGATTCCTTGGTAACCCTAGAAGGGCCGGCAACAGTCGGCCGGGTTTTAACGAAAGTTTGTCCGCCGGACGGACGAATCCTGGTGGAGGGACGATCGGCTGATCGTGGCTTTGGTAAATGATCAGAAGATGAGGTGGACCATTGGAGGGGCTGGGACTCGGACTGGGAAGAATGGTGAGAACCCCCCCAAGAACCGGAACCGGAAATGGAGCAAGAAGGAGAAGAAGCCATGGGAACTGACCTGAGAAGAAAAACGCGAGCAAGGACAGAGCACGGGGAGAATGAACAGAAGACGGAATCGCAGGCGGACTCAAAAGGGAGCAATGGCGGAAAAGAGAGGGAAGATAGGAAGATAAGGGCAATTCGCCATCATTACACCATCTCGAAACACCCTCCAACCGTCCGATTTAACCACACGTCCGTCTTCAGTTGGGAGGCGTTTCGATGACCCGCCGATACGAAAAGGTCGAAAAGACCACCAATGTAAAAAGGGACGCTAACCTTACCGCAATGATGTCGTCCGCCTTTTCGTAGCGCTGCCCGAGGGAAATCCTCCCTAATCCCAACAAAAGCAAGATTACGTGGAAACCGGCCCCCTAGAAGATATTCACACCCCCTTTCGCAGGTAAGTAAACGCTCACCAATCTCAGGGGTGGGGGGGCATCTGATACGGCTGGCGGTTTCCACGGGGTAGTAATATCTTCCGCACAACTTTCGAAAGTAATGATGTGACAACGAAACCCAAGGCCACCAGCGTCGGCCCTCAGCACCGACCCCAGCGTCGGCCCTCAGCGTCGACCCCCCAGCGTCGGCTCCTAGCGCCGGCTCCCAGCGTCGGCCCTCAGCGTCGACCCCCCAGCGTCGGCTCCTAGCGCCGGCTCCCAGCGTCGGCCCCCAGCGTCGGCTCTCAGCGTCGGCCCCCAGCGTCGGCTCCTAGCACCGGCCATCAGCGTTGGCCTTAAGAGCCAGCGGCTAGCGTCGGTCTTCAGGGCTGGCCACCAGCGTCGGCCTCCAGCGTCGGCCCCCAGCGTCGGCCCTCAGCGTCGGCCTTAAGAGCCAGCGGCTAGCGTCGGCCTTCAGAGCTGGCCGCCAGCGTCGGCCGTCATACAAGGATGTTCTAGGCAATGGACCCTGCGATTTAAGGTCTATTGCCGAATGGTCTGTTGACTCAAATCGCGGGCAGGTCTCAGCCTAATCAGCAGTTACCGCTATAAGCGGCCCCTATCTCGCAACAGTCCAACAACTTACCGTTCGATGAAGCAGACTCGACGGTTCCAACAGGCCGAGATACACGGGATCCACAACAGGTATAAAGGGAGGACTCGAGCTCCATGCGAGGGGACTCTCTCTCTCTTTCAGAAGAAAACTTCCACTAGAATAATCACTCATATCCCTGTTCGGCGACTCACTAACTTGGGCGTCGGAGGGTCCCCGCCGGAACTACCGGCCCGGGACTTTTTGCAGGCTCCAGGAGGAAGACGGTGATCTCTCTGCACACCCGGTGATCCTGGTCCGCCCGACGTTCATCATACGTGATTCGGCAGCAACAATGTGAAAATAGAAAACATCATTTGAAATGGCATTTTCTACTTTAAGATAAATTCTTTTGTTTTCATCTTTTTATATTAAAATCGATGCCAAAAGGCACATATTTGAAAAATACTCCAAACCTTTTCCTAGGCGCAATAGGAAAATAAACCAGTGGTCTAGCGTCTGTTTTGTGCTGCCATGCCAAGTTCCAGACATATAGCAATGCTCCCGCCGCCACCTTCCTGGAAGAAGCGTACTTACCGGCTATGCCCTTCCCCAGCCAATATATACGAGGGGAAGCCACCCGGACCGGAGAGAGAGCTCTCAGCCCTTAATTTGCTGAGTCCGTGTGGGTCTGGGTTTCTTCTTCACTGGGACCAGCTGTTTGAGCTAGCGGTCTCAGAGAAGAAACCCAGACGGAGAACTTGAAGCGCTACGGGATCGATCTTTGCTCATATTTTAAGAAGAGGTTTGCGAGTCGGTCCACCGCCGTGCTGCTGATCGGAGAAGGAGACCGGTGAGTTTTGATCGGTGATGTCGCTGATTAATTACTACGATATCGCCATCTTTTTATTTCCATCGGCGTGGCTTTGGAGCACATAATCTGATGCATTTTTTTTTGGGTGAAACACATAATGTGAAGCTTTTTGTTTTTTCAAGCACAATGCGATGCTTTAGTGGTGCATGTAGATATCCGGTTTAAATATTCCGTTCTGTTGACCTTTTCTTTGCTTTAAAAAAAAGGGGGAATTTTTTTTCGGTCACTTTGTTTTTAGATAAATTGGCTACTACTTTACTTGGAAGAACAATGGAGTAAGAAAATATGCCAGTTGCATCTGGACTTTAGAAGAAGAGATTAGGAGATGGCTGGCGTTAAAAGGAATTTTACATGCAGATCTAAAGAGAGTGGTGAGATATTGTGGGGCTAAGTAATAACCTTCCATGCATGACGTTCGAGCACCCTAAAACTACGATGCCTCCAGGAATTTCTTTGCATCATAAGTTGGTAGAGCGTTCCCTCGAATAACGAATAGAATGCATCTTTAATTTACGTTCTAATTACCTGGGAATTCCAAAACCAAACCATCAAGTCCCGTCGCAGTGAAGTCGCTGCCAAAGAGTACTGAGATGGTTTCTATAGATTGAAGTCACACTGCCGCTTACCAACAACCGGTGAAGTGGGGGACTTGGCCCGGAAAAGGATCGACCATGCTCGATGATGAAGGAAAGCATCAGACGAGGGTAGAGGGCATCAAGAGTCGTGCACGGATAAAAAATCTACACCGTACACGAGTTTCCAATCACGCGAATTTATCCCGTGGATTCCGCCGCCATCGCGAAACTGGAGTCCCCGATGCGGCGATGCCCTCCACCACCACCACCCGGTCCAAGCGATGATCTGGATACCCTGTATGCCTGCCACGTGTCTGGTGATGCTGATTTCCCTCGTAAATGTGTCGTCCCGTGGTTACGAAGTTGGCTTTTGGGAAGCGGTTCCGGGTCGCGGTCGGGAGAAGTTTACTGCCAAGAAATCCGCCGGATTTAGAAAAAGAGGAACAAAGTAACCTTCGACGATGGATGGACGATGGAATCCGCGTCGCGGCGGTGCGAGAGGTCCGGGATTTCGAGATTGTCTCCAGAGAGAGAGAGGCCCAATGACGATGATAATGCCTTCGGACCCCGGCGAAGAAGCTTCTCGAAAAGCTAGCGCTTTTCCCGAGCTCCCCGCCCATCGATATGGAACCAAGACCATAAGGATCTTGTCCTCCATCGATGAACGTAGCGAGGCGGGTGGGTCCTCTGCTTTGTTTGGGAGAACGAAGATTCGTTCAACGCCTCAGAATCGAACGAGACTATATTTCCCTCCATTCAGGAATTTTGCGTTCATCTGCGCCGATCTGATCCTCTATTTTCTTATTTTGGTGGAAAGTTTTTGATCTTGATATAATTGCAATCAATATCGTGGGCGAAGGGTGGTGTTCGACAAGAGAAGCTGAATGCAAGTATTTTGGTTTTCTTTAAAGAAATGAATTTTTTTTTTTTTTTTGTTCCTCTCCTTCGTTTTCATTTGGCCTTTCATTTGAGAGTGAATGAACCACGCTAGCTAGCATCATATTTAGCTACAAAATGGTATTTTAGTTGTCATTTTATTATAAAGATTGGATTTTTAAGGATACAGTCGAGATCACATTGGTGTTTATTTGGGAATAATGCAATGTGTACGATAATGGAGATGGTTTTTTTCATGGGCAAAGAAGTCTCGGAGATGGATTTCTTGGATGAGAGTCGTGAGAAATGATTTATACAAGCTAGAATCGCATAACAAGGGCAGTACAATCTATTATAAATGCATGGGAAAAGGCTTTTAAAGCCAATGTTGATTTGATTCCTATTCTGGCAATACCCTGCAAATGAGTTATAAAAATTAATTATATTTTCAAAGAAGACATAAAATAAGGAAATTTTTATTGTTCCTATTGATGCATCTATGGTGGCTGAGATTCCTGATCTATTTTTATGTAGTGGTTGGGGTTTCTCCTTAGTGGGAAGGAGTTTATTTGTCTGCTTGTTGGTTTCTCCACCATTCTTTATTGAAATGAATTTAGGAATCTTCTCCAACTCAGGAGGTTGGAAGCACATGCTCTGCTCTTTGGTTTATTCTCTCTTTGGTTTATTCTTCCTACTCCACTAAACTGAAGACGTGTTTGCAACTTCCATAGCCAAGGTGATTCTGTGGAGATTTTGTGCATGAGGATTGAGGGAGCTCCATAGATTTAGGATATTCTCCAACACAAATGATCGAAACCACATGCTATGTTTGATTGTTTGTTGCCTCCCATTTCACTAGCTTGAAAGATCTGTATCATTGTTTTTGTGACTTCAATTGGTCAAGATGGATCAATGTAGCTTCCTCGTTGTGCAGGGGCTCTGCGAGACCCGGAGTTGGCTTCTGGTTTTCAGGCTGAAGGAAAGCATCATAGCTGGTGCTACTTGTTATTAGGACCTGTCTTTTGAGATAACAGCTTGAAAATTTCCCCAATTAGGTTCACATTCTTGTTATTGTATGAATGACCTTTACTTTCCAATCTTTCTAGATTCTTACACTACAATTTCTATGGACTAGTTGACAGAGATTTTGTGGTATATATTGATGGTTATATCTGATTTCCTGAATTATTGTAGATTTAGAGTGTCATAATGGACAAGAAGGACAACATTGGCTCAGCACTTCAAGGTGCCTCTGAAGAACTTCCATCTATTTTCAGATACATCCAATCCAATGGAGTTGCTGGATTTGATACGACTGCCAGCCCCCGTGGATATCTTGCATCTTCTCAAGTGAGCTATATTTTCCATATTATTTTCATGATTAGTTTTTAGTTTCTAAATAGCTCCAGAATTTTTAACGTAATGTCTACTTCTCAAATTTTAAATCAAAGAGTAAGTTTATTCTTTAAATGTCCTTCCTAATTAAGCATGCGTTTAGTTAGTTTTCTTGAAAGTTAGTGAATGCTACTGAGCGCCACTCCATTCCCTGCTCCGTAGCATGGGGAACCAAGTGAGAAATGGAGCAGGGATCATTCACAGTGCCCTCGTATTCAGTACATTGTATTTTTTTTTTTTTTTTTTGGTTAACTTTTATTTCTGGAAGGCAGTAACCAACTGTTTTCTTATGTTTCATTTCAGGGGGCAGAGCCTACAAATTTTCTTGTTGCTAGTCCTAATTTATATAGCATGCCTTCACCGAATTCACCCATTCGCAAGAACATGCCACCCCATCATCCACATTGTGTGTCCATTAGCATGCCAATATCAACTTCTGGAGTTCTTTCAGAGCAAGCTAAAACAGCTGGTGACATTAGTCATCCTGGGACTGATGCTGCTAATGTGAAGCCAGCTCTACCTACCAGCTCTCCTGTTGTCAACTTGCAAGTACCAAAGCAGGCAAAGTTTCACTCTCAACCCATGGCAGCAGGAACATTTCAAGCCAAGGGAACTCCAGAGAGAAAAGGTCTCAATTCCTCAGGCAAAGTTAGCATGCCAATATCAACTTCTGGAGTTCTTTCAGAGCAAGCTAAAACAGCTGGTGACATTAGTCATCCTGGAACTGATGCTGCTAATGTGAAGCCAGATCTACTTGCCAGCTCTCCTGTTGTCAACTTGCAAGTACCAAAGCAGGCAAAGTTTCACTCTCAACCCATGGCAGCAGGAACATTTCAGGCCAAGGGAACTCCAGAGAGAAAAGGTCTCAATTCCTCGGAGAGTCAGCAGAGAGTGCCAAGGAACAGTGGGCTCAAGCAGGATCACCGCTATAATTCTTTCAAGACATGGTCTGGCGCCCTTGAAAGGCAGATATCGACCTTACGCGGAAAGCCACCAGAACCACGGGAGGTTAATAGTTCACGAAGAAGTCAACCCGAGCCCGTGCCAGCCCCAGACCGCTACTTCGATGCCTTAGAAGGGCCTGAACTAGAAACCCTCAGAGTATGCATTCTCTTGGACATTCAGTTAACTTGATTCTTTCTATAATTCATAACTATTTATGATTGATTCCAACAGTAAGAGCTCTTCATCTTCGTAAGTAAGATCCAGAAAAGGTCTCCTGATAACAACAAGATAATGGGATATTTACTATCATAATGGGATATTTACTCTTGACTATGAAAGTATTAAATCCAGACGATGTTATAGGTGTGTTTTTATGGTTGCATAGCGTGATTAGTAGAGTCATTCAAGTACTAGTTGGAGGAAGTTCATCTTCCACTGTTTACGTTTATCAAATTCCTATTTCAGCATGGTTCGTTCTCTCACTAGTTGCATCTTTTCAGGCATCAGAGGAGTTGGTCCTTCCAGAAGACAAGTTGTGGCCTTTCCTTCTTCGCTTCCCAGTATCATCCTTTGGTATGTGCCTTGGTGTCAGCAGCCAAGCCATCTTGTGGAAAACGTTAGCCACATCTCCATCTACGACCTTTCTGCATGTAAGCCCAGTTATCAACCTCGTTCTCTGGTGTATATCGCTTGCATTGACGGGCACGGTGGCCTTCATCTACTCTCTAAAGATCATATTTTACTTTGAAGCTGTCCGCCGAGAGTACTATCATCCCATCCGTGTCAACTTCTTCTTCGCTCCATGGATAACTTGCCTCTTCTTGGCACTCGGGTTCCCACCAATCGTAGCAGTAAAACTGCATGATGTTCTATGGTATGTTCTCATGGCTCCAATCTTGTGCCTCGAGATCAAGATCTATGGCCAATGGATGTCTGGTGGCCGACGCAGGCTTTCAAAAGTGGCCAATCCATCAAACCATTTATCCATCGTCGGGAACTTTGTGGGCGCATTGCTGGGTGCATCCATGGGGCTTAAAGAAGGACCCATATTCTTCTTTGCAGTTGGGTTGGCTCACTACTCTGTGTTGTTCGTAACCTTGTACCAGAGGCTTCCAACGAATGAAACGCTCCCAAAGGAGCTTCATCCGGTCTTCTTTTTATTTGTAGCCGCACCCAGTGTTGCTAGCTTGGCATGGGCAAAAATTACTGGGGAATTTGGCTATGGGTCAAGGATTGCATACTTCATCGCTCTTTTCCTCTACGTTTCTCTGGTAAGTCAATTTGCCAAACTCTTCAGATGTTTATATCGTCGTTTCTGAAAAAGATGCAACTTTAAGTGAAGATTTAATTTATATGACCAGCTAATTTCCATGCTATGTTTCTACCATCAATAACTAAAACAATCAGCACTAAAAGTCAAATCATATACATGGATGGTAGCCTGTTTGCCACTAGAATTTTTACATGAAAGTGACTATATATATTAACTCTACCATATTACTCAGTCTTTGTCTCTGTTTTTCTTTTTAAAAGTTGGTGTCTGACCATTATTTGTATTTTTCTCTGTATTTATTTGCAGGCAGTTAGAATCAACTTTTTCAGGGGATTCAGGTAATAATATATTTATTTATTTACAATCATTCTTTTTAATAATTCTGACTTCTTACCACCCTATGATCCTGCTATTATTTTGCACATCTAAAATCTATTGTTAATCCAATAGGTTCTCATTGGCTTGGTGGGCATATACATTTCCAATGACTGGTGCATCCATTGCAACCATTAGATATTCTGCTGAAGCGAAGAACTTATTTACTCAGTCAATGTCTGTTGCACTCTCCGGCATATCTACGTTGACAGTGATAGCTCTGCTTGTGTCCACCATCATTCATGCTTTTGTGCTCAATGACCTCTTTACCAATGACATCTCCATTGCCATCAGTAATAGGAGACCAAAGGGAAACAAGAGACGCACTCAGATAAGAAGTTCAACATCAGATGCGAAAGATACTGCTGGAGCTACTCAACTAAGAAATGGAGGCTTATATATAAAAGAAACTGGAGCTTCTGTGACTATAGATATTGGGCACTAGTTATCTATGAATCTGCTGGACTGTTTTGGGCCTCTCAACTTTGTCCTTGATGCGTTATGATGTGATTTGATCCTCTTCTCTCATAAAGCTATGGAACTAATAGGATCAGATGTGGTCTAGAGTTGGCAATTTTGTTGGTTGGGACAATTTGGATGTGAAGATTGCATCATAATGAGAGGGCTCTGTACTAAAATATTGCTATGAAAGTATCTTTTTTAAAGAGATACAAATATAATGAATATAATTAAAATCTAGAGAGAAGTGTAGTAGAGAATTATTGGTGAGATATTGTCACGTATTTTCTTCAATAATATTGAAAGAATCAGAATTAATGAAAGGGGAATATAAAATGACAGATAAATTCGTGGCATTTTCACATGGATAAATTAGATGAATAAGTTATTAAAGGAAAAATTAGTGTTATTAAAGGAAAAATTAGTTCATGCTTCGGAATGAGGTTGTAAACATAGACAACTTTTGGATATCTGGCCCAACTGGCCCATTAACATTTGGCCTCTTTTTTAACCTTGAGACAGACCCTTACAAGCATGGAATTTACGGATGATAAAATTAAATAGCTGATAGGTAAAAACATGAACCTTTAATTTTAAGAAGTAAAATTGATAATTACATCAGATTAATAGAAGTAAAATTACACACACACACACGGAGGGATAGAAAATGATTTAATTTGTCTATTAAATTGCTTCTACCAGTTTACATTATGGAGCCGCATCAATATAAGAAGATAATGGATAATGTTATTAGTGGGGCTGAGCTTCAAACCTAAAGTCTTATCTAAACATCACCATCACCAAATTAAAAAGAAAATTAGCTCCGAATCCAAATGGGAGAAATCTATACGACCTACGGCACTGTAGGTTGGGCATGGAAGTGATATGACCTGGTGTTACAGTAATATTAGCCGTCCTTTACCTTGAAAATTCTATGACCCGATTCACTTGTTAACATGGATCAAGGTCGTAATAGATTTAGGTTTCAGTTAGCCAATATATTTGCTAGTTTAATACCAGCTGCATTTGAAATAATACATTAATATCATAATTTTGAAGCAAGTAATTTTTTGAAAAAAAAAAAAAAGAAAAGGTATGCAAGAGTACAGCAGAGTTAATATATGTAGATCAGTAGATATTCAAATGATGAGGGTAATCTAGGCCGGAAAACCAAGAACTTGACATGATTCTCTATCTCTAAATTATTTACTATCAAAAAGTTTGATCATATGAGTCACTCAAACGGGAAATGTTATTGGTCTCTTATAATAGTTAGCTACGAAAACATTAATACTAGTAAATGTCCGACCTACATCGTTCGTTTAATCCCACAAACAAAACTTGGTGCATGCTTCAACACTTGCTGCTATTAATGGATTACGAAAAGCGGAGACAGAGTTTAATTACTAAAAACAAGAGGCAAGGGATTGTTGATGTGGGAGAAGAGCAGTATGGGATGACCTAAGCTTGAAGCCCTCTCGACTTAAGCAATGGTTCAGGTAGACGAAACTTAGGTACAGTTCACTAAATATTTATTATTCAAAATTTTAATTAATAAATAATATATGCATAATTATTTTTCTTTTTATTTAATGACGATAATACACATGTCATGTTAAGTGTGATTGTTACATATGTATGGCTAGGGAACCAGATGACAAATATCCAATGAATTAATTATATCTAGATTTTAGTCCTAAAATGCATTAATTATTGCGGTTAATATACTAGAACTTAAGGAGGGATGCTTTCAATCGAGTGCTACAACATTTCTTGGAGAGTCTAGACCTGGTTCTTGGTGCAAAGCGCAAAGGTTGGAGTGTTGATTAGAAGCCACCATGCTAAACTTGCCATTTGAGGCTGTTGAAAACCCATGGTTATATGCACCACTTGGGAATTCAGTAACTCATTTTTCTAATTCTTACTATGAAAAATGGTTTCCCAAACTTAGTTTTTGTTACACAGTAGTTTTGGCTTTTGGAGGACCATGGTGATCACCCAAAGTTTCAGAAGAAGACATACAACCTCTTCCTTCTTTCTTTTTTTTTTTTTTTTTTTTTTTTTTTACAAGCTGACGATCACACTACTCTACTACGAGTCAGCTCAGATAGATCAGAATATAGTAATTATTTAAGTACAAAAGAACAGGGATTATCTTGTTTTCAAACCTAAAAATCCGCATGATGAGCGACAGACGTCGCTACCCAGTCAACCATAGAATTGACTTCACGTAGACATAATAGATCTAAACGCTTAAACATTCCGAAGGCTAGACAACCTCCTCCTTTGTAGTTTATTGAATAAAATATATCAACCCTAGATTGCATTTAATATTTATTCAACTAGTTTCCAAAAATATGGGTTGAGTGAGTCTGGCTTAGCTTTTTATGGATTGATGGCAACTCAGCAAATTTTATGATAAAGATCACGTTCTCTCTACTTTTTTCTTTTTAAAAAAATAATTAAAGATCGTTGGCAACTTAGAAAATCTGATATCTAATGATGTGTAATATTAGTTCACACATACATTAATAATTGAGCTAGGTAAAGTACCCATCAACTTACCACTAGTGATTGATAGCGCCTAAATCTAAGCAAATATCAGAGACATCATCACTGGAACTCTAACCATGACCTTTCCTAGGAAGAGAAATACCAATCAGCTAAAGTAAGATTGGTTGGCTAGAGTAGAGATCTTATTAATTTAACTATTTAAATTATTCATGATACCTAGTGAAGTTTTTATTAGAATTTATTAATTTATGGACTAATAAAATTATTTTTATAATTTAGATTAATTAAATATTAGATTTATTAAGTAACTTATGCAAGCGCATTATGATTATTAATCATCATTTAAGTTATTAGGCTATTTGATATGCTTTACACTGATACAAACTTATGTTATGAATTTTATAAAAATATAAATATTATAGTTAACCCATTAAATCTTAATACCATCGCTATCTGTAAAGTAAAGAAAACCTTTTTTTCTACTACACACACAGAAATCCTAATCAAATCTGCAATAAGGGTTCTCATGAATTCTATGATGAACACTAAATATGATTTATCTTACGTTATATGTGAACATATACTTATAATATCAAGACTATTGATTATATTTTAAATTTATAAAATTTAATTTTTTTTATTCATTTTTAGATATTATTTTATAAAATAATTTTAATGAACTCAACTGTGATGGCTTGTGTATTTTATCCTATATCTTGGATGCATGAGTTCACTTAATACCATCCATGAGGGGAAGGTATAATACTTATTTCCATCACCAATCACAAGAGAAGAGCGCATTACTTGTTTAACTAGCTTATAGAAATGATGGATACCATAAGTTGAAAGTAAGGATATGCTCTCTTGTAAGTAGAGACAAGTGAATTCCATTGCTCATCAAGTCAATTTTCATGAATGTCATGCATTTTAGCATACCCTAGTTCATGACTTCAACAAAATTATATGCATGAGTAGTGGCCAATTCTGTGTCATACCATTGAACTTTTTGACTTGTCATGCCCTCACCTTTGTTGTCTTCCCTTCCACTATCCTTTTCTATTTACTTAACAATATCTTCATATAAGAAAATCTTATGATTTATAATCTTCAACATCTTGTCTAGCATTTTTATAAAAATGCATGTTGCCCATTAGCAAAATAATCCATGAGAATGACATGATCAAAAATTTAAAAATAATTTATACAGAAATCAGCAAAAGATACTCGCCACTGTAAGAATAGCAGCTCCTTTGGTGCCAATAGGGGAAGGAATCTTATGATAATCCTGAAGGAAATCCAGGGAATTAAAGGATGCATACATGATGGCATCAATGAGTCAATCCTGAAAAAACAAAAATAAAAAGGATAAAGAAAACTAATAACATTTTTTTTCGAATTAACTTGTGCTTTCCAATGCAAAACTAGATGGGAGAAACAAAATCCACAAACTTAGAGATTGGAATTGGTTGGCATTATTTATGGAATTCGTTTGTCTAGATTCACATCAACCCTTGGGCTTTTGGGTGTGATATGATCTTGCCTCGCCCATGGTATCCACCATTGCAAAAGCTAGATCATGGCAACTCACATCGATCACTTGGGAAGTACTCCTCTCAATGCCCTTCGTTTCGCAAGATAGTGATTGGTATTGGTTGGCTCAAAGATCTAAATCCAAAGTATGAGCGGCAATCGGCCATAAATAGATCGAGGCTAATACGGATTAATCATAAAAATTATTAATCTAAACCCGATCAATTTATTAAATAAATTAAGATTTTAAATCTAAATTTCATCCATTTAATAAAAAGGTAATTCAACCCAACCTGTTTAACTTTTTAACTAATAATAAGATTGAATGCCAACCTATTTAATTTAAAGGTGGCAATCGGATCAAATCAGATCATTTTGGATTTGGATGTTTTGAGTTTGAGTTATAAAATCTAAACCCTATCCCTTAATAATTAGGTTAGCATCAACCCATGTGTTGAGAAATTATTGAAACATAATTGCCCCAACTTATTGATTTTGATGATTTCCAAAAGACATTACTTTACTTTCTAAAAGGCTATGAACATGTTAAGTCAATCAATGAAATATTCTTACTATGAGCAATTTCAAATTGGAAACTATGAACTGTTAATGTGTAATGAGTTTTTGAATCAATTGAATATATGTTTCAGTGAGCTATACTTATGAATTCAAAAATGATTTTTATACCACTCTTTTAAAGATCAATGAATTAATGAAAATGCTTTGAAATTGAGCATTACTGTTAAATCAACATTATTCAAGTCATATTTATATTTCAAAATTGGTTGGGATGATTTTCAAAGCAAATCAGAATGTTTCTGATTTTTGTATCAGTCCCGAGCCGACTCGAGAGTTTCCGAGTCGACTCCCTGAACTTTCTCGAGCCGACTCATGACTGTGCGAGCCGACTCGACTCAGACGGCAGAAAGACTCATTTTTGAGTGCCTCTCGAGTCGACTCCCAGCTCTTCGCGAGTCGACCCCTGAAAGTCACGAGTCGACTCCCAGCTTTTCGCGAGTCGACCCCTGAAAATTCTCTTTTTGGTGCGTTTCTGGATTCGCGTGTTCGAGCGACTCGCACAGTACTCGAGCCGACTCCCCGGAATCTGGGCGGAATTTTTGAGTTGACACATCAGCACCAACGGTAATATTTTGAATCAACGGCTATATTTTACTGTGTCTAACGGCTATATCTTTTCAGGATCTATAAATAGAGGAGCCAGATTCAAATAGAAAAAAGATAGAGAGAAGAGCAAGAGAGAAAAATAGAGAGAGCCTATTGAATATCAAAAAGGGGAAAACTGAGAGTATTGTAGAATCATTTGATTCAAGGAGAGATTCAATCTTTGCATTTGAGAGAGAGATTCGTGTGCATCATTTATCACTCTCAAAGCTCAAGAGGAAGGCAAAAAGCAATCCAACGTGCAAAATCTTCAGCCATTCCCAAGTTCAAAAAGAGGCAACACATTCTCCAAAGCTTTCAACGATTGAGGAATCTTGCTGAGGCATCGATTCAACTTTCAAGGAGAAAAGGGAGAAAGCCAAGCTGCAATCATCCGGAAAACCATCAGGCGTTTCTAACCCTAGTTTTTATTTATTCTTAAATTTGTATATCTGCTCAAGAAGGAGCATTTTTGTTACAAATACTTTGATTTCACTTGGTTACTGGTTCAATCAGTGGATTGAATCAGTGGAGGTAGGTTTACCTCGTTACAAGCCGAGTGCTTGTGGGTTCGTTGTGATTGAAAACAACGAGTTTTGTTGTTAGCCCGCAAAAACAACGTGTAGGGTTTTGTGCTGGTAAGCCCGCAAAACCAGCTGGGTTCGTTGTGCACCCGGTGAAAACAACAAGTTTGAGTTGTGATCTTGTAAAACAACTCGGCTGTAATCTAGAGAGATTATAGTGGACCCAAGTGATCTTGGGAGTGGACGTAGGTGTTGGATACACCGAACCACTATAAAATTTTGTGTTTGCCGTGTTCATTTTCTCTATCTCTATCTCTCTTTATTAACTGCTTGTTCTTTGCTTATTAGTTAATCTCACTTGCACATCTTGCTAACTAATCAATTAAAGTTAAAAAGTCTTAAATTTTTAAGAACCCAATTCACCCCCCCCTCTTGGGTTGCCATCTGGGCCAACAATTGGTATCAGAGCATAGTGCTCATTTAGAGTTTGATCTCACGATCAAGAGCTAAAGGTCATTATGGCAACACAAAGTGGTTCTAGTTTTGCTGAAGGTCATTCTACGAATAGACCTCCACTTTTTAATGGCTCAAACTATTCTTATTGGAAAGCTAGAATGAGGATATTCATTCAAGCTTCTGATTATGAGCTTTGGGGTGTTATATTAAATGGACCTAGTACACCCACACACCTTATTGATGGCACTATTGTTCCAAAGCCCGAAAGGGATTGGAATGATAATGATAGGAGAATGGCTCAACTTAATGCCAAAGCCATTAATATCTTATATTGTTCCTTAGATTCAAATGAATTCAACCGCATCTCTACTTGTAATTCCGCTAAAGAAATATGGGATAGGTTGGAAATTACACATGAAGGAACAAACCAAGTAAAAGAATCAAAGATAAATATTTTGGTTCATAAATATGAATTGTTTACAATGGAACAAACTGAAACCATCACATGCATGTTCACTAGATTCACTGATATTGTGAATGGTTTGAAAAGTCTAGGAAAAGTTTATACTAATGCTGATCTTGTTCGCAAAATACTCAGGTCATTGCCAAGATCGTGGGAAGCAAAAGTCACAGCAATCCAAGAAGCCAAAGACCTCAATGCACTACCCTTAGAGGAGCTTCTAGGATCTCTCATGACCCACGAATTGACAATGAGGCAGCATGTTGAGGAGGAAACAAAAAGAAGAAAACCATTGCCCTCAAGACTGCAAAAGAAGTGGAAGAGAGCAGCAGTGATGATAGTGATGAAGATGATGATGAAACTGCTCTCTTGGCCAAGAAGTTCAGAAGATTTATGAGAAAAAGGCCCTTCCACAAAAAGAAATTTGGAGCAAGAAATGAAGGAGAAAAGGATAAGAAAAAGGACAAGGAGAAAGAAAAAGAAAAAGAGCCCTTAGTATGTTATGAGTGCAAAAAGCCAGGGCACTTTAAATATGATTGTCCTTTGCTGAAAAAGGCCTACAAGAAAAAGAAGAAAGCATACATGGCAACATGGTCTGATGAATCTTCTTCATCGAAGAAGAAGAGCAAAAGGAAGTTGCCAATATCTGCTTCATGGCCAACGACGACGACAACGACAATGAGGTAAGTTCTGAAAACTCAAATGATGATTTTACTTTTGATGAAATGTTTGAGGCTTTTAATGAACTTATGATAGATTTTAAATTGTTGAAAAAGAAATTTAAATCTGTGAAAAATGATAACATTAGTTTAGCTAAAAGTAAAAGAATTAGCTTTAGAAGTTAAGAACTTAACTAATGAAAAAGAAGAACTTAGGAAAGAAAGAGATAATCTTAATCAAGAAAAAGATTTATTAAAATCTGAAACTAAAAACTCAACTAAAGATTTAAAAGATCAAATAAAAACTTTAGCTTTAGATAAAGAACAGCAAGCTAAAGAAATTGACTCTCTTAAGAAAGATGTTAAAAAATATAAGGACATTGTTGAGAAATTCACTTAAGTTCAACTAAACTTAACATGATCCTAGATAGTCAAAAAGCTGTTTTTGACAAAGCTGGTTTAGGATATAACACATTAAGAAAACAGAAATCACTAAAGAATATTTTAAAAGCCAACCAAAGTAATATAACTTGTTTTAAATGTAATGAAAAAGGTCACAAATCCTTTGAATGCAAAACGTTAAAAATAACAACAAGTTAAATATTAACTAAGAAAATATGGGTTCCGAAAGGAACAATTTTTATTGCTGCTAACCATGAAGGACCCAAGAAAGCTTGGGTACCTAAGCATAAAGTTTGATGATATTGCAGGAATGTCTTGTAGCCAAAAGATCAAAGAAAAAGTGGTATCTTGATAGCGGCTGCTCAAGACATATGACGGGTGACAAAGAGGAATTCATCACCCTAGAAGAAAAGAAAGGTGGAGTTGTGACATTTGGCGATAACGGTAAAGGTCAAATTTTGGGCCTTGGTAAAGTTCGCATAACTCCATCTATATTATTGATAATGTACTTTATGTTAATGGTTTGAAGCATAATCTAATTAGTATAAGTCAATTATGTGATAAAAACTTTAATGTTTCATTTAAATCTTCTATTTGCACTGTAACTAATTCTATTGATGATAGCATTGTTTTTACTGGTTATAGATTTGGCAATATACTTAGTTGACACAGACAAAACTTCTAAGAGTAGTCATTGCCTAATTGCTGATAATGCTAACATTAATGATATTAGTTGGTTGTGGCATCGTAGATTAGGTCATGCAAGCACACACCTTATTTCAAAACTAATTAAAATGGATTTAGTTAAAGGTTTACCTAAATTAGATTTTGAAAATAATAAAATATGTGATGCATGTCAATTTGGAAAACAAACTAGAAGTTCTTTAAATCTAAAAACATTGTTTCAACTTCTAGGGGACTAGAGCTACTTCACATGGACCTTTTCGGACCAACTAGAACCACAAGTCTAGGAGGAAAGAAATATGGTCTAGTGATTGTAGATGATTATTCTAGATATACTTGGGTAATGTTTTTAGCTCACAAAGATGAGACTTTCTCGATGTTCCTGAAATTTTTCAAGAAAGTCACAAATGAGAAAAACACTACTATAGTATCTCTAAGAAGTGATCATGGAACAGAATTTGAAAATCACTTATTTGAAAATTTCTGCACTGAAAATGGAATTAATCATAATTTTTCAGCCCCTAGGACTCCACAACAAAACGGTGTAGTTGAAAGAAAAATAGAACTTTAGAAGACATGGCCCGTACCATGCTATGTGAAAGCAACTTACCAAAGTATTTTTGGGCGGAAGCAATTAACACAGCATGTTACATCTTAAATAGAGCTTTAATAAGACCAATATTAAAGAAAACACCTTATGAATTATGGAATGAAAGAAAACCAAATATAAAATACTTTCATGCATTTGGATGTAAATGTTTCATTCATAATAATGGTAAAAACAACTTAGGAAAATTTGATGCTAAATCTGATGAAGGAATTTTTCTAGGTTATTCAACAACTAGTAAGGCATATAGAATCTTTAACAAGAAAACCTTAGTAGTTGAAGAATCCATTCATGTAGTTTTCGATGAATCTTTAGCAACTGGATCTGAAAAGATTGATGATGAGGAAGATACAAACATAATTGAAAAAGATCTTGAAAAACTTAATATTGAAGTATCTTCTGATCATGAACAAGAGGCTAAAGATGATGATTCACATAAGGACGATGATGTTAATATGATCATAATGATGTAGATCTTCCAAGAGACTGGAGATATGCTCATAGTCATCCTAAGGAATTGATTATAGGCGATCCATCTCAAGGAATAAGGACTAGATCATACATGAGAAATATTAGTAATCATCTTGCATTTGTATCACAAATAGAACCTAAAACTATAGAAGAAGCTGAAAAAGATAATAATTGGATGTTAGCTATGCAAGAAGAACTAAATCAATTTACAGAAATAATGTTTGGACTTTAGTTGAAAGACCTAAAAACCATTCAATATAGGAACTAAATGGATTTTAGAAATAAGTTAGATGAAAATGGCATAGTAATTAGAAACAAAGCTAGATTGGTTGCTAAAGGATATAGTCAAGAAGAAGGTATTGATTTTGATGAAACCTTTGCACCTGTAGCTAGATTAGAAGCCATTAGGCTATTACTTGCATTTGCATGTCATATGAACATTAACTTATTTCAAATGGATGTAAAAAGCGCATTTTTAAATGGATTATTAATGAAGAAGTTTATGTAGAACAACCACCAGGTTTTGAAGATCACGAGTTTTCAAATCACGTTTTTAAATTGCACAAAGCTTTATATGGTTTGAAACAAGCACCTAGAGCTTGGTATGATAGGTTAAGTAAATTTTTAATAGAAAATGATTTTACAAGAGGAAATGTTGATAAAACTTGTTTTTGAAAAGAAAAAGTAAAGATTTACTTGTAGTACAAATATACGTAGATGACATTATTTTTGGTGCTACTAACGAATCTCTTTGTCAAGAATTTGCAAAGTTGATGCAGGGAGAATTCGAGATGAGCATGATGGGAGAACTCAACTTCTTCCTTGGACTCCAGATCAAACAATGCAAGGAGGGAATCTTTATCAACCAAACCAAGTACACAAGAGAACTACTCAAAAAGTTTGGTATGGAAACAATGAAACCCCTTGGAACACCAATGAGTCCTTCATGCAAGCTAGACAAAGATGAAGAAGGTAAGAAGGTTGATCAAAGTATTATCGAGGTATTATCGGATCCCTTCTCTATTTAACAGCAAGTAGACCAGATATAATGTTTGCAGTATGTTTGTGTGCTAGATTTCAAGCTGAACCTAAAGAATCACATTTAATAGCTGTTAAAAGAATTTTAAGATATCTAAATGGAACAAAAAATGTAGGTTTATGGTATTCTAGAGACTCCACATTAAACCTAATTGCATATTCAGATTCTGATTATGCCGGATGTAAAATTGATAGAAAAAGCACAAGTGGTGCATGCCATTTCTTAGGCAGTAACTTAATCACATGGTTTAGCAAAAAGCAAAATTCAGTTGCATTATCAACTACTGAAGCTGAATATGTAGCAGCTGGAAGTTGCTGTGCGCAAATCCTATGGATTAAGCGACAACTTGAAGACTATGGTATCAAACTTAATAAGACACCCATAAAATGTGATAATACTAGCGCAATCAATTTAACGAAAAATCCAATTCAACACTCAAGGACAAAACACATAGAAATTAGATATCATTTTATAAGAGAACATGTAGCTAATGATGAAATTTGTTTAGATTATGTAAACACTGAAGAACAATTAGCTGACATCTTTACAAAACCCCTAAGTGAAGAAAGGTTTGAATATCTTAGAGGAGAATTAGGAATTTGTAATCCTTTTGAATAAATTTTGAAATTTTAAGGAAATATTATCTAGAACTCATATCAAAATGATTTATCAAGACTCAATGATTATGAATCATACTCAAAATCAAATCCGGAATCATTTCAAACATTCAGAAAATTTTCAATTTTTTTTTGTTCTGAAATGGTCTCCGAGCCGACTCGGTGTGTACCGGAGTCGACTCGAGTTTCTCTGAAACTTGGGAGTCGACCCTGGTATGAGCGAGTCGACTCGAGTTCGGGATTTCTCTCTGTGATTTAGGCGAGCCGACTCGAGGTTATGCGCGAGTCGACTCGACGTGGTCCCAGGTTGATTATCTAGGGCACGAGTCGACCCGACGGTCATTTCTATTTTCTAATCTTCGTTTCTCTCTACAAAAATCTCCCAAACCCTCCAAATCTTCCAAATACTTCCGATTAATCACTCCAATCAAATCATGGCACCCAAAACCCGTGGAGCTAGCAGTAGAGGCGCCGGGATGAAGAGGAAAAGGACCGTGCGACGACCCGTCCGCGAGCCGTCCGGGATTCTACGTCTTCTTCTTCCAGTGATTCTCCTGCTCCAGCTTCCAACCCTCAGGTAGACCTCCTAGCTAGTAGAGTTGTACCACGGGAAGGAAGGTGATTTTGAATTTTTGAGAATGAGGGATTCATTATAGGAAGACAGTTATTGGAAATGGGATTGAGAAAATTTGTTCATTGATTGTCCTACTTATCCAGCTTTGGTAAAGAATTTTATAAGAATTTGACTAGAGGAGACAATGGGTTAGTAAGCAAGTGAGAGGCATCTAAACATTACTGACACCATCTTATCTAGACTTTTGAACCTTACCATTGTCTGGACCTCACATTTGCTTCAGAGGATAGGTCTCCTGCTCTCACCAGACTTTTAATAGAACTTTGAAGGATTTGAGGAAGTTCTTGCAAGTCAACTGCCATTGGACTTAAGACTTTTACACAATATCTGCAGTAGATTTTATTTCCCAAGACAGGCAGGTTTGACTATGTTTCAGAGAGGGATATTTTATTATGGATGCTATAGTATCAGGAAAACCTTTCAATCTGCCTAGAATGATTTTATGGTACATGGCTGATTGTGGAAGTAAAAGGAAATCATGTCTTCCCTATGGTATGATCTTGACTCAGTTATTCAGAGCCAAGGGATTGTGTTTAGTGACAGTGAGCCCAAGAAGGAATTAAGACATACAGACTATTATACCTTGGCCACTATCAGAATGGGATTTATCAAAAGGAATGGAATTTGGGAAAGGAAGAACAGTTCAGAGGATAGAGCTGAGGCACCTAGACATTCATCTCCAGAGCCACCTCAGACTTCATTCATACCAGACCCAGTTCCAGCTCCATCAGATATTCCAGTTCCTGCTTCTGCTCTACATCTGCTCCAGTTCAGACCTCTTTTCTACATCTGTCAGTTTTTCAGACACTCAGTTAGAGCAGCTTAGGTCTTATTCAAATCAGAGTTAATTGAGCATGAGACTAGATTGAAGACTGAATTTGATGAAAATTTATGAACTTGAAGGAAGCACTTTATTCTATTAATGATCGAGTATCTTCTATTGAAGCCAATGTTAGCTCATCCACCTCCTCTCTAAATGAAGATTTAAGAATATATTTGAAGAATTAAGGATATTTGTGGAGATGGTGAGACTTATGCAAATGCAATGCAGAGCTTCAAGACAAAATTTCAAGTGCATGCAAGTTTGTTGATGAAAAACTAAAAGATTATGTCAAGATTCAATGTGAAGGAATGATAAGATTATAGAACACTTAAATAGAATTACTAGGCAACATTTTGATTTCTCTTTATGTATTTTTCTTTTGTAATGAAATTTGCAGTTATGTAATTTGCAGTTATGAAGTAATTGAACTTTGATGTAATGCTTTTTGATGTTAATGAAATTCAGTTCATTTCAATTTGTGTACATTTGAGATATGATGTTTTGAACCTTGAATACATTAATGTATTTCTTAACCTTTTTGTTGATTACAAAAAAGGGGGAGAAATATTTAAATCGTATATGCTTCGTTAACAAAAGCGTATATGAATTTAAGGAAAGGGGGAGAGAAAATCCAAAGCTTAAATTTAAAATTTTGAATGAATTATAAAAAGTTTCATAGGGGGAGCTACCTCATTGAGGGGGAGCCTTTCCATGAACATAAATTTTTGATTTTGAATCACAAATTTTTTTCAAGTTTAACTGCATATACTCAATGTTTTTGTCATCATCAAAAAGGGGGAGATTGTTGAGAAATTATTGAAACATAATTGCCCCAACTTATTGATTTTGATGATTTCCAAAAGACATTACTTTACTTTCTAAAAGGCTATGAACATGTTAAGTCAATCAATGAAATATTCTTACTATGAGCAATTTCAAATTGGAAACTATGAACTGTTAATGTGTAATGAGTTTTTGAATCAATTGAATATATGTTTCAGTGAGCTATACTTATGAATTCAAAAATGATTTTTTATACCATCTTTTAAAGATCAATGAATTAATGAAAATGCTTTGAAATTGAGCATTACTGTTAAATCAACATTATTCAAGTCATATTTATATTTCAAATTGGTTGGGATGATTTTCAAAGCAAATCAGAATGTTTCTGATTTTTGTATCAGTCCCGAGCCGACTCGAGAGTTTCCGAGTCGACCCCTGAACTTTCTCGAGCCGACTCATGACTGTGCGAGCCGACTCGACTCAGACGGCAGAAAGACTCATTTTTGAGTGCTTCTCGAGTCGACTCCCAGCTTTCGCGAGTCGACCCCTGAAAGTCACGAGTCGACTCCCAGCTTTTCGCGAGTCGACCCCTGAAAATTCCTTTTTGGTGCGTTTCTGGATTCGCGTGTTCGAGCGACTCGCACAGTACTCGAGCCGACTCCCCGGAATCTGGGCGGAATTTTTGAGTTGACACATCAGCACCAACGGTAATATTTTGAATAACGGCTATATTTTACTGTGTCTAACGGCTATATTTTTCAGGATCTATAAATAGAGGAGCCAGATTCAAATAGAAAAAAAGAGAAGAAAGCAAGAGAGAAAAATAGAGAGAGCCTATTGAATATCAAAAAGGGGAAAACTGAGAGTATTGTAGAATCATTTGATTCAAGGAGAGATTCAATCTTTGCATTTGAGAGAGAGATTCGTGTGCATCATTTATCACTCTCAAAGCTCAAGAGGAAGGCAAAAAGCAATCCAACGTGCAAAATCTTCAGCCATTCCCAAGTTCAAAAAGAGGCAACACATTCTCCAAAGCTTTCAACGATTGAGGAATCTTGCTGAGGCATCGATTCAACTTTCAAGAGAAAAGGGAGAAAGCCAAGCTGCAATCATCCGGAAAACCATCAGGCGTTTCTAACCCTAGTTTTTATTTATTCTTAAATTTGTATATCTGCTCAAGAAGGAGCATTTTTGTTACAAATACTTTGATTTCATTGGTTACTGGTTCAATCAGTGGATTGAATCAGTGGAGGTAGGTTTACCTCGTTACAAGCCGAGTGCTTGTGTTGGGTTCGTTGTGATCCCGTGAAAACAACGAGTAAGGTTTGTTGTTAGCCCGCAAAACAACGTGTAGGGTTTTGTGCTGGTAAGCCCGCAAAACCAGCTGGGTTCGTTGTGCCCGTGAAAACAACAAGTTTGAGTTGTGATCTTGTAAAACAACTCGGCTGTAATCTAGAGAGATTATAGTGTGGACCCAAGTGATCTTGGGAGTGGACGTAGGTGTTGGATACACCGAACCACTATAAAATTTTGTGTTTGCCGTGTTCATTTTCTCTATCTCTATCTCTCTTTATTAACTGCTTGTTCTTTGCTTATTAGTTAATCTCACTTGCACATCTTGCTAACTAATCAATTAAAGTTAAAAAGTCTTAAAATTTTTAAGAACCCAATTCACCCCCCCTCTTGGGTTGCCATCTGGGCCAACACCATGGATCATTTTGGATTAACTTTTTTTTTAAAAAAGAATCAATACATTTTTTTCTTACTTTTTTTAATTAATATTAATGATTAATTCAATCTTTTATTTCTTCTTTTACTTATATTGCTTTAAATGTTAGAGCAAATAGATATAAAATTATAACATGATTAGACACTAATATAAATAATAATTTTAAATTTATAAACTATTAAAATAATATAATTAAGTAATGTCTATAATAATGTATTTTTAAGATTAAATAAATATTAATATTAAACTTTTAATAAGATTTTAAAATAAAATAAGTAAATAGTGAAAATATGTTTAATTTCATAAATTAAAAAAAAAAAGTCATACTTAATTTTACTCTTCCATCTTCTTTTCAATGGTGTTGGAAGCAGTTGATATGGATTCTTCAATCATACTTAATTAAAAAAATGTATATTTTTAATTTTATTATTTATTAAGTAACATTAGCATCAACTATATCATATATCAAAAAAATATTAAAAATTAAATCATATAAACAATCTAATTTATTATTCATATAATTATATAATATTATTTAAATAAAATTATAAAAATTAAAACAAATAGAATTGAAATTATATATTTTCCTTATATCTAGATAATTAATTATAAGTGATGATCAAGATTAATGTATTTTCTAATAAATTTATTTTTTAAATTATTTTGAGTTTGAATTAAGAACAGTAAAATTCAGGTTCGATCGAATTCACATTTTGAACTGCCATCTCTAATTTAATATGTTTAAACTTTTAACTAGTGATATGAATGGATCAATATTCGATCTAATTAATTAATTTAATAAATAAATTAGGAATGTAAGATTTGGATTCTATCTACTTAATATGGATCAAAATGAATCCAACGGTTTGCAACTCAAATCTAACCTAAATCCCTTTGTTGCAGCCGAAATATACAAATCAAATAAGTGTTATAATTATAGGATCTTCAATAAATAATTTGTTACATAAATCGAATATGTTTTGACAACCTCTTTTATAAATAAGTAGTTTCTCTCTTTTAACCTTATTTCTTTTATAGTAGATAACTTGATAGATTCTTGTTAACTTTTTTAAATGAAGAGAGGATTAATTATTTATATATATAATATTCAATTAGTATTTTCATCAAACAAAAAATTAATGACTTCAATTCAATTAAATACCAAAATTAACGGCTTAATGTTAATAGCTTAAACTTTTGCACCATTAACATCCGATTAGAAGAAAGGGCGGTAGCGCTTCATCTTCTGCATGCATACAGAAGAAAATGATGAGTGGCCCTTCGCCTTTCGCATACTAGACTAGATCGAAAAAGAGCGCAACAATCTAACATTCTGCAAAAAGTTATATTAATATTTAATAGGTAAACGTTTGGCATGCAAAATTAAATTTTATAATATCATTCTTTTATCATAATTGACTTTAACATAATAAATTGCATAATAAGAGATGACGGTCATCTAAATTGCATACTTCCTTCTATATACTACTATATTAGTAATTTATCACGTTAGTTACATAATTTATATATAAATAACTTAATGTCTACTTAATTGTCTTAAAGACAGTAATTTTCTTATTCAAAACATTAACAAGTATAAGAACAAGAAATAATTTAATAAAATCAGAAACGTATCATATTAATGAGCTCAAGAGTGTCATAACATCATCATAATTAATCTTTAATATAACAAGACCCATTCTATATACATGTTCTTAAAATATCTTTGGTAATAAACCTTCTTCTTTTGATCAGCAGCTTTCTTTTGATGAAACTTCTTCTTACCCCCTCGGGTTTTTGGAGGTAAGGCCTCCTGGCGCTTGCCTTTCTCCTTGGCATTGCCTCCCGAGTTGATCCCACGGAAATCCACCAATGACTCCGCAGCTGCAATGGCCGAAGGGATGTCCTTCACTCCCTTCCGTCGAAGCTCGGCCTGGGCCCATCCTTGCAGCCCAGAAAGAAAGTTGAACAACTTATCTTCCTCTGTCATGTTGGAAATATCGAGTAGCAGAGTGGAGAAATCCTTGACATACTCTCTGATACTCCCAGATTGCCGTAGCTTCCTCAGATTTTCCCTAGCAACCCAACTTGTGTTGCAGGGAAGGAATTGCTCCCTCAATATCTACAATCATAAGATCTGTTCTAATATATTCAATGAACATTCTTTGTTTCTTAAGCTCTTCTTTAACCATAAAGTACTTTAATTCCATATGTTTAGCACCTCTGGAATATTTATCATTTTTGAAGAAGAAAACTGCCACGAAATTATCACAATAAATTTGCAGTAGCTTGCTAATGGTGTCGACAATCCCAAGTTCTGAAATAAAGTTCCATAGCCATAATGTGTGAATTGTAGCTTCATAACAGGCTACAAACTCTGATTCCATAGTGGATGAGGCAATGTTTGATTGTTTGGCACTTTTTCATGAAATTTTCCTACTCCCAACAAGAACAGATAGCCAAATGTTGACTTTTTACTGTGCAAAATTTTCTTAAGTTCATATATTGATTTTTTAAGTTTACACACGATATGATCCTTTCTTTCCATGAAAAAATGATCCTTTCTTTGCATGAAAAAACCTTCGGTTGATCCATATAAATTCTTCTTTATATTCCCATTAAGAAAGACTATTTTCACATCATATTGAGCTACCAAAGCCATAATGATCCTTAATGAATCTTTCTTTGAAATCGGTAAAACATGTCACTTTATAATCAATGTTATCCTTATGAGTATAACCTTTGGTAACAAGTCTAGCTTTAAAACGTTCGATATTGCCATTCAGGTCACGTTTGATCTTAAAAACCCATTTACATCCAACTCGTTTAGAACCTTCTAGCAATTCGATAAGATCTTATACATTATTTTCAGCCATTGATTTTAACTCATCTTTCATAGCATTAATCCATTTATCAGACTTGTCACCGCTTGTGAAAATGAAATAAGATCTTCATCAATGCCACAATCAAAATTTGACTCTTGCAAATAAACCAAATAATCATCTGAAATGGCTGATTTTCTTATCCTTACAGGTTTACTTAAAGCTATTACACATGGTTCATTTCTGTCAGTTACTGATAGGTTAGGCTCTTTATGAGGTACTACTTCATTCAAACATTGTTCATTGTTGTTTTATTTTTAATTCTGGAATATGGAATGATTGTAGATTCAGGTTTGATCGAGTTCACATATTGAACTGCCATCTCTAATTTAATATGTTTAAACTTTTAACTAGTGATATGAATGGATCAATATTCGATCTAATTAATTAATTTAATATATTAAATAAATTAGGAATGTAAGATTTGGATTCTATCTACTTAATATATGGATCAAAATGAATCCAACGGTTTGCAACTCAAATCTAACCTAAATCCCTTCATTGTAGCTGAAATACAAATCAAATAAGTGTTATGATTATAGGATCTTCAATAAATAATTTGTTACATAAATCGAATATAAAATACTTACTTGTTTGGACAACCTCAAATAACTAGTTTCTCTTTCTTAACCTTATTTCTTTCGTAATGGATTCTTGTTAACTTTTTAAAGAGGACCAATTATTTATTTATATAACATTCAATTGGTATTTTCATCAAACACTAAATTAATGACTTTAATTCCATTAAATAACATAATTAACGCTTAATATTAATGACTTAAACTTTCGGACCATGCGGTCCGAAGAAAATGATTGGTGGCCCTCTTAGGCTCGAGAAAAGAGCGACTCTTTGCCTTCATAATAATCTAACATTAAAGGGCTACTCTTTGCGTAACATATAGATTAATCTAACATTTTTACATGCTAAAAGTTTATGACATTAATATATAATAGTATAAATATTAAGCGTGCAAAATTAAATTTTATAATGTCATTCTTTTATCATGATTGACTTTAGCCTAATAAATTACATAATAAGAGTTATGGCGGTCATACACATCTAAATTGCATACTCCCTTTTATATACTACTGTATTAGCAACTTATCATGTTAGGTCACATAATTTATATATAAATAACTTAATATCCACTTAATTGTCTTAAAGACATAGTAATTTTCTTGTTCAAAACATTAAGCATATACAAGCATAAGGAACAAGAAATAATTTAATAAAACCAAAAATGTATCAAGCTCAAGAGTGTCATAACATCATCATAATCAATCTTTAATACAACCAAGACCCATTCTATGTACATGTTCTATAAATGTCTTTGGTTGTAAACCTTTAGTTGAAGGATCTGCAATCATAAGATCCGTTCTAATATGTTCAATGCACACTCTTTGTTTCTGAACCTCTTCTTTGATAATAAAGTACTTTAATTCCATATGTTTAGCACCTCTAGAATCTTTATCATTTTTGAAGAAGAAAATTGCAGCATAATTATCATAATAAATTTGCAGCGGCTTGGTAATGGTGTAACAACCCTAAGTCCTGAAATAAAGTTTCGTGAATTGTAGCTTCATAATAGGCTACAAACTCTGATTCCATAGTGGATGAGGCAATGTTAGATTGTTTGGTACTTTTTCATGAAATTGCCCCTTCTTCCAATAGGAACAGATAGCCAAATGTTGACTTTCTATTGTCAACACAACTAGCAAAATTTTCTTAAGTCCATATATTGATTTCTTAAGTTTACACACGATATGATCCTTTCCTTCCATGGAAAAACTTTCGGGTTGATCCATATAAATTTCTTCCTTTATATCCCCATTAAGAAAGACTGTTTTCACATTCATTTAATGTAACTCTAAATCATATTGAGCTACCAAAGCCATAATCTTTCTTTGAAATCAGTAAAAAATGTCTTTTTATAATCAATGCCATCCTTCTGAGTATAACCCTTGGCAACAAGTCTAGCTTTAAAATGTTTGATATTGCCATATCACGTTTGGTCTTAAAAATTCATTTACATCCAACTCGTTTAGAACCTTCTATCAATTCGAAAAGATCCCAAACATTATTTTTAGCCATTGATTTTAACTCATCTTTCATAGCATTAATCCATTTATCAGACTTGTCACTGCTAATGGCTTGTGAAAATGAAATAGAATCTTCATCAATGCCACAATCAAAATCTGACTTTTGCAAATAAACCAAATAATCATCTGAAATAGCTAATTTTCTTATCCTTACAGGTTTACTTAAAGCTATTCCACATGGTTCATTTCTGTTAGCTACTGGTAGGTTAGGCTCTTCATGGGGTACTACTTCATTCAAACATTGTTCATTATTGTTTTATTTTTGTAATTCTGGAACAATGTATGGAATGATTGTAGATTTAGGAACATTTATGGGTAATGAAACATTAACCCTTACTTCATTGATATCCACAATCTTTTTATCAGCACTCCCACTAACTTCACCATTCTCAATGAATTTGGCATTGCCTGTCTCAATAATTAGAACTATGGTTTGGACAATAAAACCTGTACCCTTTGGATTGCTCTGGGTAACCAATAAAGTAACCACTGACAGTTCAAGAATCTAATTTCTTTTCATATGGATTATACACTCATACTTCTACTGGACAACCCCAAGCATGCAGGTGTCTTAAACTAGGTTTTCTTCCAGTCCATAACTCAAAAGGAGTTTTAGAAACTGCCTTATTAGGAATCCTATTCAGTAAATATAATGCAATTTTAAGAGCATACGTCCATAGGGATTTTGGTAATGAGGAATTACTTATCATACTCCTAACTATATCCATTAATGTTTTATTTCACCTTTCTGCCACACCATTTTGTTGAGGTGTGCCTGGTATAGTATACTGTGCATATATGCCATGTCTTTCGAGGAATTTTACAAATGGATCTGAATTTTGTCCTGATTCATTATACTTTCCATAATACTCACCACCTCTATCAGATCTTACTATTTTTACTTTTCTATCTAGTTGCCTTTCAACCTTTTTAGTAAATACCTTAAGAGCATTTATAGCTTGAAATTTTTCTTTAAGCAAATAGACATATCCATAATGTGAAAAATCATCTATAAAGGTGATAAAGTACTTTTCTCCATAAAAAATGGAGTATCAAAAAGTTCATATATATCAGTGTGTATAATTTCAAGAAGCTGAGTACTTATTGTAGCTCCTTTCTTGTTATATTTGGTTTTCTTTTCCTTAATGCAATCCACACATAATCCAAGATCAGTAAAATCTAGATTTGATAGAATTTCATTCTTTACTAATCTATGTAGTCTTTCTTTGGATACATGACCCAAATGTATATGCCACAAGAAAGTAGAGTTGTCATTTGTTATACTATGTTTAATTCCAATATTTTGATGAACACACATCAGGGATACAGAAAATTATCATCAAGTTTCAATTTATATAAATCATCCATAAGAATTTCAGAACCAATAAAGGAATCATCTTTATTAAATAAACTGAAACATCCTTTTTCAATCTTAAAACTAAACCCATTAACATCAAGTTTTGATACAGAAACCAAATTTCTAAAAAGTGAAGGAACATAGAGAGTTTGTAGTAGATTCAGGTGATGCCCGGTATTAAAGTAAGACGATAAGTCCATATGTCTTCAATTAGGGCCTTCTTTCGGTTCCCCATAAACAAGAAGTTCTCATTTGGATTTATGCTCTGGATTGTAAGAAATCCATGCATTGCATTAGAAACATGAGTAGTAGCACCAGAATCCAACCACAAAGTATTAGAAGGAACTTCAGATAAGTTTGATTCAAAAATTAGAGAAGCATAATGAAAGATACCTTTCTTTTCAAATCAAGCTTTTCATTTCAGACAATCTTTCTGATAATGTCCTTCTTTCTTACAGAAGTGACATTTATCTTTCTTCCTTTCCTTCTTATCATTATCAACAACCTGTGTTACTTTAGTTGATGCTTTCTTCTTAAATTTCTTGAATTTTAGTTTGATAACTTTATTAAGTAATATACTTAAATAAATATTTAGATTTCATCAAGTAAACAATAAGTGCATATTGAAGTTCTCCTTTGGGTGATACAATAATATACAACAACAAAAAAAATTGATTCTTAATTTTAATTAATTTTTCATACTTGGCAATTATATATACTCAAATTAGATATGTTTGCTATCTTTGGATATGCTAAACATACCTAACCAAGCATATTAATTGATCATATCATGTCCATAGATTATAAAATGACTAGTCAACCTTTAGCTGACCCTTAAATATTTATAATCAATGAACTTCAATATACTCATAAGAAATAAATAATAAGCATCACATAATTATGAGTAATTAAATTTATTTAATTAAATTTGATATCTATAAACTTTTAAATTTGACCACTTTGGTAACTAACAAATTACATACAATATAGATATCAAATTTAATTAATAATACTATCATGAGTGAATACAAAAGACTTAAGGTACCCACATAATTTTCTTGTAATATTTTTAAAACATTAAAAGTAAAACATAAATTTTAAAAGAATCTCTTCACGGAAGAAACAATCTAGACTTTCATTCTTTATTATTAAGATTAGATTGATGAAGTGGTAACACGCTTACTTGCTTTCAAACCTGTTGGTCACAGAACCACTTCATTTCTCTATTTTATTTTATTTTTCTTTCATGCTGAAATTCTTTTGACCCACTAGGTTTATTGAATGAACCCCTTGCACTTTTAATCTCGTTTCTTCTTGAGTAAGCTTACTGGCCAATTCATTAACATCCCACTTATCCTTAATAGTATTATAGTTAATTTGAAGAGGCCCATACTCAAGAATGAGTTCATAATGAATTGTACCAAAAAGGAGTCATCCTAGGGTCTTAAGTCTTGCTGCAACATTAGTCATACCAAGGACATGTTGCTGCATACTTCGCATCATATTTCATGGTCGTAAGTTCATCTATGCATACTTCGCATCATATTTCATGGTCGTAAGTTCAGCTATTAGTGTCGCTGCAAGTGACTTAACGAAAATGCTCTTTCATAAGCTTAAGATATTCTTTAGCAGTTACACTTTCTGAAAGAGTAGACTTAATTGTTGTTGGCAATTGTCATTCACATGAAACTAAGACATAATCTATTAAATCTATCTCATGCTTTATGTTTTAACTTCTATGCCTCATTGCTTATATCAGTAATGTTAGTCGGCTTTTCTTCTAATAGTGTCAAGTTAAGATCCAAGACACCTAAATAAAAATTGACTTACTAAGTTCAAACCTTTAAAGATAATAACAGAAGCATGTGAATGCAGAGAAACAGTTGCAAAACATAAATGCTTAATTTCAGATAAGTAAACACTAAATATATATTATAGATTTTCTTTGGGTAAATACAACAATATATATATACATCATTATCGTAATTAGAATACTATTTAAACTTTAATATAATTAATAAACCTTATCATATATATATATATATATATATATATATATATATATATATAGTATGTTTGGATATCCATATTATATTTGATAAGAGAATTTTAGATTTTCTTCTTTAGATTTATTAGTCATAGAATATTAATCTACCTTTGGGCGAATTCTTAATTTCTAACAACCAACAAATCTTTTTGATTAAAACAATAATATTCTATAAAATTTCATAAATTATATGACTGAATATAAATTAGTTTTGCCAATGGAATAGATTAATGGCCAATAATACAACCAAACATAACTTAAAAGATTAAAAGTTCATTGTCAATCCATTTTGATAAAAAAAATTAATCAATTGATGCGGACAAATCAACCGTGATGAGCGACGGGCATGCTGAGATTTGTCGTGGGCTTCCAAATGGGATGGAGGGGTCATCTTCCTTCTTCGGAACCCTGCAAGAAGTCCCCAACCGATTTTTTCGGCAAGGACCCTCTGACGTTCAAGTTAGTAAACTTGTCACTCAGTTCTGTAGTAGTGAGATAGATAGGGAGAGAGAGAGAGAGATCCCCTCGCATTGAGCTCGGGTCCTCCTCTTATACCTGTCTGGGGGGTCCTGTTTACCTCGTTCCGTTGGAACCATCGAATCTTCCTCGTTGGGATAAGTTTCTTTGAACGGCGAGTGGTTATGCCGTTGCTGGATGAGAGCCGCTTGTAGCGGTAACTGCCGAGCGTGCTAGCACTTGCCCATCATTTCAGTAAGCGAGGTACACGGCAATAGACCTCGAATCTCGGGATCTTGTTGCCTGAGGCCGGTCATTGTGCATGCGAGAAAGGCACCAAGTTAGGACCGGAGCCGTTGTTGGAAGCCGGAGCCAGAGGCTGGAGCTGGAGGCCGGAGCCAAAGGCCAGAGCTGGAGGCCGGAGCTAAAGGCCGGAGCTGGAGGCCAGAGCCAAAGGCCAGAGCTGGAGGTCGGAGCTAAAGGCCGGAGCTAGAGGCCAGAGCCCAAGGCCGGAGCTGGAGGCCGGAGCCGAAGGCTGTCACTGGAAGCCGAGCCAGAGGCTGGAGCTGGAGGTCGGAGCCAAAGGCCGTCGCTGAAGGCCAGAGCCAAAGGACGGAGCTAAAGGCCGGAGCTAGAGGCCAGAGCCAAAGGCCGGAGCTGGAGGCCGGAGCCGAAGGCCGGAGCTGGAGGCCGGAGCCAAAGGCTGGAGCTGGAGGCCGAGCCAAAGGCCGTCGCTGGAGGCCGAAGCCAAAGTTCTATTTCTGGGTTTTGCTGTCACATTATTATTTCCAAAAATCGTGCAAAAGATAATACCACCCAGAGGAGATGGTCAGCCGTATCAGATTCCCCTCCGCCCCTGAGATGAGTGAGAGCACAATCACCAGCGAAATGGGTGTTAATATCCTCTGGGCGGTCGATTTTCGCGCCATCATTTCGTCTGTCCGGGCTGTTGGGATTGGAGAGGATTTCCCTTAAGTAGTGAGTCATAAAAGGCGAGCATCATCATTGTGGTAAGGCCAACGCCATCTCTCTATTGGTGGAGCTTTTCGTGTTTTTTGCGCCGGTAGGCCGCCGAAGCGCCTTCCATTTAAAGGTGGACACGTGGCCATAACGGACGGCTGTGGGATGATTTGAAATGGGGCTATAAGAGGAAAAAATCGTCCTTATCCTCCCATCCTCCCTTCTCTTACGCTACTGCTTCCTCTCGAGTCCGCAAGCGTCCGTCCGCCTCCCGTGTTTGTTCTCTCCTCGTGCTCCTTCGATCCTAGCTCAAGTTTTCCAGGTTAGTCTCCATGGCTTCCTCGCCTTCTTGTTCTATTTCCGATTCCAGGGGGCGTTCCCCCACTCCTTCTCAAACTTTCGCTTCCTTACCAAGCCAATGGTCTACCCCATCCTCCAATCACTCCTTGCCAGAACGGCGGCCGGTCAGACGCCCCATAGCCGAGAGTCATCTGACCGGCGGGCGAACTTCCGCCCGAAGCCGTCCGACAGCTGCTGGTCCTTTCAGCGCTATCAAGGAGTCCCCCGAAGGGACTACTTCCACTATGTCTGCTCAAGACATAATAAATCTGAAAGCTAGGTATAGTTTTCCGCCAAACCTTCGTCTGTTCTACCCTGCTCCTGATGACAGGGTAACCTCTTCCCGTCCCGGAAGAGTTGCCTTGTACGGAGCCTTCTTTAAGGCCGGACTTCGACTACCTATCCACCCTTTCATCCTCAATCTTCTGGATCGATATTCTCTAACACCTTCCCAGTTAGTTCCTAACTCGATCCGAACCATCGTCGGCTTTCTGGTTCTCTGTCACCTGCAAGGCATAGAGGCCAGCATCTCCTTATTCCGCAGTTTTTATACCCTCCGCAAGCAATTAGGTTGGTGGTCCTTCACTCCTAGGTCCAATAGGATTCTTAAGTTGTACCTTCCCACCTCTGTTAAAGGGTGGAAGGATAAGTTCTTTTTTGCTGATATCGATGGGGTGCGCGGAAGCTGGGGGACACCCAATATTGATGCCAATAGGAATTCTTCCATCCTTCCAAGAGATCGAATGGCATTCGGGCAGCTTCTGACTGCCGATGTCCCTCGATGCAATAAGCTTCTGGTCGATGAAAACCTTTGCCTCGCCGACTTAATTCCTTCGGGTGGTGAGCACTTGATTACTGACATTTTTTCTTTCTTCTCTCTTCTCCTTTTTTTTAATCCATCTCCTGTCTTTATAGGGATGACGCCATCGCTTCACGAGCTCAGGCAGGCAGCCACTAAGAAGAGGAAGGCAACGGGGAATGATTCCCTTGCTGAAAGGAGGGCTGTTGCCAAAATCCCAAGGAGGGCCGACACGGGGAGGGCCGACGCTGGAGGGGCTAGAGTTGTGAAGCCCCTGTGCGCTAAGGTTTTGAAGAAGGCCGATATTAGAATGACCGACGCTGGTGAGGCCGACGCTAAAAGGGCCAAAGTTGTGGATCCCCCGCACGTGTGCGAGGAAGCCAGAGTCCAAGTCGACGAGCCCGCCAAGAAAGATGCGGTGAGGGCCGAGGTCGGCGAGGAAGTCGAGCGAAGTCAAATAGGAAAAAGAAGATCACCTTCAGTTCCAGCTCCTCCTATCATTTTGCTCGATCCTTCTCCAGAGCAGGTTGCAAAAGCACCGTCACCCCCACCCGAAGCCATTGAGACGGAATAGGTCCTCGCAACAAGAGGGCCAACTCCAACAGTTATCCTGCCCCCGTAGGGGCAACAACCGAAGAGCCTCCACCAGCCAAGGGGCCAGAGGTAGCAGAGTCGGAGGCGGAATCCTCCTCCACGGCCCCCATGCCAAGGGAAAGGAGGGGCGTCGACCCTTCCTTCCAATCGCTCTTGGCGAATCACAGCCGCTGGGCCAAGCGGGCTTTAGATGAAGCATCTGTGGTACAGGTGCAAGAGTTTCTCCGCTATCAAGGGAGAGCCACCTTCTTCCGCGAGGCTTCTGTGGCACATCTTTGGGTGAGCGTTCGCCCCCTTATCTTTTTTTTGTTTGTTTTATTTTTCTTTTTAACATTGACATTCCATTCAGGCACTGAACTCTCTGATCGCCATGAGGGAACTTTGGACCCTGAGTGATGCTGCTCTCGACCAGTCTTGGGAGGAGATGCTATCACTCCAGACTAGGGCAGAAAAGGCAGAGATGGCCTTGGAGGATACCCGGTCCACCTTGAAAGGTGAAGTTAAATCCATCTGGCTGAAAGCTGAGAAGGCAGAGTATGCGCTGGAAGTTGCCCAGCGTCGTGTGGCCAATGAGCTAGATAATGCCCAGGTGGCCGAAGAGAAGCAAAAAAGGGCCGAGGAGAGGCTGGAGGTAGTGGAGTCAGAGATGTGCATTTTGAAGAATCAATTGGATCTTGCCTCCATTGAAATAAATGCAGCCAAAGAGGTCGCCTGCTAGTCCAACGCCAAGATTGTTGATTTGGAGGCGGTGGTGACTGAAGCCAAGAGGGAGGCCGTTGAGGCCGAGCGGAAAGCCCTCGAGGCGGAGAAAAGAGCTGCAGAGGCCGTAGAGGATTTTAGGAAGTCTAAAGCCTTTGATAAGGAGCTGCCGAATCGATGGCGTTTTCTTACGATGCCGGCTTCCAAGACTGCAAGGAAAAAATCCAAGAACTCTACGACCTCGAGGATATTGAAGGGCTGAAGCCAGATGACGTCCCTGAAGACGATGATCCGGCCCCAAATGACCCTTACTAGTTTTTTTTTTTTTTGTATTGCTCCAAGCCTGACTCAGATAGGCAATTTTGTAAACTTTTAGCCATCAATGAAATTTTAACCCTCATCGCGTGCCTTTGGTCATAATCAGCTTTAGCTGTGTGAGTTATCGCGAATCACCAACCAATGGCTGAAAAAACACGACTCCTCCTGTTAGAAAACTGATGCGGGACCAATTTCGGTCATAGAGACGACAGTCGAGAACAGTAGGTAGTACAAGACCCTGCTTGTGCAGGCACAAAGCCATGGAACGCTTATTGCCTCGTTAGATATGTCGCGCGAAATGGGATTGTGCACCGAAACGTTATCCCTAATTACCGACGTAGGGAGCCGGTCTTTGGTGCCGACGCGGGGCACCGGTCTAAATTGCTGATGCGGAGCCGGTCTTTGGTGCTGACGCGGGGCGCCAGTCTTAATCGCCGACGCGGAGAGCTAGTCTTTAGTGCTGACGCGGAGCCGGTCTTTAGTGCCGACGCAGAGAGTCGGTCTTTAGTGCCGACGCGGAGCCGGTCTTTAGTTGCCGACGCGGAGCCGGTCTTTAGTGCCGACGCGGGGCTGGTCTTTAGTGCCGATGCAGAGCCAGTCTTTGGTGCTGACGCGGAGCCGGTCTTTAGATGTCGACACGGAGCCGGTCTTTAGTGCCGACGCGGGGCCGGTCTTTAGTACCGACGCGGAGAGCCGGTCTTTGTTTCCGATGCGGAGCCGGTCTTTAGTTGCCGACGCGGAGCCGATCTTTATTTGTCGACGCGGAGCCGGTCTTTAGTGCCAACGCGGAGAGCCGGTCTTTAGTGCCGACGCGGGGCCGGTCTTTAGTGCCGATGCAGAGAGCCGATCTTTGGTGCCGATGCAGAACCGGTCTTTAGTTGCTGATGCAGAGCCGGTCTTTAGTTGCCGACGTAGAGCCGGTCTTTAGTGCCGACGTGGAGAGCCGGTCTTTGGTGCCGACGCGTGGCTGGTCTTTAGTGCCGACATGGAGAGCCGATCTTTGGTGCCAACGCGGAGCTGGTCTTTAGTTGCCAATGCGGAGCCACTCTTTAGTGCCGACGCGGAGAGCCGGTCTTTGGTGCCGACACGAGGCCGGTCTTTAGTTGTCGACGTGGAGCTGGTCTTTAGTGCCGACGCGGAGCCGGTCTTTAGTGCCGACGCGGAGAGCTGGTCTTTGGTGCCGATGTGGGGCCGGTCTTTAGTGCCGACACGGAGAGCCGATCTTTGGTGCCGACGCGGAGCGTTCTTTAGTTGCCGACGTGGAGTCGGTCTTTAGTTACCGACGCGGAGTCGGTCTTTAGTGCCGACGCGGAGAGCCGGTCTTTGGTGCCAATACGGAGAGCCGGTCTTTGGTGCCGATGCGGAGCCGATCTTTAGTTGCCGATGTGGAGCCGGTCTTTAGTTGCCGACGCAGAGCCAGTCTTTCGTGCCGACGCGAAGAGCCAGTCTTTGGTGCCAACGTGGGGCCGGTCTTTAGTTGCCGACGTGGAGCCGATCTTTAGTGCCGATGCGGAGCTAGTCTTTAGTTGCCGATGCGGAGCTGGTCTTTAGTTGCCGACGCGGAGCCGGTCTTTAGTGCTGACGCAGAGAGCGGTCTTTGGTGCCGACGTGGGGCCGGTCTTTAGTGCCGATGCGGAGAGCCGATCTTTGGTGCCGACGCGGGGCCGGTCTTTAGTTGTCGACGCGGAGCCGGTCTTTAGTTGCCGACGCAGAGCCGGTCTTTAGTGCTGACGCGGAAAGCCGGTCTTTGGTGCCAACGCGGAGAGCCGGTCTTTGTTGGTGAGCATACTCACTCAAAAATAATGCTAACATTTCGAACATCAATCTATTAAATAGATTCAAATTAATGAAGATAGCACCTTACTGATAATATATACCGGCGTAAATTATCGGCGTTCCAGGTGCGAGGAAGCGGTTTCCCGTCTAGCTCTTCAACTTTGTATGACTCATGGTGAAGTACCTCCTTACACGGTATGGTCCTTCCCATTTCGGTGCCAGCTTGCCCCCCTCTGTTGGCTTTGATACTTCAGCTTTTCACAGAACGAGATCTCCGGAGTGGAACGTCTTGGATCGTACTCGAGCATTATAGTATTTGGCCGCTCGCTGACGGAAAGCCGCCATGCGAAGCTGTGCTTGGTCTCGTAATTCTTCCACTAAATCTAGATCGGCTCGCAGCTGGTTTGAGTTGCTTTCTTCGTGGTATAATTCTGTCCGGGGACTGGGAACTCCTATCTCCACCGGAATGACTGCTTCGGTCCCAAAGACCAGGCTGAAAGGAGTTTCCCCAGTAGGGGCTCGTGGCATCGTGTGGTAGGCCCACAATACACTGGAGAGTTCCTCCACCCAGTGCCCTTTGCAGCCATCTAGCCGAGCCCTGAGCCCTTGGAGGATGATGCGATTGGTCACCTCGGCTGCGCCGTTGGTCTGGGGGTGCCCCACGGAGGTAAATCAATGATGGATGCCTAGGCCAACGCAGAACTCCCAGAAGGCCGTATTGTCAAACTGTCAGCCGTTGTCAGTAACTAGGGTGTGCGATAGCCCGAACCGGCATACCACAGACTTCCAGAAGAAAGACCTTATTTTGCCCTACGTGATCTTAGCGAGAGCCTCCACCTCGATCCACTTGGTGAAATGGTCAACCGCCACCACTAGAAACTTGCGTTGTCCGAAGGCTGGAGGGAACGGTCCCAGGATGTCCATGCCCCATTGTGCGAAGGGCCAGGGTGCGGCCAGGGGGTCAGCTAGGACGCCGGTTGATGTTGAATGTTGGCATGGCGCTGGCAGCTGTCACACCTCTTAACAAGTTTGGATGCGTCCTCCTTCATTGTCAACCAGCAATACCCCTGCCGTAGGGCTTTGTATGCAAGAGCTCTGCCCCCCAGATGGCTTCCACATATACCTTCATGTATCTCTCACAGAATATAATTAGCTTCGATGGGACCGACACACCTGAGAACTGGGTATGAGAACGACCTCCGATAGAGCTTTCCCTCCATTATGAAAAATTTCGGGGCCCGTCTTTTAAGTTTCCTGGCTTCAGCAGGGTTGTTGACCCAATTATTGATTTTGATGATTAATAAAGGAATTGAGTATAGTTATTTGATTACTAATGGATTTGACAAGTGTTTCAGGCTTAAAAATATTTGATCGATTTAAAGGTATTAAGAAATGAGTTTTGAATCAATTGCAAATCATAAGTTTCAAAGTTTCAGGACCTGGAGTCGACACCTAGAATTCCTGGAGCCGACCCCATGGCCAGTCAAATATTCTTCTGATTTTTGATACGGTCCGGAGCCGACACCTAGAGTTTCGAGCCGACACCCAGAGTTTCGGAGTCGACACTTACAGTGTCTGGAGCCGACTCCGATGCGGGGACAGAACGCTTGTTTTTTGAGCATCTTGGAGCGACACACACAGTATTTGGAGCCGACACCTGACGATGGCGAGCCGACACCTAACTTTTTCGGAGCCGACTCCTCGACGAACTCAGAACTTTCTATTTTTGGATAAACGACTTGGAGCCGACACCTGAAAAGTTGGAGCCGACTCCAACCTGTCTGGGACGAAAATTTTAAAATGCCAGATCAGCTCTAACGGTAATATTTTCTTTTTACCTAACTTCTAACGGATATATTTTGTTTCCAGGTACACTCCAACGGCTAGTTTTCTTCCAAAAATGGATTAAAGAAATCTATAAAAGGGGGAGAACACCCGTTTGAAAATAACAAAAAAAAAAAAAAGAGGGAGAATATTCAAATCAAAAATCCGAGAAGTCTTGAGCCTGAAATCCAAGAGAAAAGTATTCAAACTCAAATCCTTCCACTCCAAAAAGCTCAAAGAGAATCCAAGGCGTTCAAACTTGAAAAATCGAAGGATTCTCAAAAAGGGGAAGAAGCTCTGTTTTGAAGATTTTCCAACTTCTCATCTGCAACATTTGCAACGAATCAAAGCTGAGGCCTGATTCAACATCTCCAAAGAGAAGAGGAAAAGAAGAAAAGAAGAAAAGCTCAAATCCAATCTACTTCAAACAGGCTTTTCTAAACCTTGTTCATTTATTTGAATATTTGCTCATTTAAGGAGCTTTGTATCTTAAACATTATTCTTTCTTGTTTTTGCTAGTTCTATCAGGGGGATTGAACTAGTGGAGGTTGTATACCTCGGGTCAAGCTAGATTAGCTTGAGTTTAGGGTTTTGTGCTGGTGAGCCCGAAAACGGCTGGGTTCGTTGTGATCCCGGGAAAATAACAAGTTGTGAGTTGTGATCTTGGAAAATAACTCGACTGTAATCAAGAGGATTATAGTGTGGACCCAAGTGAATCTTGGGAGTGGACGTAGGTGTTGGATACACCGAACCACTATAAAATCTTTGTGTTTGCCGTGCTTCGATTATCTCTATCTCTATCTCCTTGTTTGTGCTTTATATTGCATTGCATTTAATTTCATTTATCTTAAAGCCAATAGTTTTTTAAAAGGTTAAATTTTTTTAAAGAACCCAATTCACCCCCCCCTCTTGGGTTGCCATCTGGGCCAACAATTGGTATCAGAGCTAGTGCTCATTTGAATTGATCACACGATCAAGAGCTAAAGATCCAAATGGCAGCTCAAGTTGGATCTTCATTTGCTGAAGGTCATTCTACAAATAGACCTCCCTTATTTAATGGTTCCAACTATTCATATTGGAAAGCAAGAATGAGGATATTCATTCAAGCTTCTGATTATGAATTGTGGAGTGTTATAATTAATGGACCTAGCACACCCACACACATTGTTGATGGCTCTATTGTTCCTAAGCCCGAAAGGGATTGGAATGATAATGATAGGAAAATGGCTCAGCTCAATGCTAAGGCCATGAATGTCTTATATTGTTCATTAGATGCAAACGAATTTAATCGTATATCTACATGTAATTCTGCAAAAGAAATATGGGATAGATTAGAAGTTACCCATGAGGGTACAAACCAAGTTAAAGAATCTAAGATAAATATTCTTGTTCATAAATATGAATTATTTAGCATGGAGCAAACTGAAACTATAGCATGCATGTATACTAGATTCACCGATATTGTAAATGGTTTGAAAAGTCTAGGCAAGACCTATACTAACTCTGAACTTGTTCGCAAAATTCTTAGGTCACTACCAAGGACTTGGGAAGCAAAAGTGACAGCAATCCAAGAAGCCAAGGACCTCAACACTTACCCTTGGAGGAGCTACTTGGATCCCTTAATGACCCATGAGCTAACCATGAAGCAGCACATAGAGGAAGATGTTAAGAAGAAAAAGACTATAGCTCTTAAGGCTGCAGAAAGTGAGGAGAGCTGCAGTGATAATGATGATGATGATGATGAGACAGCTCTTCTAGCAAGAAAATTCAAAAAATTCATGAGAAGAAAGAGACCCTTCCACAAGAAGAAATCTGGAATTAAGATGGAAGGAGAAAAAGAAAAGGAAAAGGACAAGGACAAAGAGAAAGACCCCTTGATATGCTATGAGTGTAAGAAACTGGGGCACTTTAGATACGATTGTCCTCAATTGAAGAAGACTTACAAGAAGAAGAAGAAAGCCTATGTTGCAACCTGGAGTGACAGCGATGAATCCTCTTCAGAGGAAGAACAAAAAGAAGTTGCAAACATTTGCTTTATGGCAAACGACGACAACGAGGTAAGTTCGAAAACCCTAGTGATGAGTTTGCATTTGATGAATTATTTGAAGCTTTAATGAACTAGTAGATGATTTTAAAGTTTTGAAAAAGAAATATAAATCTTTGAAAAATGATAATCAATTCTATTAAAGAAAAAGATAATCTTACTAATGAGATTAAGATGCTGAAATCTGAAAAAGAAAATTTGACAAAAGAAAGAGAATCAATTTCCAATGAAAATGATAAATTAAAGAAGGAAGTTGATAAATATAAGAATATTGTTGATAAATTTACTTATAGTTCTGAAAAACTTAATTTATTATTAAGTAATCAAAGAGCTATATTTGATAAGCTGGTTTAGGATATAGACCTAACTTAAAACAAAAATTTGTCAAAAACTTTTTTAGAAAAGAACAAAATAGAGATAATGTTACATGTCATTATTGTAACAAGAAAGGCCATAAATCCTATGAATGTGATGCAAGAAACAGTAACAAAAAATTAAGTAGTAAAGGCAAGAAAATATGGGTTCCCAAAGGAACGATCTTTTATGCTACTAACCATGAAGGACCCAAGAAGGCTTGGGTACCTAAATATAAGACTTAATTATTTTTTGCAGGAGTGTCTTGCGGCCAAAAGATCAAAGCGAAAGTGGTATCTCGATAGTGGCTGCTCAAGACACATGACGGGTGACAAGGATCAATTCATCACCCTTGAGAGCAAAAGAGGAGGAGTTGTTACGTTTGGTGACAATGGCAAAGGCCAAATCATGGGGTTTGGTAAAATTCAAATAACTCCCTCCACATATATTGAAAATATTTTATATGTCAATGGTTTAAACATAATCTAATAAGTATTAGCCAATTATGTGATAAAGGTTTTAAAGTATCATTTGAAGCATCAATCTGCACTGTTTCTAATCCCATTGATAATAGCATTGTTTTTATTGGAAATAGAAATGGCAATGTATACTTGATTGATTTAGACAATTTGTCTACTAGTAATCATTGCTTAGTTGCTAATAATGCTAATATGAATGAGATTGGTTGGTTATGGCATCGTAGATTAGGTCATGCAAGCACACACCTAATTTCAAAATTAATTAAAATGGATTTAGTAAAAGGACTTCCACAACTAGATTTTGAAAATAACAAAATTTGCGATGCATGTCAATTTGGAAAACAAACTAGAAATTCTTTTAAAACCAAAAATATTGTTTCCACTTCTAGGCCACTTGAACTACTTCACATGGATCTTTTTGGACCTACTAGAACCACAAGTCTAGGAGGAAAGAAATATGGTCTTGTGATTGTAGATGATTATCTAGATACACTTGGGTATTGTTTTTAGCTCATAAGGATGAGACCTTTCCATTATTTTTGAAATTCTTCAAGAAGGTCACAAATGAGAAAAACACCATAGTGTCTCTAAGAAGTGATCATGGCACTGAATTTGAAAATCACTTATTTGAAAACTTTTGCATAGAAAATGGAATTCATCATAATTTTTCAGCACCTAGAACACCACAACAAAATGGAGTAGTTGAAAGAAAAAATAGAACTTTAGAAGACATGGCCCGTACCATGCTATGTGAAAGCAACTTACCAAAATACTTTTGGGCGAAAGCTATAAACACGCATGTTACATTCTTAATAGAGCTTTAATTAGGCCAATCATTAAGAAAACTCCTTATGAACTATGGAATAATAGAAAACCAAACATAAGTTACTTTCATGCATTTGGTTGTAAATGTTTCATTCATAATAATGGTAAAGATAATCTAGGAAAATTTGATGCAAAATCTGATGAAGGCATTTTCTTAGGATATTCAACATCTAGTAAAGCCTATAGAGTGTTTAACAAGAGAAACTTAATTGTAGAAGAATCTATTCATGTAATTTTTGATGAATCTTTAGCATCGAGTTCTGAAAAGATTGATGATGAGGAAGATACAAACATTCTAGAAAGAGATATTGAAAAATTAAATATAGATGTATCTTCGGATCATGAACAAGAAGCTAAAGATAATGATTCTCCTAGTGTTGATGTTGTTGATGCAAATCATAATGATGTAGATCTTCCTAGAGACTGGAGATATGCCTATGGTCATCCAAAGAATTAATTATAGGTGATCCATCTCAAGGAGTAAGAACTAGATCATCAATGAGAAACATCAATAATCATCTTGCATTTGTATCTCAAATTGAACCTAAAACTATTGAAGAAGCAGAAAAAGATAATAATTGGATGTTAGCTATGCAAGAAGAATTAAATCAATTTACTAGAAATAATGTTTGGACTCTTGTAGATAGACCTAAAGATCATTCTGTTATAGGATCAAAATGGGTATTTAGAAATAAATTAGATGAAAATGGCATAGTAATTAGAAACAAAGCTAGATTAGTTGCAAAAGGATATAATCAAGAAGAAGGAATTGATTTTGATGAAACTTTTGCACCTGTAGCTAGACTAGAAGCAATTAGATTATTACTTGCATTTGCATGTCATATGCATATCAATTTATTTCAAATGGATGTTAAAAGTGCATTTTTAAATGGATTTATAAATGAGAAGTTTTTGTTGAACAACCACCTGGTTTTGAAGATCATGAATTTCCAAATCATGTTTTTAAATTGCACAAAGCACTATATGGTTTAAAACAAGCACCTAGAGCTTGGTATGAAAGATTAAGTAAATTTCTGATTGAAAATGATTTTATAAGAGGAAATGTTGATAAAACACTATTTTTGAAAAGAAAAGACAAGGATTTATTAGTAGTACAAATATATGTTGATGATATTGTATTCGGTGCTACTAACAATTTGTTATGTCAAGAATTTGCTAAGTTGATGCAGGGTGAGTTTGAAATGAGCATGATGGGAGAACTCAACTTCTTCCTAGGACTTCAAATCAAGCAAAGCAAAGAAGGAATTTTCATCAATCAAGCCAAATACACAAAAGAACTGCTCAAGAAGTTTGGAATGGAGTCAATCAAACCACTTGGAACTCCTATGAGTCCTTCATGCAAGCTGGACAAAGATGAAGATGGTAAGAAAGTAGATCAAAAATATTACAGAGGTATGATCGGATCTCTTCTTTACTTAACAGCTAGTAGACCAGATATAATGTTTGTGTATGTCTATGCGCTAGATTTCAATCTGAACCTAAAGAATCTCACTTAATTGCTGTAAAAAGAATCTTAAGATATTTAAGTGGAACTAAAAATGTAGGTTTATGGTATTCTAGAGACTCAACATTAAACTTGATTGCATATTCTGACTCTGACTATGCTGGATGTAAATTAGATAGAAAAAGCACAAGTGGAGCATGTCAATTCTTAGGAGTAACTTAATCTCTTGGTTTAGCAAAAAGCAAAATTCGGTTGCATTATCTACTGCTGAAGCAGAATATGTTGCAGCTGGAAGTTGCTGTGCTCAAATCCTTTGGATTAAGAGACAACTTGAAGATTATGGCATAACACTTGATAAAACTCCAATTAGATGTGATAACACAAGTGCAATAAATCTAACTAAAAATCCAATTCAACATTCAAGAACAAAACACATTGAAATTAGATATCACTTTATAAGAGAACATGTAGCTAATAATGAAATTTGTCTTGAATATGTTAATACTGAAGAACAATTAGCTGATATATTTACAAAACCTTTGAGTGAAGAGAGATTTTGTTATCTTAGAGGTGAATTAGGGATATGTGACCCTTTGGATTGATTTTGAAACTCTAAGGAATGACTATCTAGATCTATTAATTTCTTGATATTCCTTTCATAATTTTAAGGACAAATTATCTAGTCATCTGAGTAACTTGATTCTTCATACTCCAAAATTTTATCAAGATTTTATCGAATTTATTTTGACAAGTTTCAGATGTTTGAATCTCAATTATTTTTCTCTGAAACTGTCAGTTGGAGTCGACACCTCAGAATGAGGAGTCGACACCTTTGTCTGTGTCGCTCTCGGTCCCTGACCTTGGAGCCGACACCCGTATAAGTGGAGCCGACTCCAGTTCGAGCGCTGACTGTGTTAGCGATTTGGAGTCGACACCCGACTTTGCGGGAGTCGACACCTGGGAATCCCAAATCGATTTATTAGGGCAGAGTCGACACCTCGTCATTTCGTAACTTTCGAATCCTCCACCAAATTCCTCCAAAACTCTCTCAAAGCCTCCCCATCTCTAATTCCACTCTATCCAAGCTTTCCTAAGGATCCAATGGCACCTAAGAGGAGAGGTTCGGTGATTGGAGCGCCTGTGGTGACCGAAAACGCTCCGTGAGGCGACCCATCCGCGAGCCGTCTCCAAGCGAGGATTCCTCCACCGATTCAGACAATCCCAACACCACTTCACCTCAGGTAGATACCCTAGCAGGGAGGGTAATCACAATGGGTAGGAAAGTTGACTTTGAGTTCTTTCAATCAAAGGAGCTTGGATGGGATAGAGTTTGTTCTCTTGATGTTCCTACTTACCCAGCACTAGTAAAGAATTTTACTTTAATTTATCGAGAGGTGATGGTGGTTTAGTGAGCTCTGTTAGAGGCAAACGGATTCATCTTACATTTCAAAAATTAGGAATCTCCTAAGCATCCCCATTACCGGATTAGCAGCCGATGTGCACAGTGAGAGATCAGCGGCCCTATCAAGGATGTTAGGGAGAGATGTTGAAGAATTTGAGGAGATTAGGGCTAACCAGTTGCCCTTGGAATTAAGATTGCTACACAACATTTGCAGCAGATTTTGTTCCCAAAGACCGGACGTTTTGAGTATGTCTCCGAGCGGGACATTGTTGTGATGGACAGTGTATTGACCGGTCAACCTATTAATTTAGCTGCTATGATGATATTTTATATGGCCGAGGCCGGAGGAAAGAGAAGATCGTCACTACCCTACGGCATGATTTTAACTATGGTATTCAGAAGCCAAGGGGTTGTAATTTTGGACAATGAACCCTCCAAGAACCTGAGACACACTGATTATTACAGTTTGGCCACTTTGCATAGGATGGGATTTGTAAAGGTGAACGGGCAATGGGAAAGGAAAGGTAACTTGGATGAGAGAGCCCCTGAGCCTAGACTTTCTGACCTTGTGAGGCTGGTCCATCTGTGAGGGTTCCCTCTCCGCAGCCGAGGAGTCCTGTTCCTGCCCCTGCACCTGCTCATTCATGTTCAGCCATCCTCTTCATCAGTTGGATTTTCAGACCTTCAAATGGAGCAACTCAAAGCTTGCTTGCTGCTCAGAAGGATGAACTGAAGACTGAGTTTGATAACAAATTTATGAATCTTAAAGAAACTCTTTATTCCTTAGATGATCGGATTGCCAAAATAGAATCACTCTTAGCTCTTCTGCTGGATCTTTAAGTAGTGATTTGAAGAATATATTTGAAGAACTTAAAGACATATGTGGAGATTCTGAGACCTATTCAAAGTGCAATGCAGAGCTTCAAGATAAAATTATGACTGCTTGCTCTTTTGTTGATAGAAGGTTGAAAGAATTTGTAGCCACTCAGAGTGATGGAATGCAAAAGATTCTAGATCATTTGACAAGGATCATTAGAACCAACTTGTAGTTTTTATGTTGTTTAATGTTTGATGTAATGAAAATTTAGTTTTGATGTAATGAATGTTTAGTTTTTGATGTAATGAAGTTTAAGCTTTGATGTAATGAAAGTATAGTTTTTTTTTTTGTAATACTTGACTTCAATGAAATGAAATTATCTTTTGATCTATCAATTTATCTTTTGACTTAACTTTTCTTTATCTTTTTGTTGATTACAAAAAAGGGGGAGAAAGTTATGTCGTATATGCATTGATTAGTTATGCTTTAATTGGCATTTATTTAATTGGTATCAAATATGAAGAACAATTGATAAATATGTAAAATAATAGGGAGATACAATTGATAATTTGAACTTCACAGGGGGAGCTTGCTTGTGAGGATCACTTTCTTGAAAATTTTAATTTAAGAATACTATGCATATACTCAATGTTTTTATAATCATCAAAAAGGGGGAGATTGTTGACCCAATTATTGATTTTGATGATTAATAAAGGAATTGAGTATATTTATTTGATTACTAATGGATTTGACAAGTGTTTCAGGCTTAAAAATATTTGATCGATTTAAAGGTATTAAGAAATGAGTTTTGAATCAATTGCAAATCATAAGTTTCAAAGTTTCAGGACCTGGAGTCGACACCTAGAATTCCTGGAGCCGACCCCATGGCCAGTCAAATATTCTTCTGATTTTTGATACGGTCCGAGCCGACACCTAGAGTTTCAAAGCCGACACCCAGAGTTTCGGAGTCGACACTTACAGTGTCTGGAGCCGACTCCGATGCGGGGACAGAACGCTTGTTTTTTGAGCATCTTGGAGCGACACACAGTATTCTGGAGCCGACACCTAACGATGGCGAGCCGACACCTAACTTTTTCGGAGCCGACTCCTGAACTCAGAACTTTCTATTTTTGGATAAACGACTTGGAGCCGACACCTGAAAAGTTGGAGCCGACTCCAACCTGTCTGGGACGAAAATTTAAAATGCCAGATCAGCTCTAACGGTAATATTTCCTTTTTACCTAACTTCTAACGGATATATTTTGTTTCCAGGTACATTCCAACGGCTAGTTTTCTTCCAAAAATGGATTAAAAGAAATCTATAAGAAGGGGGAGAACACCCGTTTGAAAATAACAACGAAAAAAGAAAAAGAGGAGAATATCCAAATCAAAAATCCGAGAAGTCTTGAGCCTGAAATCCAAGAGAAAAGCATTCAAATTCAAATCCTTCCACTCAAAAGCTCAAAGAAGAATCCAAGGCATTCAAGTTTGAAAAATCAAAGGATTCACAAAAAGGGGAAGAAGCTCTGTTTTGAAGATTTTTCAACTTCTCATCTGCAACATTTGCAACGAATCAAAGCTGAGGCCTGATTCAACATCTCCAAAGAGAAGAGAAAAAGAAGAAAGAAGAAAAGTTCAAATCCAATCCACTTCAAACAGGCTTTTCTAAACCTTGTTCATTTATTTGAATATTTGCTCATTTAAGGAGCTGTCTTGTATCTTAAACATTATTCTTTCTTGTTTTTACTGGTTCAATCAGGGGGATTGAACTAGTGGAGGTTGTATACCTCGGGTCAAGCTAGTTTAGCTTGAGTTTAGGGTTTTGTGCTGGTGAGCCGGAAAACCGGCTGGGTTCGTTGTGATCCCGGGTAAAACAACAAGTTGTGAGTTGTGATCTTGGAAAACAACTCGACTGTAATCAAGAGGATTATAGTGTGGACCCAAGTGAATCTTGGGAGTGGACGTAGGTGTTGGATACACCGAACCACTATAAAATCTTTATGTTTGCCGTGTTTCAATTATCTCTATCTCTATCTCCTTGTTTGTGCTTTATATTGCATTACATTTAATTTCATTTATCTTAAAGCCAATAGTTTTTTAAAAGGTTAAATTTTTTTTAAAGAACCCAATTGACCCCCCCCCCTCTTGGTTTGCCATCTGGGCCAACAAGGGTCTTCTGGGAGGGTACCCTCGGTAAAGTACCGGACATAGGCGTCCATCCAGGAAAGCTCCTGCTTAACTGGTAGAGTTTCTCTTGATGCATCAATACTCGGGGCTTCTAAGTGCTCCACATAAGCTCTTCCCAGCATCCCATCAGCTGAGGTGGCAAGATGGGATAAGGCGTCGGCTCTAGCATTCTCCTGTCGAGGGATGTAGCTGACGCTAAAGTAAGCTAAGGGAGAAGCTAGCGATTGCACCATACTTAAGTAGCGAGACATGATGGGATCCCTTGCTTCATATTCCCCTGCGATTTGGCCAGCGACCAGTTGGGAGTCGGTGAACGCCCTAAGGCGTTTCACCCCAAGCTCTTGAACTAATCTCATCCCAGACAGTAGAGCCTCATATTCTGCCTGATTATTAGTGGCTGGAAAGAGAAAGCGGAGTGCGCAATCGGTTACAACCCCATCCGAGTTGTCCAAGATGAGGCCTGCTCCGCTCCCTTGAGAATTCGACTCCCCGTCTACATGAAGGACCCATTCATCATCCTTGGTTCCGAGAGGCTGGGGGTTTGTAGAAGGTTCTTCAGGTTTCCCCTCTCCCCAAGTGCATTCGACCAGAAAATCGTCAAGACTTGAGATTTCATGGACCGGGGGCGAAAAGATAGATCGAATTCCCCTAACTTAAGCGCCCACTTTGCCAGTCGGCCAGAAGTATCCGGGCGAGCGAGAACTGTCTTCAGAGGTTGATCTGTGATCACCGCGATCGGGTGGGCTTGGAAGTATGGCCGTAGACGTTGGGCAGACACGATCAACACGAAGATAATCTTCTCCATCTTCGAGTACCTGGTCTCTGCATCGTGGAGCACCCTACTTGTGTAGTATACTGGCTTTTGCGTGCCATTGGTGTCCACGCGGACCAGTATGGAACTAATGGCTTCAGGAGAAGCTGCAAGGTATAGAAGGAGTTCTTCTTCACCTGTTGGCTTGGCTAGTAGCGACAAGGTAGATAAGAATTCCTTTAACCCCTCGAACGCCTCTTGACATTCTTTCGTCCATTCGAATTCATTGACCTTGTGGAGCGCCTTGAAGAAAGGTAGGCACCTTTCAGCGGACTTGGACATGAAGCGACTTAAGGCGGCCACCCTTCCCGTCATGCGCTGTATTTCCTTCTTGTTGGCGGGAGGCCTCATGTCCAAGATGGCTTGAACTTTGTCCGGGTTTGCCTCGATCCCCCGCTGGGTTACCTTGAAACCCAAGAACTTTCCGGCTGTCACCCCAAATGCACACTTGCGTGGGTTCAGCTTCATCTGGTACCGACGAAGGCTATCAAAGGTCTCCGTTAAGTCCGCGATATGGTCGGTGGCATGGACGCTCTTTGTCAACATGTCATCCATGTACACTTCCATGTTGCGTCCTATCTGGCCTTCGAAGACTTTGTTCATCAGCCTTTGGTAGGTGGCTCCCGCGTTCTTTAGCCCAAAGGGCATTACCCTGTAGTAGTACAACCCCTTCTCAGTTATGAAGGAGGTAGCTTCTTCATCCGCCGGATTCATCCTGATCTGGTTGTATCCAGAGAAAGCATCCATGAAGCTAAGGACCTCATGATCGGATATAGCGTCCACCAGTTGATCAATCCGGGGTAGGGGAAAGCTGTCCTTAGGGCATGCTTTGTTGAGATCGGTGAAATCCACGCACATTCTTCAGCTCCCATTGGTCTTATGGACCATCACCACGTTGGCCAACCATTCGGGGTAATGAACCTCCCGAATATGGCCTGTAGCCGTTAACTTGCGAACTTCCTCGTCGATAGCTTTCTGTTATCTGGAGCGAAGTTTCTTTTCTTCTGTCGGACCGGCCGACACTCTGGCCTAAGGTTGAGCCGATGGGTGATCACTTCCTCGGGGACGCCCGACATGTCTGAGGATGACCATGTAAAGACGTCGGTGTTGGCACGCAGAAAAGTGAGAAGTCGATCACGTGCCTCTTCTGGAAGCAACACCCCCACCTGGACAGTCCTTGCCGGGTCATCCCCCAAGGGGAGGGTCAGGAGGTGTTCGGCTGGCTCTCCCCTCCTTCCCAGCTCCCGGGGATCGAGCGGCTCAGAGGCTATTGCCGACGCCGCTTCCAGTGGGCTGGGAGACAAATGATAGCAAAGCGGCAGCGGGCTTTGCTCCCCTTTCATCTCTCCGACTCCTTCGTCGGTGGGGAACCTTACCAATAATCTCTTAGTGGAGATCACGACATCTAGCAAATTCAATCCTGGTCTCCCCAATATAGCGTTATAAGCCAGCGGGACCCGGACAACCAAGAAATTTACAACCACAGTGCTTTGATATGGAGGGGTTCCAGCCGTGACTGGGAGGACGATCTCCCCCTCAACGCTCACCGAGTCTCCAATGAAGCCCATTAGAGGCGCGGCGATGGGTCGGAGGGAAGACTTCGACAGATTCATCCGAACAAAAGCCTCGTAGCTCAAAACATCCACCGAACTCCCACTATCAACTAAAATTCTTTTTACAGGATGTTTGGCTATAGTCATGGACACAACGACGCTGTCGTCATGCTTATTAAATACCCCATCTAAATCCTTTCCAAAGAAAGGAATTACAGAATCTATTCCCTCTCGCTGCCTTTTTGAACCGCCGCCTGCCCTCCTGGAAATCATAGCTATGGTCTTCTCCTTTGGAGCATTGTCCACGCCGGCCGAAAGTATCGGAGGCACCGATGGACCTGAAGTGGGAAGGTTTCCCCTTCGAACGGATTTGCCCAAGTGACCCTGCTGAACCAGCTCCTCAATGGCCTTCTTCAGATGGCGGCAGTCCTCGGTGTCGTGACCATAGTCTCGTTGGTACCGGCAGTAAAACTCCTTGTTGCGGGGGGTCCCAGATTTCAAGGGAGCCGAACGCTTGAAATAAGGTTCCTCCTTGATCTCTAGTAGAATGTGAGATATAGGAGCCATGAGGGGAGTGAATTGCTCCTTAGAAATAAGCGTCTGTGGTCGCGATCTGGGCGGTGAGGAGGCTCAAGCTTCCGGGGTCGTGCTCCGGCATGATCAGTAGGCAGTGGTTTCTTGCTGGTGTTCTTGTCAGCTTCCCTCCTGAAAGAATCCGCCTCGTCGGTGCGGATGTATTTCTGTGCTCGACTCAGAAGCTCGGCATAAGAACTCGGAGGCTTCTTGTCCAAGGAATAGGCAAACCTGGAGGGACAAAGTCTTCGTTTTAATGCCAAAGTGGCTACAGAATCTTCCAGGTTGTATACCTCCAACGCTGCTTCCTTAAACCGAGCGACAAAGTCCTTCAAGGTCTCACCACTCCTCTGCTGGACAGCAAATAGCTATCAGCCACTCGTGGGATCTTTTGGCAAGCATCAAAGTGGGCTAGGAAAGATCGCTCGAGTTGCCGAAATGAATTGATGCTGCATGGAGGTAGGCGGGAATACCATGCACGTGCCGCCTTGCGAAGGGTGGCCGGAAAGGCGACACATAAAAGGGAGTTCGTCGCTCCCTGGACCTGCATGAGGACCTTGTAGCTCTCCAGGTGGTCCAGTGGGTCCGTCGTGCCATCGTACGGGTCTAGTTGGGGGAGACGGAAGTGTGGCGGGACCGGTTCCTCCATGATGCGCCGGGAAAGTGGGGGGCGATGCTCATAGTCCGTCCGTGAGGGTTAGCGATCCGGCGGCTAAGCTCCTCCAACCGTCGATGATACTCATCGAGCCATTGCTCAGCCCGATGGGTAGTCTTCCTGAGGGTGCCGTCTTGAGATGAATCAGAAGAGGAAGCCGAAGAAGATCGCCGATGTAAGGAATGCACCCATCTGGACTCTCTCTCCTCCGGCCGATGGTGGGAACGACCGGAGTAGCGAAAGGGGGACCGCCGTCGCTTCGAGGCCTCTCGGTGACGAGGTTCAGGGGGTGAGTGGCGGGAGACCTCAGGTGGGGTCCCGCCTTGGTGAGACTGGACTGCCCCCCGCACCCCTTCATCGGGCGCAGGGGGTTGAGGTGCAGCAGGCAAACAATGTTCTTGCAGTCCCCGCACCATTGTCATCAGGTCCTGGACCTGGTGAGCCAGAATCTCAAGCCAGACAGGCTGGCTTATCTGTGCAAGGGGCGGAACACGGAGGTTGGCCTCCGATTGCTCAGCCCGTGGAATGCGCTCCGCGGCTTGACTGGAGGAAGCCTCCTATGCTCGTGTGGTCACCATCGTCTCCCTCGCAGAATTGGTGGGGTCACAGGGAGAACCTTCACCTTTCTCCCGTGCGAACGCCCCTACTTGGCGCACCAATCTGATGCGGACAAATCAACCGTGATGAGCGACGGGCATGCTGAGATTTATCGTGGGCTTCCAAATGGGATGGAGGGGTCGTCTTCCTTCTTCGGAACCCTGCAAGAAGTCCCCGACCGGTTTTCCTGGCAAGGACCCTCCGACGCTCAAGTTAGTAAACTTGTCGCTCAGTTCTGTAGTAGTGAGATAGATAGAGAGAGAGATCCCCTCGCATTGAGCTCGGTCCTCCTCTTATACCTGTATGGGGGTCCGTTTACCTCGTTCGTTGGAACCGTCGAATCTTCCTCGTTGGGATAAGTTTCTTTGAACGGTGAGTGGTTATGCCGTTGCTGGATGAGGGCCGCTTGTAGCGGTAACTGCCGAGCGTGCTAGCACTTGCCCGTGATTTCAGTGAGCGAGGTACACGGCAATAGACCTCGAATCTCGGGATCTTGTTGCCTGAGGTGGGTCATTGTGCATGCGAGAAAGGCACCAAGTTAGGACCGGAGCCGTTGTTGGAAGCCGGAGCTGGAGGCCGGAGCCGAAGGCTGTCGCTGGAGGCCGGAGCTGGAAGCTAGAGCCAGAGGCTGGAGCTGGAGGCCGGAGCCAAAGGCCGTCGCTGGAGGCCGGAGCCAAAGGCCGGAACTGGAGGCTGAAGCCGAGCTGGAGGCCGGAGCCGAAGGCTGTCGCTGGAGGCCGGAGCCAAAGTTCTATTTCTGGGTTTTACTGTCACATTATTATTTCCGAAAATCATGCAAAAGATAATACCACTCAGAGGAGACGGTCAGACGTATCATCAATCATAATATATAAGCAAATTGTTTATTTTAGAAGATACCACTTGTTATGATTATAAGATCTTTAATAAATAATTTATTATATAAATCGAATATAAAATACTTAGTTGATGCCAAATTCATCGTAATAGTAAATAGATTTGAGACTTGAATTTGATTAAGTTTTGACAATCTCTTCCGTAAATAACTAGTTTCTCTTTCTTAATCTTATTGATAGCAGATAACGATGGATTTTTGTTAATTTTTTTTAGGTAAAAAAAATTATTATATATATAACATTCAATTGATATTTATCAAATTAATGACTTTAATTTTATTAAATATTAAAATTAATGATTTAATGTTAATGACTTAAATTTTTTAACCATTAACGATTAAAAAAAATAACAGTAGCCTTTCGTTTTGTGCATATAAAAAATATTTATTTTCGTAACAATTTAGCATTAAAGAATGACTCATAACGTAAAAATTAAAGTAACAATGGTCGGGTCTCAACGTATATCGAGATCCGAAACGAATTTCAACCACAAATAAAATAACAGATCTCAGCTCACGCAATCCGCGTTGCCTCGGCCACTGGTTCTGGATACGCTGGTCTCCCGTTGAAGAGATAGCGTCCGTCAGTCTCGATTTGTGCGTGACTCTCCTGACTCGCGAAACCCCCTTCCGTTCGCCGTTCCAAAACGGCCACCAACCCATCGTTAGCCTCCCCCAATCGAGGCCGTAGGCTCTTCTTCCTTCTCCGCTGTCTTCTCAATCTCATCCCTCTATGTCTCTTTCAGCAGACAGGAGAGAGGAATAAGAGGCGGAAGAAAATAGGGGAGGGCCTCAGATCCAGTCTCTCCTTCCTGGCTCCTAATCTCTTCTTCCTCCCATTCAAGGCCTTTTGTCGCTTGTGACGGCCATGGAAGAAGAGAAGCGGAGGTACATCACCTCCGAGGAGCTCCGGGGCCACAACAGCCCGGGCGACCTCTGGATCTCAATACAAGGGAAGGTCTACGACGTGAGCGGGTGGATCAAGGACCACCCGGGGGGCGACATCCCCCTCCTCAACCTCGCCGGCCAGGACGTCACCGACGCCTTCGTCGCCTACCACCCCGGCGCCACCTGGGCCCTCCTCGACCGCTTCTTCGTCGGCTACCTCGCCGACTACCACGTCTCCGCCGTCTCCAAGGACTACCGCCGCCTCGTCGCCGAATTCGGCCGCCTCGGCCTCTTCGACAAGAAGGGCCACGGCGTCCTCTGCTCCCTCATTTTCATTGTTATCCTCTGCCTCGTCTCCGTCTCTGGCGTCCTCTTCTCCGCCGACACCGTCGTCCATTTGTTCAGCGGCTTGCTCATGGGCCTTCTCTGGATCCAGTCGGGCTTCCTCGGCCACGACTCCGGCCACTACAACATCATGACCACCCCCGGCTTCAACCGGGTGATGCAGATCCTCTCCGGCAACTGTCTCACCGGGATAAGCATCGGCTGGTGGAAGAGGAACCACAATGCCCACCATATTGCGTGCAACAGCTTGGATTTCGATCCCGACGTCCAGCACATTCCTCTCTTGGCCGTGTCGTCCAAGTTCTTCACCTCCCTGACCTCCTACTACTACGAGAGGAAGCTCGTCTTCAACTCCGTCGCCCGGTTCTTGGTGAGCTACCAGCACTGGACCTTCTACCCGGTCATGTGCGTCGCCAGGATCTATCTCTTCGCGCAGTCGGTGTTACTCTTGATTTCCAACAAGAAGGTGCCCGGCCGATGGCAGGAGATCGTGGGGTGCGTCGTGTTTTGGATTTGGTATCCTCTGCTCGTCTCCACGCTGCCCACTTGGACCGAGAGGGCCGTGTTCGTCGCGGCGAGCTTCGCGTCCACCGGAATCCAGCACGTTCAGTTCTGTTTGAACCACTACTCGGCGAGCGTCTACGTCGGGCCGCCTCGCGGGAATGATTGGTTCGAGAAGCAGACGATGGGGACGCTCGACATCCTGTGCTCTCCCTGGATGGATTGGTTCCATGGGGGGCTGCAGTTCCAGGTGGAGCACCACCTCTTCCCCCGCCTGCCGAGGTGCCACCTCCGAAGGATCTCTCCATACGTGAAGGAGCTTTGCAAGAAGCACAGCTTGCCGTACACGGCTTTATCGTTCTGGGACGCGAATGTGAGGACGATTGGGACTCTGAGGACCGCGGCCTTGCAAGCTCGGGACTTGACGAAGCCGGTGCCGAAGAATTTGGTCTGGGAGGCTGTCAACACCCATGGCTGAGGCTTCCAAGGATTACTCTTCTGGCACGGTTCATCTTGGTTCTTGTTTGATTGTGATGAGCGAGAGAGGCCAGAGGGCTCCGTCTATATAGATGGCATTGTTGCATGAGGTCTAGTTTTTGATTGGGCTGGGAAAATAAACAGCATTAACCTCTGCTTTTGTTTCTTTCTGTTTTACCTTTTATTGTAGCACTGCAAAACTATGTTCTCATATCTCAATACCGAGGAGTAATTGAAAAGAATAGCTTTGCGCCTGCATGGCTCTGAATGTTTCCCCTGCTCAATGTTCTTTCTTGGTTCCTCTCATGCTGAGATGCAGGTAAATTGTTCTTCTACTGCAGAGCATGTTGATTCCATGTCTTTAAACATTTCTCAATGCTTTTGATCAAGTTTTTGATTCTATGAAGTCGAAACTTTCCTTTGAATTTAACAATCTGCAATCCCAATTAGCCGATCTGAACAGGCAGGACAAGTCTTTTGAGGATTATGGTTGTAGCATATGGTCTGATTTTATTTAATTCCACTTTTTTTTAAAATAAAATTTTAGGTATAGCTTTACCTGGAGAAAAAAAAATGAAGCAAATTTGCTCTTAATTTTTACAGATATTTGAGTTATGCGAACTATATTGTCCTGTGAGGTATGAATAAGTTTTCATAACTCAGAACAAAAAAAGGGCCCTAACTAAATAAGTCTCTGTAAGATTTCTATGAGCTCGTTGCTCTATATGCCTAAGATCATTGCCAGTGAGCTGAAAGGAGGTAGAATTCACAGCCTTAGTTAATTTCCAAATGGATCGCCGTATTCTTTCCCACTGATATGACTCGTTATGATCCTTGCACCAAGATTAGAGTTCTATTCAACATTCATCATCTTTGTTACCAGATCTGTACTGATATCATACAAGTATGGTATCACTGCATCAGTATACAGAGATCTGTTTGACACGTCTTCTGTATTGTATCTCAATTCGATATTAATATGATACGAACAATGTAATTTGATATGCATCAATACGGATATATCATAATTCTATTTGATATATTTCATTTTCATTAAGTTGAATCTGATGTTCAACTATCAAATAGATTTGTTAGAACAGTAATAAGCAAAGTCGGTTTGGTGATATACTGGTGACGGCAAAACAATATGAACGATGGCTCATCCCTGAGTTCTTCTAGTATTGGTTTTACTTGTGTAGTCTAGCTTGCTTGGGCTTTCATGAGCACTGGTCTCTCATGTCCTTAATTACTGAATTTTACTCAATTAATAATCCTAGATCCCACGTTTAAATCTCAGTACTTTTCAAGGTAATATCTAATTGATGTAAAATCTTGTGGATTCAATCCTGTAGGAAAATATTGAAAGCATTCTGAGCATTCTCCACAGAACAAAATTATTCTGAACATAAAAGGCACTTGTCTGCTTCTCATCCAGCTAGAATTCGGCCCTACGATGTAGGCCTTTTCTCGGTAATGCCAGGTTCTTATCTTATTTGAACGAAAACGAGACTCTAAGTCGCATCAAATTAAGTTTCGTCACCCTGGTTCTGTCACAAGTTACTGGTGGTTTTCTGGGATACTTGATTCAGCTTCATTACAGCTCTTTGCAACAAACTCAACAATTCATTAGGCCAGGGGTTTCTGTGAAAGATGAAGCAAGCTAAGCCAATTTCATCTACTTTAAGATTAAAACTTTATTATTGTTGTATAAAAGAGAATGCAACATGCACACAACAAGTTTTAATTTTCTTTTTCCCCACCTATGATGCAGCCTCACCAAAGCTCAGTTGATTATTTAGTGATGCCAAAATTGTTCTCAAAGCTAACTACTGCGAATGCCAATGAAAACACAGCATAGAGGCAGCCGAAAACTATGAAAAAATCCCCTCTATATGCACAAGAGTTGAAACTATATGCATGAATGGATGTGACGTTCACCCACCCTTCTTTTAAAAATTTAGGTGAATGTATTGAAACTCTATTAATAACAATATGGTTTATATATAGATTTGATCATCTTCTCTATCCTTATATCCATACAATTCATGAATTTTAAAAATGAAAAGAATGGAAAAAGATAGGATGAGTCTATAATTAGTGTAAATCCAAAGTGAAGGAAATGATCCGATTCTAGACATAACTGCATTCAATATATATATATATATATATATATGTGTGTGTGTGTGTGTGTGCGCGCAGTGAAGCAGAAATGACTTACCATGTCATGTGCTCAACTATATTAAATAATTTTAACTTAATAATATTTTTATTTCATCTTATTAATTTTGGATGCTTTTTTATGTATGTTGCGATTATTCACCTATGGCCAAAAACAAGTTGATTGCATTCTCTTAGCACTTAGATGAGATCACTACTTAGACTGATTTCGACCAATCATTTTCATTGCAAACAAGCTCCATCTCTCATTAAAATGTATGCATTAGCAGGGTTTTCTATATTGCTATTTTAATTCTAAATAAATTCCAACATCTCATCAAACTACTGTAATGACCCGGGCCCACGGCCCGTTTCGTTACAAGAAAGCAAGACGGACAAGGTCAATACCAACTTGGGCCACCATAGCTCCAATTGATGCCTTGTCCTTCTTGCTTTACTACATAGCCTCAAAAAAGGTCCAATCTGCATCAAGATCATATCTTTGCCTCGATTGGATCATATCTTGATCTTCAAGGCATCATAATCTTGAAGCATGCCTTAAGATCTAGGGATCAACACTTACCTTACAATCCCTCTGCAGCCGTTCAATCGTCCGGCCTCTAGTATCGTCCACGCGATGATGGGAGTGCTAGCTCGTGGAAAACGACTTTGCTGGAATCACTTGAATAGGATCACCACACTACACCAGAATCACCAGGATTTTCTATTCTAGAAAATCAATTCACGACACAATAGGAATTTATAAGCCAATTGAATTCTAACATTTAGAATAGTAGCTAGAAATATAGCGCTTCACAAAAAACTTTTTTTTAATATATAGTTGCAAGACATTAAATTCTATACTCTCAGAAACTAATCTAAATTTATTGGACTTTCATTCCTAGCCCAAATCAAATTTGGCTAGTCTTGAATCTATTTAAATCCAAATCAAGTCTAATTTTAAATCAATATTTGAAATTGACTAGTCCTTCTAATAGACTTTTGAATCTTATTCAATTGTACTTAACCCAATGATAGATTAATTAAATCATATGATTCTCAATCGTTGATTCATCCTAGAAACTTCTATGTGTGTGACTCTCTAGGTCGAACCTAAGCCGGTAGCATAGATTTCTATGATGTGCCCATCTAGCAATTATAGGTTTAGCAAACTCCAAGAATCCTAAGAAACAGTTACCGGACCACAAATGCTAAGGATGGCTTAAGAGCCTGTCAACTCTAAATAGCAAATTATAAAGTGATTTCAATTTTAGTGATCATGTGACTTTCACATGAAGTGCCTTGGCAAAGGTCTTGCTAAATTGAAACACAAGATTTCAACCAAATATCTTGATGACTTACTTGACTGCATAACCTTTCGTAGCTGGATTAGAAATCCAGATAAGTACAATGAGTTGCTTGTAATATCTTCAGGTATGACTTATGGATTAACTCTTGACAGTAGAGTGGAAATGAGTCACGTATGAAATGTACTTTTTCATCCATATAGGTTAAGAGGATGATATACAATCCTATAATTGTAGTACTATGGCCCTGTCATAGTGAACCTAGGAACCTCCTTTATCGTGAAGGGATTACTCAGGAGTATTAAGAAGATGTTCTTGTAATGAATAAACCTCTTTTAGTTTTTAATAATAATAATTATTGATGCTATAATGGATGATAATTGATAAAATTCTAGAGGTTTCAAGAGGTGGCTCCCATCCCCCATGGATATAGTAATTGATCACAACCACCAGGCAGGATTCTAGAATTCAAGAGGTGGCTCCCATCCCCATGGATGTAGCACTTTGTCCTGTGTGGCACTTAGCTCCTGCACTTCCGAAAAAAAATTCCATACCAACTTGGGCCACCACAGCCCAAAAAGGGATCTCATTGACTATATTTAACCAACTCCCAATTATCCGATGTGGGACTATTGGGAGGGGCATCACACTACCTATACAGTGACATAGAAAAAGAAGATATGTAGTGCTAGAAATATACTTCAAAACTTTTTTTTATATAGTGCAAGAAATATACTTCAAAACTTTAATAACTATGATTTCTTTAGGTTAATCTTTATAAACATGAATGATTTTAGTATTTTGTGCCTTTTATACTTATCTTGATTGGTTTGATAAAGCTTCGATTAGAGGACATTATAGTGTTTTAGATGATATGATGATGAAAAAATAAAACTATGTGATTGCTAACTTTTATCAATAATATTTAAATATGGATCATTCGATAAACAGGAAGGGACTTTTCCTCCTCTTAGTTTTTAATAATATAATTATTGGCTATAATGGATGATGTAAATTTTTTATCCTTACTTTTAAATCAATATCTTTAAAATAAAAAAATTATAAATTGATTGAAATTTAATTTCTATAAATAGATTCCATCTAATTTTAATCTATGATTTCAAATAATAATTTTTTTTTAAAAATATAATAAATTGCATTTTATTTATTTATTAATTTAAAATTAATAATTTTTGGTACCTTACCGTATGTATACCAAATATATTATTAATAAAAATTATCAATGGTGCCCCTGCATATCTCATATAAATAAATATATATATATATAAATAAAACTAGAAGGGTTTTCTACTTTTATGCCACATGGATCCATGTATTAAATGAACTTCTAGTGCTTTTAAATAGATTTCTAGCTATGAATCCACTACTTAGAAAGAGTTTATCTTGCTTTTAACTAGATTTCTATATTGTCATTTTAATTGTAAACCAATTCCAGTCCATCATCAAATTGTATATATTAACATGGAAAGAGAGGGTTTTTATACCAACAAAAACGTCGTGAAAAGAGAGGTTTTTTTTAGTATAAGAAATATATTTTTTATAACTAAGATCTTTTTAGGTTAATCTTTATAAACATTAAACATGGAATGATGATTTTAGTATAAACCTATGAGCGCATCTTGCTTGTCTTGATTAGCTTAATAATTTTTTAACTTTTATTTTAATGCTTTTGATAATAAAAAAATAGAATCATGCAATCATCAACTTTTATTAGCAATTATATTAAATATGGATCGTTTGATTCGGAGGAAGGAACTCTTCATCTTTTCGGTCTCTTTCATGAGTGATATACATATTTTCATTCTTATTATTTTAACCTTAAATCAATAATTATAAATTGATTGCAAACTACTTTTCTATAAAAAGGTTTTATATATTTTTAATCTATGGTTTCAAATTAATTAAATTTTAAATTTAAAAATATATTTATCTGATATATGTATTTTATTTATCCTATGTAATTGAAAAAAAAAAAGGCTTAGATGAGTTGAGTTGAGTATGTATCTTATTTATTATATTATTATTTTTAAAAAAAAAAATAACAAATTTAAATGCTAAATTTTTATAATATGAAATTAAAAAAATAAACTTATATTTTCATGTTATGATAAATATAAAAAATATTATTTAAATTATATAAATATATATAATAAGCAAAAAAAGGCTTTTATGCCATGATAGATTTCTAGTGCTTTTAAATGGGCTTCTAATAGTGAATTGGAAAGAATTTTTCTTTTGACGAGTTATGACAATTATTATTTTGATGATAACCCTTCCCCTTCCATCTAGAGAACCATATGATCGAGATTAGTTTTGATTACCCTAAAAAACTAATATAAAAATTCTATGAATGTAATTTGGTTACTAAGTAGTCTGATATAATTTTATTAATCTCATGTTATGAAGGTAATTTCAGATTCAATATTGATTATCAAGGACCAAACGGTCCCTTGCGGTAATCTTATATTGTTAGTGAGCATAAAATTAGTATAAATATAAGAATGAAGGAAAGGATGGCTAGAATTATATTGAAGATAGAGATCTCATATCCAATGGATTAGGAAGGGTGATCATAATACTAGATTTTTTTATCAAGCTACTATTACTCGCCGATCCTTGAATCGTATCCGAAGAATTATTGATGATGATGGCATTTGTCATGATCAAGATCAGGGGATCAGGACCAGTTGCTCACCTTTTTCGCTTTAGATGGATGGATCTCTCTGGAGTCGGGTTCTCTATTCAACCAGTTTCTCTTACCCACAAAGTCTCGCAGGTTGACAATGAGATATGACCAGACCAGTTTCTTCTGCTAAGATCCATGTAGCTTTGTGGGACCTGGGGCCTGATAAAGCCCCTAGTCCTGATGGGTTTCCTTCTTTCTTCTTTTGCTATTTTTGGACGATAATTGGTCAGGATGTGATTGACGCTATCTAGTCAGTCTTTCTCTCTAGCAGCATACCAAGCGACTGGAAGAGGTCTTATATTACTTTGATTCCTAAGCATCCTGATGCAACATCTCCTCAGTACTATCGTCCGATCAGCCTTTGCACTACTCTGTATAAGGTCTGTGCTCGTGTCTGGTTTCTCGCCTTCAGCCACTTGTTCCTCGGTTGATTTCTCAAGAGCAGGGTGCCTTCATAAGGGGCCACACTATTACTGATAATGTCCTATTAGTATAGGAATTTATGCATGATCTTAAGCACTCTCCCTCCCGTCACTGCTTATGGCAGTTAAGATTAATATGGAGCGGGCTTATGACAGGATCTCTTGGCTTTATCTTCAGCACACTCTTCAAGAGTTTCGGTTCTCCGCCCTATTTATAGAATGGATTATGACTTGTGTTGATAGCCCCACATTCTCTCTTATTATTAATGGCGGTCACATCGACTTTTTCCACTCTTCAGTCGGGCTTCGCAAACATTGTCCCCCCTCGCCATTCTATTTATTTTTGTGCTGATGGAGCCTTTACTGCAACAGTTAGGGCTGAAAACGGATTGGATACGGATCGGATAGTGGTATATCCATATTTGTATCCATATTTTTTAACGGATACAAATACGGATATGAATACGGATATTAAAATTCATATCCATATTTATTCTAAACGGATATGGATACGAATCGGATATCAAGTATATCCATATTTATATACGGATACGGATACGGGATACCAGGATACGATACGAATCGGATATCCAGCATATCCATATTTATTATATGGATACGGATACGAATCGGATATCCAGCATATCCATATTTATTATATACAGATACGAATACAAATCGAATATCAAGCATATCCATATTTGTTATATACGGATACAGATACAGATATGAAGATAGAAATTTCTATGATCTCATGATGGTGTTATATGATGAATAGTTGTAAAGAGTTAATAAATAGAGGAATACTAAAGAAGCCACTAAACTCCCTACTGTCTACCACAAGAGCAAAACATAGGCAATAAGAATATGGCTACATAAATGTTCTCTTAAGAAACTTGAAAGAAGTTGAAATCCACAATAAATCCAACTAAGCAACAGCGTAACAGGACCTAAAATATTTGAGATGGAAATCATTAAGCATTGAAGACAAGAATTTTCACGGAAATGTAGACATATATAAGAATTTGCAGTTCACTAATACAAAAAAATGCATAAATACAATAGGAAAAGCAAAATGTCAAGCATATTTTCTCGAGTACTACTAAGAAATACAAGTAGCATGTTTCTCAGGACTTACCAACATTGGTGTTATGTACATAGCAAGTTCATCAAAGAATGGCAGGAAAGAAGCCTTGAATGTTTTGATCAAAGTGCCCAAACAATTACCAACCTGAAGAACACAAAGGAACAAAAACATAGGACAAAGGTCAAGTTTTATAATATATAAATGATCATATCAAGGGGCTAGGCTTAAAATAAGTAATTTGCCAAGCATCCACGAAGTATGATTTTGAAAATATATCATAGACCTGATCAAAGACGTATGATTCTTGAAAATATATCACAGACCTGATCAAAGAAATGAATAAATATTAATCATAACCAACCTGATCGATCCATGGGTAGAAACCCTCTTTGAGCTCATCAACATAACAACAGAGCATGTTACAAGTGTGGCTTTCTCCTCGAGGACGCTAGTAACTTATCAGATATAGGGACATAGTTTGAGTTGGCTCAGAAAGACATTATCAGCTATTATTTCCTGATGGTTACAATTTGCATGCATCCGAGTCAGGAAATGCTATGAATCTGCCTAACATCATGGCCCTTGGCTCAGATAGAGTGTCAAACATATGCTTCACAAATCACAACGGTTGCATTTAGAAATGCCCTCCAAGTCATGATTTCAGTGTCAAACATATGCTTCATAAATCACAACGGTTGCATTTAAAAATGCCCTCCAAGTCATGATTTCACAGCCCACACATTGAGCGTCAAAACAAATTGGAAGTCCCTATCATCATTGCCAAATTAAATTGAATAGGCTCAAAATATTCAATGCTCTAATCATCCTGAAATAAAAATAAAAATAATAATATTAGTACAAAAGTTCAATATATATAAATAAAAATAATAACTTATTTTTTAAAAACTACACATCATTTGCATTTACCTTATCCAACATAGCAGGAGAATTGAGATCATGAACAATGGAAGGAATATGACCTGAAACGAAATTTTAAAAAATAGTAAAATATTATAAATAAGTTAAATCTAATAAAAATATTATATAAAATGCAATAAGTTACCTTTTTTTCTCAGATCTCAGCCAATCTGAAGACAAATCATAGCTTCAACAATATCAGGATCTAATGAACTTCGAAATGCATCTATCACTCGTCCACCTGTACTAAATGCTGATTCTGAAGCTACAGTAGATACTGGAATTGCCAAAATATCTCTTGCAATCCGAGATAAGATAGGATACTTTGGACCATTAGATTTCCACCAGCCTAAAATATCAAAAGCATCACCTTCAACCCATGGCCAAATAGATTCCTCCATATATATATCCAAATCTGTTCTAATTTGTTGTTGTTGTGCATTCTTCTTCATAAATTGTGCAAACTTTTTTTTTTCCTTCCATCTCATCAAACTCATCAGAAATATATCCGCTATCTCTCGATGAACCAATATCATGAGTAATTGGAATAGAAAATGAAGGAAATTTTTTTCATACTCACTATAAAGGTTTCAAATAACATTTTGAACATCACTGACCTCTTTTTCTCTATTTAAAGAGTAAATCTGTGAGTAATAAAATTCTACCATCTTCATTTTGTAACGAGGATCTAAGAATGAACCCACTGCTAGCATGAGATTAGATTGTTGCCAATATTTGTCAAACTTCTCCTTCATTGATAATGTCATAAAGAGAAAAAGTTGATCCTTAGGATTTGTGCACCATTCAATAATTTGCAATTAAATTTCACAAAATTCTTAAAAAAAGAGATTTGCAGTTGGATATATTGTGCCTGAAAGGAGCTCGGTGATGTTATAGAAGTTTTTCAAAGCTTGACAAAATGTTTTTACCTCTATCCAATTATCATTTGTTGGGCACATATCATATTTGTATGGATCAAGACACTGCAATCTTTTAAAAGCCTCTTTATAATAACAAGCATCCCTTAGCATCATGTACGTAGAGTTCCACTGTGTTGGGACATCAATTGACAAACCTCTACGTATATCCAAATTACATTCTTTAGCCCTCTTTTCAAACTCCTCTAACTGTAGTGGAGAGCTTCGAACAATCTTCACCATTTCTCTGATATTTTCAATTGCCATATTAATTTTTTTTAGTCCATCCTGCACAACTAAATTAATAATATGTGCAGCACATCTCACATGAAAGAACTGCCCATTACATACAAGTGCTCCTTGAAGCCTATCCACGATTTCTCTGACACATACATCATTAGCACGATCATTATCCAATGTTAATACAAATAACTTACGATCAATGTTCCAATCAATCATATTTTTGATAAATGTATTACACAAATTGACTCCATTATGTCTTCCTCCCATATGCATAAAATTAATTATTTTTTTTTTCAAATTCCAATCATCATCAATGAAATGTGCTGTCACACATAAATAAGACTTGTTTTGTCTAGAAGTCTACAAATCCATAGTTGCACTTATCCGACATGAAAGTAGACCAAACATATCATAAACTTTTTTCTTTTCCTCTAAATATGTTTCCATAATCCCTTTTCTAAGGGTTATGCGACTCTTTAATTCAAAAGATGGTCTTAAAGACTTAATAAAATCAATAAATCCTTCATGCTCAACCATAGCAAATGGGTATTTATGCATAACAAACATCTGTATAAGCTTCTTACGACTAACATCTCCATCATATGTATAGGTACTCAAAGAACAAGTGCCATCCTCTTTTTGCAATGATGTTTGTAACTTTAGTTGGCCTTTGACATTAGTATTCTTCAAAAATGAATGCACTTATCAAGATGATTTTTCAAATGTGTTGTCCCCAACCTACTAGCTCCATTAAATATTCTTTTGCAGTGATTACATCTTGCTTCTTCTGTTTTAAAATTTTTTCCATCAACTTCCTTTTCTAATTCATACTTTGTAAAATCATCCCAAATTTTAGATGTTAGCTTTTTCTTTTGTCTTTTCCTCTCTGTTTGATTTGTAGGCTCAACTGATTTGCTATTTGCATCTTCAATAGTTCCACTAGAAGACATGATATATAACAACTGCATTCAAAATATAAAAAATAAAATATATAATAAGAAAATCCATGATCACACCGAGGAAATTAACCTCTAAAAGAATCAACAATGAAAAGGCAAATGTTATGATAAAATACATTGTAACACTAAAAATAAAAATAAAAATAAAAATAAAAACACAAGGCTATGATGTCGAAAATATAGCAATGCAAGAGTCACATTCAAGCCAAAGTACATGATACATTTATCGTTGTCTAATGCAACCTTAGTTTGGGCTTAGCAGTGGAATTGGATGAACTCAACCAGGTACATGATATATAACAACTTGATCTCATCCGAGCCAATTGACCTCTTCATAACACTAAACCCAACCATTGTTTGAACTCAACAAATTGTCCAAGTAGGCCACTGGCCAGATGGTCCAACCTAATCTCTTGCATATACTAGCACAGTAGTTTGCCCAAGGCTTCGGCATTTTTTTATTGGTTCTTTGAACATTTTGAATATGGATATAAGGTCCAGCAAGTTTCTCTTCATGTAGTGCTGAGCCTGAGTCTTCTCATCTTCAGACAGGCCCAAAATCAATGTCTTCGTTCTTAGATATGAAACCCATTGATATACATCTGTATCATAGTTTCTAAAATAAAAATCAAAAAAATAAAATGCATAGCCATTTTGTAATTTTATTCTTTCTTGTAAGTTTGGGAGGAGTTTAAACACTTGCGTGCACTTATGCACACAGCCATACATGTATGCATTTACACGCTAATATTTGATATATATGCACAGTCTTATTTCAGATGATCATATGGATGTTTGTTATTATATAATCACAAAAAAATATTATAAGTTATTTTTCTTCAAAGTGTTTGACAAATAATTCTAACCTGTTGGCATGCTAAGAAAACATATTTTTTTGAATCGGATGCCCCAGCTGTTCTTGGTGAAGCCAGAAATTGCATGCAAAGCCAATCAAATTATGCATGGCAGCCAGAATTGCTGCTGGGCACCTAAGGTTCGGCCCATTTCTTTCTTCTCCAGTACTCCCTATTGCAGTGTTGCTCCCCTGTTTCACCCGAAACAGGGAACAATCGAGCGGCGGCCAGGGCCGCCGCCGGCCCACACCGGGGTGGCCCGGCCGCTGCCACTGCAGCCGGACTCCCCCCCCACTCTCTCTCTCTTTTTCTCTCTTTCTCTCTTTCTCCTTGCCGCGGCCTGTTACAGTGCCGGCGGCACAGTCAGCCACCATGGCCGACCTCGGACGCACGCCCACTCGAGGTCGCCGTTCAGGCCGGCGAGGCGGCGAGCACGCCGCCGGGCCCAAACCAAGATCAAGACCGGCGAGCACGGTGGAAGGAAAGGAAGCTTGCTGCTTACTTGATGACGACCGACGGACCGAGCCGAAACTGCCGAAGTCCAGGGAGGAACATATCAGATCGGTTGCTCTCCGCGATGGACGCTCCTCCTCGACCACCGTGGCTGTGGCACCGTCTCCTTCGCTGCCTCCGCGATGGTTCGATGGATCGCTCCTCCTCGCTGCCAGGAAGTCTGGACGTGGGAAGGGAGTCTACAAGTGGGAAGGGAGCGGGCTGTGCGCCTATGCCAAAAAAAACGAAGGAAGTCAGGATCGCTCCTCCTCGACCACGGTGGCTGTGGCACCGTCTCCTTCGCTGCCTCCGCGATGGTCCGATGGATCGCTCCTCCTCGCTGCCAGGAAGTCTGGACGTGGGAAGGGAGTCTAGAAGTGGACTGTGGGAAGGGAGCGGGCTGTGTGCCTATGCCAAAAAAAAAACCGAATGAAAGAAGAAACGGGACGGGAGCGGCTTCTTTTCTGCCAACCGTACGTGACGTGTCGATCGCCTGACGTTTTGATTTTAATTTTTACTTAAAAAATAGTTATCGCTCGGCGCCCATCGGGTTTTGTAACTTTTGTATTTGTTTCAAAATATTAATCAAATATTTATAATAAAATGGATATCCGTATCCGTATTTAAAAATATATATAAATTCTTATTTGTATTTGTATCCGATTAATTTTTAAATTAAATATCCGAATTCGTATCCAAATCCGATTAAACTATAAAATAAATATCTGAATCTGATATGATTCGAATATGAATACGAATACGATCGGAGTTTATCCGATCCATTTTCCACCCTAGTAGCAGTTCAGGAGGCACAAATGGAGGCCTATTTTGTTACCCTCAGGCCCCTCCATTAACTCACTTACTCTTTGCCGATGACTGTATTCTGATGGGATAAGCCTCGGTCCGCAATGCTGATATCATTGCATCCATTGTTCAGTCATATTGTGATAATCCACCTTCTTTTTTAGGAGACCATTTGCCTTTCGATCTCTGAGGGCGGCTTGGGGATACAGTCACTCACAGTGAGAAGGGAGGCCCTGTTAGCTAGACATGCTGCTCGCTTCTTCCTTAATTCTGATTTATTATGGAGTTCTCTAATGAGGGCTAAGTATAGTCGCTCCAGCCAGGCGAGAGATCTCCAGCCTATGCGGGGGTGTTTTGCTATGTGGAGGGAGATCTGTCATCGTGCTCCAGCTGTTATGGATGACATTCATTGGATGATTGGGGATGGCTCCTCTGCTGATATTCTTCATGATGCGTGGATCTCTGATCTGCCTCTGTCCAGGTGGCCTTCCTTTTTTAGCATTGATCTCGATAGATCTTATTGACCACAGCTCCTTGACTTGGCATACTTCCAATGTCACCCGCCTTTTTGGGATTGACCTTGCCTATCTTACCATTCCTATCATGAGAGATCATGCCCCTGATATCAGGATCTGGAGGACTTCATGCTTATCTCGTGCTCAGATCAGTGATCTTGTTTAGATATTCAAGACATATTCTGAGCAAACGATTGATGCAGCTTGGATATGGCGGCTTCATGTCCACCCTAAGGTGCAAATCTTTATATAGAAGCTTGCCTGGGACCGCCTTCCGACTTGTATGACTCTCCATAGCAGGGATATGCGGATTTCATCCTTATGCTCAGTGGTCTCCAGGATGAGACGACAAACCATGCCATTCTCCTATGTCCTCGTGCTTGATTGATCTGGCAGGTTATAGAATACATCCCATGGGAGGGTCTTTCGAGAGCATCCTTTTTACACTTGCTCCGTCAGGATGGCCTCGGAAGCACGTCGGCGAGGAGAGGAGCTTTCTGGGCGTACACAGCTTATCAAATATGGTTATCTAGGAATCTTCTCGTCTTTGAAGACGAGCTCCCACCCATTGATAGAGTTCTAAGGCAGGCAATGGGGTTGGCTGCTGAGTATTAGTGGTATGACTCTCCCCACCTTTTTGACAGATTCGGCATCTGGGGCTCCTCTGCTACTACGGTAGCGAACCGGTCTATAGTTTTTATCTCCTGGTAGCTCCACCCGGGTTTTATCAAGGTGAACTTTGATGAGAGTGTCAGATGAAGGATGGCTGGTGCCGGTGTTGTTATTCGAGATCTAGATGGACTGATGCTGGCTGCTGGTGGGCGGAGCCTTATTGATACCTTTATTCCGTAGGTAGAGCTTTATGCGGCTTGGGCGGCATCACATATGCTATTGGCATTCTTGGCGATATTGAGGATGATTCTGCTACAGTCATCGACTGGATCAGACCGAATGTTGAGGATCGATCTCTAGTCAATTCTTTTATTCATGATATCAGATTAGCCTTTCAGTTGATTGATGAGGTTTATTATCTATTGTTGAGTGGGTGGCTTTCTTTATTGTCCATTATATGAGCATCTCGTTTTGAATCAGTAGGACTTTTATCCTTCTATTTTATGTTTGATATTACCTTTTGATATCATTGGTTTGACTTACGAGTGATATGGTTGCCCCACTGTTTTAAATAAATAAATAAATAAATAGAGGAAAGGATGGCCAACCGACGCCCTTTTAAACGAGGCGGTGACAAATTTCCTTTTACATTTTCTGGTAAATACATACAATAAAAAAATCTCCAAATTTGTTCCCAAAACCTCCTTCCTTCCCTTCTTTCAACGCGGTAAAAAATAAAACATAAAACAACGCCCCTCTATCCTTCTCTCCATCGGCAATCGGCCCCGTCTTTGTTTTCAAGAAGGAAAAACGAAAAAAATGCCTTCCCTTCTTCCTGTCGCGGGGATTGCCTCGATCCCGGGGCTAAAACTCTCTGCCGGCCTTCGGAGGACCGGGCTGAGGGCTTGCGTCTGTGGGCGAGTCAAAGACGAGGAGGAGAATGAGAAGGTCATTAGGGTTTCGGACCCTCTTCGAATGACGGGCCTCTCCCCGCTCTTCTCGGGCGCCCTTCTCCGAGGCGCTTCCTCCTCTCCCCTGTCTCTTATTCCAACGCAGCAGCGGGACGGCGACGAGGACAAGCAGAGCTACTATGTGAACATTGGGTATGCGATTCGAGCCCTGAGGGAGGACTTTCCCGATATCTTCCAGAGAGAACCCAGATTCGATATTTATAGGTTTGTTTCGTCCTCTATCATGAAAAAAAAAATGTTTTTTTTTTTTTTTTGGAGCTTAGTTTTGACATCCTCTGCTGTGAATCCTGCGGCCCTTTCTAGATGCTGTCAATTAATTTCATGAAATTAGAGGTATAATATTCTTCGTTCTTGAGCTCAATATTGAGGAAAACCCCAAAAAAGGGGCATGCTAGAATTCATCAATACGCTTAAGAGTAGTTTGGAGTTGGCAATTTGGAATCTTATGGCATGGTTAGGAATGGATGAGAGCAGTGAAATCAAGACGAGTTTTTGCATCGCTAAGGGTGAAGTAGCAATCTAGATGGCAATAGTGAATTGAACACACTCTGCAGGTCATAACCTAGTCATCTGAAATCACAAGAAAAGGTGTTAGCTGATTATACACCAACAGGAACAAAGAGGCATTGAATTCTTGCACCAATACTTGTCAGATTGCAGGTTTCAGTAATGGGAGTGATGTGCTAGCATGGATAGGCTTTTGTGCTTGGGTTTCTTGAGAGTTTCTGATCTGATTCCAGTAATCAAATATGTGTTAATAGAGATTTTCAGCATTTGTAGATATTGATGCTGTAGATTAAGCCCATGATATCCTATAGGCTATCCAACCTTGAAAAAGAGAGAAGGGGGGCACGGGATACCAGATTTAGAAAGAAGAGCCATATTGTCAAAATAAATAAAAAAATAAATAAAATTGGGTTATGTTGTTTTTTGAGAGCAGTCTTGTTTTTAATTTTTATTTTCAAAGAAAACAGAAAATATATGTGAAAACATGTTTGATTATTGAAAATAAAATCATTTTTGAAAAATATAATTGCAAAATAAAACTGAAAACAGTTTCTGTTTCCATCAAAACGAAGAAGAGAACAGAAAATAAAAACCAAAGAACTTGAAAATAAGAGAGTAAATGATATTTTTGCCTAACTTTTAGATATGTCATTCATAACCATAATAAAAATAGAAAACTAATTTTTTGTTATAAAAATGGAAACTAATTTTTTTGTTAAAATGAAAAACAAATTTTGTTCTAACTTATTGAAAACATTTTCCACATATTAGAAAGCAAAAAATGGAAATTGTTTTTAGAAAATAAAAATGAAAAACATTTTCAAAAACCAATCGCACCCTTGATTTCTCCATTATTTTTAGAATATATGGCAATGATTTCTCTTTAAAAGGCTGAAATCCCGTATCCTGCTATAGTGCTATATACATATAGAGTTAGATTTGGCTACATTCACATGCAGCCAAGCCCAAATTCGATCGTTGCCCTAACCATTAAATCCATATGAATCTTAAAGTCAAAAGGACACCCATTAGCCATCATTTGCTGCTTTAAAAGAAAAATTTTAGCAAAATAAATAGAAATGAGCAAAAAAATAAATACAAATATGATAAAAGTAAACACTTGCTCTCTTAGGGGAGATATTAAACACTTATCTCATAAAATAAATATTAATATGTTAAGAATAAATAGTTAGCTTAAACTAAAAACATGTAATTTACGGTAGCAAACAAATATGCTGGAAGAATAAATAGAAACTATTGGATTAGAGATGTTGTGTGTTGCACAACCTAAGAAATCAGGCATGTGGGGTTGGATACAAGGCACGTAGACATTGGTTGCCCATCCCGTTTATCCTGTCTCCATAAATGTACCTTGTTCCTTATGACGTTTCATATGTCCAATAGTTTTTGTTTATTTTTGTAACAATTTTATCTACCACCGAAAATTAGGTGTATGTTGGTTTAAATTGGCTGTTTATTGTGGACATATTAGTGTTATTTTGTAGGATGAATATTTATTGTCACTCTCGAAAGAGTTAGTACTTACTTTTATTATATTTATATTTATTTTTTACCCATTTTTGTTTATTCTGTTTGGTATTTTTTGAAAAAAAGTAGTTAGTGATGGCTAACGGGTGGCTTTTTAGCTTTGAGATTCATGCGAATCTAATGGTGAGGGCAGCAATTGGATTTAGGATCAGCTACAAGTTTCTCTCTCTCTCTCTCTCTCTCTCTCTCTCTCTCTATATATATATATATATATATATATATATATAACAGCTTTTAAATTCTCTCCATTAGATATCTAACTAATGCACTATGTTAGATGAATCTCTCCTACAACTAAAAACAGAGGATTTAACATAAGAGGAGGCAAAATGCAGCATTGTCCTACGAGACTTCTGAACTTGTATAGGCATTTTTTGTCAATATTTTATAAATGAATGGATGAAAGGTTTTATAGTTTAAGTTTTTATCTTCTTTTTTTTTAAAAAAAAGGATGCAGACATCTTGGCCATATCCTCATCAAATGATTTCCCTTTCCAATTAGATGTTGATGTCTGGTGTCTAAGTTCCTGTGGTTGATCCTTATAACACATGTATTTAACAAATGATTGTATGAGATGGCCCCTATTGATGATAAACTTATTTAAGATTGAAGTGCCTTTGGTGAGGTCACTCAAAGTACATGTGGCAACAATCCAGGACTTCATTGCGGAAAGTATAAAAAACATTGACAATTAATTTTTCCTGGAGAGGCAAATGTTCCTTTGATCAAAAGCTTTGAATATGTTTGGGCCCTTTTAATCTTTCAAGTAAATAACAAGATTGTTCATCACATTCCAAACGTCTAATTTTCTATTCCAGTTTCAAAGTACATGTGGTGTCTAAGTTCCTATAGTTGATCCTTATCGCACATGTATTCAACAAACGATTGTATGAAATGGCACCCATCGATGTTAAACTTATTTAAGATTGAAGCGCCTTTGGTGAGGTCACTCAAAGTACATGTGGTGACAATCCAGGACTTCATTGCAGAAAGTATAGAAAACATTGACAATTAGTTTTTCCCGGAGAGGCAAATGTTCCTTTGATCAAAAGCTTTGAATATGTTTGGGCCCTTTAATCTTTCAAGTAAATAACAAATTGTTCATCACATTCCAAACATCTAATCTTCTATTCCAGTTTCAATGAATACCTTTAAATCAGGTTGAACAATAATTCTTACTATTTTTTCTCAATGAGTGTATGTTTTAGAGTTAAAAGTTCCACTTGTTTCTGTAGGCTGAAACAAGATAAGTTTCAGACAATTAATAAATTTTATTTTCCATCGAGAGTTGCACGTCAGTGCAAGATTATAAATATGGAATCATGAATGTATGGCTTTACTTCTGATCCTCTAGGCAGTTTGTACATATTGAAACTCCTTGTTGCATTAGAATTTTAAAATGCCTTCTCACATGTCTCTGAAGATACAAAATTCATTGTTGAATTATTTTCCCATACAATATATGATCCTTATGAGAACACTGGGGATGCTAGGTTCATATGAGAATGTCAGAGTTGGTTGCTTGTAGATGGAAGATGTTGCTTTCAGGAATCTGTATGTTCTTTGTATTCTTTAACGTTGGATTTTTGTCCTTTCCTCTGAATTTTGCTTTATTTTGTTATCTTTGTTCAAAAGAAATTATACTAAATGCTATTCTAAGATGATTCTACTTTCTTGTTCAGAGATGATATTGTCTTCAAAGACCCTCTCAACACTTTCATGGGCATTGACAACTACAAACAAATATTCTGGGCACTGCGATTTATTGGTCGTATTTTCTTCAAGGCCTTGTGGATTAACATAGTGAGCGTTTGGCAGCCAGTAGAGAACATTATCATGATCCGTTGGATTGTTCAGGGCATCCCTCGGGTACCATGGGAAAGCCATGGTCGCTTTGATGGCACCTCTGAGTACAAGCTTGACAAGAATGGAAAGATCTACGAGCATCGGGTTGACAATGTTGCTTTCAACTCACCCAAGAAGTTCAAGGTCTTGCCTGTAGAGGAGCTGATTCAAGCGCTTGGCTGCCCATCCACTCCAAGGCCAACTTATTTGAGACATCATTATCAAAGGGCATATCTATCATGCCATTTCTGTTGAGATTCACATGGGTAAGGTGCTATCTTGCATTTTACCTAACTCTAGCTCTGCAATATGATGCTAAAGATTGACTGAAGTTTTGGGTTTTAAGATGATTCTAAATTTTGCCCGAATCATATGACAGTGGAGTTGCTGCTGTGCAGCTATTAGTATCATTATCGGTGTATATTTGTGCATAGGATGTCATGTATATCTCTCATCTTGTTCGGCTTCAGTATAGGAAATAAAGGTTTCGGCGTCAGTATAGGAAATAAAGGTTGAAAGAGATATACAAAGGTTCTTTGCATGTGGAAGTCGGCATCTTTCAGAATTTTCAAAGCAGTGCATTGAGGATGTGCCTTTTCATCTGTTTCCTCTTCATCATTGGTTACTCTCCATATAGATTGAGATAAAGCTGGACTCAGGCGTTGCATCATGTATAATCTGTTTGGTATTTTTATTAAGCAGGATATATATATATATATATATATATATATATCAGTTACAGCAGCAACATAGAACCTGCCATATTTTGATCAGTTTTGTTGCCATAAACTTGTTGATTGGATGGATATCTCTAAGTTTGTAAAGAGAGTCAAAGCTAGTTTGTGTATGCTATCCTTAGGACTGGGCTAAGGAGAGTAAGCTGTGAGCATTCTGGTGGAATTGGCAGTGTGAAATTACCAACTCTCTTCATAGCCTTGCCACCAAGCCCATTCTGCAAGATAAAAGACCCCTTCACGTTAAAGGTGGTATTTGACCATTTAAAATATAGCGAATCACATCTGATGCCCCAAAGTCACAATCTCTATGTACGTCATGAGTATATATATATTTGAAGACATGCAAGAGAGAAACAGATGATCGCTATGAGGAGATAATTCTCAAAGGTCAATGATAATATATTTATCAAAAAGAGGACATAGGTGACATCAATTTTGGCATCTGCTAAAGATTTGTGGTAGTAGAGAGTTTGCTCTCAAAAGAACGTCTTAAAAAAAAAAAAAAACCCTAGTAGACTGTATTGTACGATCAGCACTGTCAATACCCATAGATTCCCAATGCGCAACATGGTCTTAGAATTCCTTGTGCCCCTTGGCGGCATTAACAAAAATTGTGGGACTATCTTTGAAGAAGAACCAAGTTATCCTTAAAATCCACGATGCTCCAATATATTTTGAAACATTAAGTATATATTCTCAAAAATGAGATGTTAGTATTTATCTTCTCAACCAATCTTTTTTATTATATTCCTTCCTTATTATTGTCTAATGTTGTTGGTAATAATAATACCTCCTTATAAAATGCTCCATTCTCATGCATATTTTAGATTTGTTATGCAAAATTTAATAAATGCATGATGCCTGACGTAGAAACCTCCTCCCTCTAAAAAAGAAATAAAAAAACTCTATCATTAATTTTATTATATGTAAAATAATAGTAGAATGATCCCATCTATTATCATGTATTTTTTATATTATAATATAAAAAATGGTTGTTAATTTCTTTGAAAATGCATTTTCAAAATTTCAAATTTTTTTGGCTCAGTTTCCAACTAAAAAGATTTATTTTGATTAAAAAAATCGTAAGTTGTAGAAATATGACGTTTTTTTATCAAGTTAACAGTGATTGAAAAAAAAAAAAGGAAAAAGAGAGAATAATGGACCCTCTCTTAAAATGGATGTTGATTGGTATTATAAAACGGTGTCCATTGGTATTCTAAGGGGAGGTTATGTCTATTTGTATTATATGTAATATCTTTTACTATTTATCTATAAATAAATGATGGCATGGAATTGTATTTGAGAATGAAATAAGATACTGATGGAATAAGAAAAAAATAAAATAAGAGAACATATTCCAATAGTTTCTTTTCTTAGTCTCTTTGTTTTACTCTTTAATTATATAACACGTTACCAGCTCGAGTCTCTACATCATCGTTTTACATTTGTTGAAGAAACTTTTATTAAGATAAATATTATTTATATATACGATTGTCTCTAGTCCTTGATAATTTGAAATAATTTTTATTCTAATAAAATGTTATGTACTAATTTATTTTGTATACTTTGATAGTATTGTTACGGCAAATTTGGCAAAACTTGATTTTGTGGCACTAGATCATGGGCAAAAATTATCTATCATGGATACTTGATGCTAAAATCCATATGGAGGCTAATGCCTTTGGTGATACAATTAAAGATGGTAATGAGGCATCCAACAAAGACAAAGCAAAAGCAATGATCTTCCTACGACACCACCTTGACGAGGGATTGAAAGTTGAATAATACCTAACGGTAAAAGATGATTCCCTTTGGAATAGCCTAAAAGAGCGTTATGACCATCAAAAAATAGTCATTCTCCCCAAGGCTCATTATGACTAGATACACTTACGTCTATAAGATTATAAGACATTAAGTGAATACAATTCAACTATGTTCAAAATTACTTCCCACTTGAAATTATGCGAAGAAAAAGTCACTAACGAGGATATGCTGGAAAAAAACATTTTTCACTTTCCATGCTTCCAATTTGCTCCTGTAACAGCAATATCGTGAAAAGGGTTTTAAGAAATATTATGAACTAATTTCCTTGTGGCTGAACAAAATAATGAACTTTTAATGAAAAACTATGAAGCCCATCCAACTGGCTCTGTACCATTCTCTGAAGTGAATGAGACTACATATTAATTTTATAAACAAAGGCGTGATAGCGGATGTGGTCGAGGACGTTTTGTTTATCATGGTGGTCATGTTAAAACTCCTCACCACCTAAAGTGGGAGAAAAATGAGAAAAAAAATTGAGAAAGACAAAGGGAACTTAAGTAAAAATTTGGTGGATAACTCATGCTATCGTTGTGGAATGAAGGATCATTGGTCGTGTACCTATCGTACACCAAAATACCTCGTTGAACTTTATCAGGAATCATTGAAAAAGAATGAGAAAAAGATGGAAACAAATTTTGTTTCTGAATTTGGCCCTTCTGGATTTGATTATATGGATGTTGCCTACTTCTTTATCCAACCAGAAGAAAATAATGCTTGTCTAATTGATAGCATGAATATATAAGGATAATTTTAATAATGCTTATGTTATCAAATAATAACATGCAATAAAATAATATCTTATTATACAAATGTTTGTTTTAAAGAAACTGATGCAACGATGAATTATGACTTTTAGTTTTTATGCCTTTATATACCTTGTATTGTAATTTGTATTTCACTACATATCATTCTTTCCATGAAAAAATGGAATTATCTCGAGTATAATATTTTATCGACAATAACAATTTATGCCTTGTCGACAGTGTTACAACGCATACTATACTTAAAGATATGAAATACTTCTCTTAAGAATACAAGCAACAAATATCAATACAATTTGTGGTAGTGCAAAATTAATTGAAGACTCTAAAAGAGCTCATATCATTTTGTCTAGAGGAATAAAATTTATAATTGATGATGCCTTAGAATAAAAGGTCTCAAAGAAATTTATTGAGTTTTAAAGATATTTACAGAAATGGATATCACATTGAGACAACTAATGAAGGCAATATTGAGTATTTGTGCATTATAAGTATAATCTAAGGCAAGAAATGTATATTAAAAAAATTGCCTGCATTTTTCTCTGGTTTATACTACACAAATATAAGCACAGTTGAAGCATATGAGTTTACTAATCAAAATAATTTTATAATTTGGCATAACCGGTTGGGTCATTTCAGTTCAATTATGATGCGAAGAATTATAGAGAATTCATGTAGACATTCATTTAAGAATCAGAAAATATTACGACCACATGAATTCTCATGTGCTACTTACTCTCAAGGCAAATTAATTATTAGGTCATCACCGGCTAAAATTAAGATTGAATCTCTTAGATTTCTGGAACGCATACATGGTGATATTTATAGGTATTCACCCACCAAGCGAACCATTTAGATATTTTATGGTTTTAATTGATGCTTCAACTAGATGGTCACATATATGCTTATTATCAACTCACAACATGGCGTTTGCTAGACTACTAGTGCAATTAATTCGACTACGCGCTCATTTTTTAGATAATCTTATTAAGACAATACGCTTTGACAATGCTGGTGAATTTACTTCTCAAGCATTCAATGATTATTGTATTGGAATCATTGTTGAACATCTTATAGCATATGTTCATACTTAAAATGGTCTTGCGGAATCGCTTATCAAATGGATCCAACTGATTGCAAGATCATTACTTATGAAAGCAAAACTTTCTTTATCTACATGGAGACATGCTATTTTATATGCAGTAGCACTTATTCATATCAGGCCAATGAATTATCATGAATTCTTTCCGTTACAATTGGTTTATGGTCAGGAACCAAATATTTCTCATCTAAGAATTTTTAGATGTGTGGTTTATGTTCCAATTGCTCTATCACAATGCACTAAGATGAGACCTTAAAGGAGGTTAGGGATATATGTTGGGTATGAATCTTTATCTATAATTAAATATTTTGAACCATCTACAGGAGATTTATTTACGACACATTTTGCCGATTGTCATTTTGATGAGTCTATTTTTCCAACATTAGGGGGAGAAAATAAGCAGTTGGTAAAAGAAATTAGTTGGAATGAATTATCATTGTTTCATCTTGATCCTCGTACAAAACAACATGAACATGAAGTTAAGAAGATAATTCACATGCAAAAACTAGCAAATCAACTGTCAAACACATTTATTGACCTTAAAAGAGTGACAAAGTCATATATACCAGCTACAAATGCTCAAATCAGAATTGTTGTTCCTGAAAGACAACCTACCACTGCTAATGAGATAAAGGGATAAGTAAAGTGTAGTAGACCAGTTGGTTCCAAAGATAAAAACCCTCGTAAAAGAAAAGGAGCAAAGCATTTAGATGATTAGATTGAAGATACTATGACGCGAGAAAAGATCCCCAGTATAATAACAGAAGTAATTGAGACTCCAGATAAGTCTGAGAATAAGGTACCTAAAATTGAAAAAATGAAGAGATCTCTATTAATTATGTTATGACTGGGGAAAGATGGAACCGATATAAGATGATTGTCAACGATAAGTTTGCATATTATGTTGCGCAAAATATTAAAAATAAAATGAGGATCTTGAACCAATGTCTATGGAAGAATGTAGACATCGATAAGATTGGCCAAAATGGAATGATGCAATCGATTCTGAATTAAAATCGCTAGCGAAACGTAAAGTTTTTGGACCGGTTGTCCAAATATATGCTGGTGTAAAACCTGTAGAATATAATTGGGTATTCGTGCGAAAGCGAAATAAGGATAATGAAATTGTGAGGTATAAAGCACAACTAGTTGCCCAAGGATTCTTATAAAGACCCGATATTGATTATGAAGAGACGTATTCTCTTATGGTGGATGCAACAACTTTTCGGTATTTAATTAGTCTGATAGTGCATGAAAAACTTGAATTGCGTCTTATGGATGTAGTGACAGCCTATATATATGGCTCACTTGACAATGATATATATATGAAAATCTCAAAAAGATTACAATTGCCTAAAAAGTCTAACTCAAATTCGAGAAAACTTTATTCGATAAAATTGCAGAAGTCTTTCTATAGGTTAAAATAAATAGGACGTATGTGGTACAATCATTTGACTGAATACTTGTTGAAACAAGGCTATAACAATGATCCCATATATCCTTGTATCTTTATAAAGAGATTTGGATCATAATTTGTGATCATTGCAGTATATATTGATGATTTGAACATAATTGGAACTCTGAAGAGCTTCAAAGGGTAGCAGCTTGCCTAAAACAGAAATTTGAAATGAAAGATCTTAGAAGAACAAAATTTTGCTTTAGCCTGCAGCTCGAGCATCTTAAGAATGGGATTTTTGTGCACCAATCTGCTTATACAACAAAGATACTTAAAAGGTTTTATATGGATAAAGCACACTCATTGAGTACTTCGATGGTCGTAAGGTCACTTGAAATCGATAAAGATCCTTTTCGATATAAGGAAGATGATGAAGAACTATTTGGTCTGAAGTACCATATCTTAGCGCAATAAGTGCATTAATGTATCTTGTAACTCATACTGGACCTGATATATCTTTTCCAATAAACATGTTAGGAAGATATAGTTCTTCGCCTATAAGGAGGCATTGGATAGGTGTTAAGCACATATTCTGATACCTCAGAGGTACAATGGATATGGATTTGTATTATTCAAATTTATCCAAATCCGAGTTGATAGATTTTGCAGATGCAGGATATTTGTCTGATCCTCATAATGATCGATTACAAACGGGTTATGTCTTTATATATGATGGCACTGCTATTTCATAGCGTTCTACAAAGCAAACAATTATGGCTACATCATCTAACCATGCCAAAATTTTGGTAATTCATGAAGCAAGCCAAGAATGTGTATGGCTTAGATCGGTAATCCAATACATTCAGAAGACATCCCTTGAAGGTACCAACTATTTTGTATGAAGATAATACAACTTGCATAGCTTAACTGAAAGGAGGGTATATCAAAGGTGATAGAACAAAATATATATCCCCAAAGTTCTTTTTTGCTCATGACCTTCAGAAGAGTGGTGCTATTAATGTTCAACAAGTTCGATCTGTCTCGCTGATTTATTTACGAAAGCACTATCTACAAAGAGATTGAAGAGTTAGTCCAAAAAATTGGACTACGACGACTCAAGGATCTTGAATGATAATTTTAAGTATATCAAGAGATACAGTTAAAAGGGGAGTAAAATACTGTACTCTTTTTTTCTTAGCTATGGTTTTGTCCCATTGGGTTTTCTTGGTAAGGTTTTTAATGAGACAGTATCTCCTTTCAATAAAAGATATGAATGATGTACTCTTCTCTTCACAAAGAATTTTCATTGGCTTTTATCAAATAAAGTTTTAACAGGCTTAGTCAAATAAATAGATATCCAAGGGAAGTGTTATAATATTGCTAATAAAATGGATGTCTAAGAGAAGGTTATGTCAAGTTATAAAGATGGTATCCATTGGTCCAATGGGAGGTTATGTCTATTGATATTATCTATAACATCTTTTACCATTTGCCTAAATTGTATTTGAGAATGATGAATAAAATAAAAAAAAATAAAATAAAAAAGAACATATTTCAATACTTTCTTTCCTTACTTTTTTTTTTATTCTATTGTTACTTTTTATATTATATAACATTCATATAATAATAATTATTATTTTAATACAACAAAATTTTAAACTATATATTTCAAGATAATGAATGACCGCTGTAAATGTTAAGCAACAGTAAGTAGCGTGGGTGGTAATCCGTTTATAATGAAAAAACGCTAGCCGACGGTCTGATTCACAATAGAAGGAGGCAAGTAAGCCATGTGGCCATCGCGGTGATAGATTGCGTCCTTGGTCGACGGTTGCCCGCGTTCCTCAACTCAGCGATCGAAGCAGAGATAAGGAAGCGAGCGGTAAAGAAGCAAGGGTTCTCTCTTCTTCGTCAATCCATTTAAGTGTCTATACCTCTTTCTCACCATGCGTATAAGCTCCACTCCGGTGAGCAGGTAAAGCACAGAACTCTCTCTCTCTTTACGAAAGATTTGATCTTTCGCAAATCTATACTCATCCCATACCCTAATTCTCTTTCAGCAATGGCTTCTCGGTTGGTTCGAGATCTTCCGATTCGATTCTTCAGATAGGGTTTCTCCCCAATGGGAAGAGCGGAAGTAGGGTTCACTTTCGGAGGAAGATCCGGCAGCGTTTCCCTAGGGCAAACTTCTCTTCCGGTATGCTTCCATGGTAGCCCCATTTTCTTCGGCGAAATGTAACTTCTATTATTTTCTTCTCGTTCCTTGTTGTGGTGGTGTTAGTTGAAATAACTTCTGCGGTGGACTCCAATGGATGTAGAAAGGTGAGGGCTTTGTGTTTTTACCTGCTAAGTGGGTGGTGGGTCTTTCGGATTTCATTACGTTGATGCATATTTTGGGAAGGATTTGTTTTTGAGTGCCCCATTCTGGTGAAAGGGCTGCCCAAATTCCACTCAGATATTGAATTGGGAATATAGCATGGAGGGAAGCCTCTTTCCTGAACGTGGACGAGCTTTTTCAGAATGTTGGCATCTATTGATTTGCTCATACTTCATTGGGGTTTATGCTTCCTTAAAAAACTCACTTGATTCTGCGCTCTCTGTTTTGATTCTGGAAATTTATATTCTTCGCTTGAGAGGTTATCAGGTCATATATATGGATAAATGAGCGTTAATACTTCTACAATGCAGATAGATCCTTTTGTTTAATATGTGTTCCAAGCCATAGGTGCAACTCCAATCTTCCGTATTTGTTCTAAGAATCAAATTTCACCATCTGCTTCAATCAGACTGAAAAGATCTTGTATCTACTTACGGTCCTTGAACAATCACATGATTGAAAGAGCAGTTAATTTTCCTTGAAAAGCTAGTTTGTAATTCTAGATGTTCTGTAATAATAACATTCCCTATTAGTTTTATAAAATCTAAGAAAATTAGAATGGTTTTTGAGTATGTGCATTACCTTGGTCAAACATTCGTATATTAATAGAGCTCCAACTTTCATTTCTTGCTGTTTATATCTTGATTGTTTCAAGTTCAACTCTGTTACATGCTAAGGATGCTGATTCCAAAGCATGGCTAGGCTGAATCTTGCTAAAATTACAAATCCAAGATATCGAATGCTTCTGGATGTTTTATTTTTATTACTCATGAATATTGTTCTGGGAAATGAATTATATGATATAGGCCATTCAATATGGCAAGTGATCTCATGCTTTGTGTATGAAATCCTCTGTAGAAGCAAGACGTTCTCAATTTTCAAACAAAGAAAATCTGTTAATAATTCATGCACACGCACATAATCTGCATGTACCTTCTATCAGAAATTTTGATGTTGACTTGGGCATCTACTTAAGTATTGATAATTATTTTTGCCAGATCCACTATTGGTTCAGGCTGCTAGAGGAAATATCATAAGTCGGCCTCCAGCATGGATGATGCGCCAAGCAGGAAGGTATATGGCTGTTTACAGAAAGCTTGCAGAGAAATACCCATCGTTCAGAGAGAGATCAGAGACAGTTGATCTCATAGTAGAAATTTCTTTGCAGCCTTGGAGAGCTTTTCAGCCAGATGGAGTCATAATTTTCTCTGACATACTCACTCCTCTACCTGCATTTGGTGTTCCTTTTGAGATAGAAGAAGTAAAAGGCCCTATTATTCCCTCACCTCTTTGCTCCAAAGAGGATCTTAAAAAATTACATCCTATTGATCTGGAGAAACTTCAGTTTGTAGGAAAGTCTCTAAAGATCTTACGCAGGGAGGTAAATATCTGCTTTATGCTGTCTCATAAAACAATTTATATAGTTGAGTAAAAAATCTACCAAGCAATCCTTAGGCTTATAAACATTCTTATCTGGAAATTAATTTCAAGTATTGCTTAACAAAGACATTATTCCTGGTCCTTAAGTCACCTTTTGCTCTCATAGATACTGTTTCTGAATATTTTGACATATGTCCAATGATAAGAAAAGCTGCATATGCAATTCAACCTATACTAATTAGTATATCAGCATTTTAACAGTTTCTTAGGCTGCGCGTATATATGCCCATATCCTACGTAGAATTCCAGAGCAATGCTTGTAATATATTATCCTCTCTTCTATAAAGATTATGCCTAAATGATACAAACTGCGGATGAAGAGACTAGAGCAAAGTAGAACTTCACATACTAGTCCATTGTTATGATCACGTGTGTTGTTTTCTTTAGCTTGTTATGGCTTGCTTGAATTTTTTGAAACATGAATTTCCTTCTAGTTGCTAAAATGTGTAAATTGCCAATTTTAAGTCAACCACAGACAGACTTTGAAAAAAAAAAAACACTTCATTTTTAACTGTAAACTGTGACACATTATTTCAGCAGAGAATAAGTTTTTGATGACTTGTTCTTTTCTAATATTTACTTTGATATTTTCTTTTAACAACTGATTTTGGCCTGGATGCATCTTTCTAGTTGTCAGATACATCTCATTGGATTAGCTACTCCTTTGAGATATATAAATGCTACCATTTTGAACTGTATCATAGCTTATCCAGGTCTTCTTTACGAATGAAGATAGCTCATGTATATGTTTCTAGCCTTATGTTTATATTGGGAAGCCTTTTGAGGCAGATCATTTCTGTTGTTTTTCCATCTCTCAGCATTTTGCTAGTTATAGGCATTTTATTTCTTTGTAATGATGCATGTGTTTGTTCAGTCTTTAGAAAGTCTGTGGATGCTGATCTTGATGCTTCTACAGTATAGCAATTCAACAATTGTGGATTTTGCTGATATAGGATTTTAGATACATGCATATTTTTCCAATCTAAATGGCTTCCATTTAGTCTGGATTTGCATATCTTGTTTACTTTAACCAGTACTAGTACATTTTAATTCTAGTAAAGATATGTACTTATCTTTTTATCTAATACAAGTTTTGGTGTCTCAGCATCGGACCTTGTACTGGTATCACACTAGTATAGTGTTAGTATGCCCAGTATGTAGGTTGGTTCAGTGTGCTGGGGCTTGGAATGTATTGGAATTGAGTCTTGATTTGGTACCTATAATTGTACAGTATGCTAGGTATAGGGTGGCATGCACCTTGATCTAATACATGTAGATTCCCAACTTTGAGACAAGCAATATTAATTTCTGATTCCATTGAAAGTGATATTTTGTATGATAGTCTTCTTACATAACTATGTTTTTATATGGGTTCATTGGTGGGTATCGCTATGAACTAAAACATTTGCCACATTGGTATTTTTGAATTGCAATAAATGGATATTACTAATAAAAGAAAGTCACCCATTCTCTTATTTATTTCCTTCTAGTCTTCTGTGATGCCATTGTTGTGGTCAGAGTCTTCATATCCATAACTTGCATCTGCCAACACATAGCTTGTGATATCATGGGACTTATCCCTTTGGCAACAGTTAATATGCCTTCCTGAATGCTTTATGTTGGCTTCCTGAAATTTTGAATTCTTGGTTGTTAGTGGTTTGATTGTAGTAGTAAATATGGTGGGTGCTCATAAACTTGGCAGTTCATCTGTGTGGTGATTTCTTTTGTGATCACTTAGAATCTTTCTTCACTATAGGTTGGAGAGAAAGCAGCAGTTCTTGGATTTGTTGGAGCACCATGGACGCTTGCTACTTATATTGTGGAAGGGGGTTCAACTCGCACATATACAACTATAAAAAGCATGTGCCATACTGCACCAGATGTTCTGAAGGCTCTTCTCTCTCATCTAACTCAAGCAATATCTGACTACATCATTTACCAAGTGAATTCAGGAGCTCAGTGTATACAAATTTTTGATTCATGGGGTGGACAAATACCACCAAATATTTGGGAGCAGTGGTCAAAGCCATATATTGAAGAGGTAACTTGGACACTAATGTCTGATTTTGTTTATTACATATATTTTGACCTCATATGCAATGTTTTCTTAGATAAATAACTATGTGAATTAGGTTAACTATATGTTCTTAAAATGCATACGCATTGTGGCTGAAGATATTTAAATATGATAATGAGATGTTTACATTTCTATCTTCTGTCATTTGGTTGTCCGTTGGACTTTGAATAGACAATGGAGTATGAATTAGTTTTAATTGTTCCACTTGAGTTTGCATTACCATTCTTCTTTGGTTTGAAGTGTCAGCAAATCTTAAGACAATCATCTCAGTACTGAAAGGAAAGGCCCTAAGGATGATCAACAAATCTCTCTTGCATGGAAATCTAGGAACAGGGATCAACAAAGCTTTTGGTTTCGTAGTTCTTATCACAGTTAGTGTCCCCCACACACCACGCCCCCCCTTTCAAAAAAAACCCCCTCTGGTTCTTTACAGGTATATGAACCATTCACTGGTCATTAGTGAGTGACCTTGAGACTGGAGATTTCCAAGGATAATCTTCAATGATATGTTGTGTATTTCTCCTTTTTTGTATGATAGTAGAACTACAACTGATCAAAAATTTATGAAGTAATAGTTTTTATTCAAACTCAAGCCGACTTCAATAGGTAGACTTAAGTTTTTTCAGATTTCTCGTTAGATATTAAGATATTACAACATGAATACCATCTATATTATATAATGTGTAACCATATATATACATATATGTGAGCCATGCATTTATATGGTATGCATATATCATGTATGATTACCTTACATGCTTCTGCAAACAATGTGATAACTTTATTATGTTTCTATAATATATGGTTTTGCCATCTTATGTGCTAACCATACTCCTCCCAGCTGCAAAGAATTCCCTCAGCAATTCTTGATTTGAAGATTTGGTTTAATGTTTCATATAAAATCATGAAATGTTTGAACTTTGAAGGACCTAGTTTCTTCTTTTTCAAAATAAATTGAATCTGCATATGGTATTGCAGACAGTCTCTTGTTTTGTGAATATTGAGAAGGCCATAACGACAATACTTTTATAAGAGCGATTTTTGACAGGTTAAATCCAATTCTTTTAAATTCTAATGAGAATTTTACTTTGGCAGATATATTCATGATAATTGTAATAAGTGCATATAGTTTGTTCAATTGTTTATTGTCCTCGTTACAATTGAAGATACTATTAATACTAGGTTCCCTGAAAAACATGGTGAATATGATAACTTGTAATTTATATAAACTTGTGTTATGGTGTACAATGATAAAAAGTTATTAGAGAATTGGCCCTGTTTTGATTTGAAATATAAAACTGGGGTACATCCAAATATAATATTGGTGATGGTTTATGGCATTCCAAAAACACCCATGTGCAGAATGACCTGTTTCCGGCATTTGCTTGATGTTTATTCCATGTGTTCATTTGTGGTACCATACATCATTACTACTCAGTCACTTAACACGGTTCTGAGTTAACATCTTAATATATTAGATGATTACCACTTTTACCTTTTTGACTTTTATAGTTAGTTTCTGAAATATGAAATCGTGATATATTACTAGTGTTATTTAAAAGTCAAGCGTACGATGATGCTTTCTTCCTAAAAAATCGATGTCTTACTCCTTTGACCATCCAATCTTACTTTTTCACTTGCAGATAGTAAGTTTGGTAAAGAAGGAATGCCCTCAGATACCACTAGTTTTATACGTCAATGGTAATGGGGGCTTACTTGAGCGCATGACTGGGACTGGAGTTGATGTGATTGGGCTTGATTGGACGGTGGACATGGCAGATGGAAGGAGGCGGCTTGGAAGTAAAATTAGTGTGCAGGGAAATGTAGATCCAGCTTATCTATTTTCCCCACTTCCGGTTTTGACAGATGAAATCCATAGGTTAGTCTAACATATCCATTAGCTCAGTGTTGCATAGTATTTGTCACAAGCTCTTTACAGATACTATCATGATGTCACTGCTTGTCAACTTCTTCTCTCTCGTTCTCATTATTCCAGCTAATGCACTTACTATCAGTTATCAGTCATTGTTCTTTCAATGGAAGTGGTCTTCCTTTGGCAAAAACAGGCTCTTTTTGTTATATTTAGGTGCTCTCTGTTTGATCATTCTTGAGTTCTTCTAGTCTTAGTCGTGTCATTATCTTCTGCGGTTCAGCTTACAATATTTGCCAGAGGGGTCAACAAGTTTGTTTATTAGATAAATAATGTCGGTAAGTCATTGGCCTAACATTTTGTGAAGAGTTCGATAGTGACCAAGAAGCATATATTTTTCAATTACAGCACTTACTAGTCCCAAAATCCCGTATTCAAGCTTACTCTTGGATCTGTGCTATTCATCCCCATCAACAGTTATCTCCAAACACAACCTTTCTAATTATTCTGATAACCTGTTCGATGTTTCCTTGTATCTGATAGGACATTTAGATTCTTGTATGTTTTGGGGGTTGTCTTTTCTTCTTAACCAATGCAATGCTATCCTAATATTTGTATGTATAACATAATTTTTTAAAGTGATATAACTTCAGATCCCTTTCAACTTAATTCTTCATTGTGTTGTCATATATCCACATCAGTTATCAATCTTTCCCATGCATATGTTCTTTCACTTTAGTTATAACATGAATACTGAATTCATTAAGGAGCCTAAGTTTTCATGAATTTCCCCATGTTACTTGTTGATCCACAGTACTTTGGATCGCGAGCACATAATGTTACTGGCATCATGGTTAGCAGATCTATCTCATTTTTTAATTAAAAAAGGAAAAGGAAAATATGTAATTTTTTAGTACTAGTTAATGGCCCTAATTTCAACTGTAACACATCCTGGTATTGTTTTTGGAAATTTGCATTCCGTTCTATTGTTTTTGCAGATCCTATGAAATATGATTCTGGTTAGCTCCTTTCTGCACTGGATGAAAAGTTTCCTGTAACTCTTTCACATGGTGCACTATTATAATGGTTGAATTAGTAGGAGGTTCAGAAGCCATCCTGGACCTTGCTCCCTTGTTGCTCACACAGCCACTTGTCAGGGCACTGTGCTGTCCTTTGTGTCAACTGCCAATGATTGATATTGTCCAGACATCAGATTTTATGTTTCATTTAAAACTTTTTAAAGACATGGTTCTGCCTAGCTGATGTTTGTGCATTTCCCAGGGTTGTGAGGTGTGCTGGGCGAAGGGGACATATTCTAAATCTGGGTCATGGTGTTCTTGTGAAGACGCCAGAAGAGGCTGTGGCACATTTCTTTGATGTCGTAAAGAACTTGAATTATGACAAGTTCTTTGAAAGTGTTGCAGTGGAAGAATTGGAGCCTGTTGGACAGTTGTAGAATTCAGGGCCTGCACCAATGAATTGAAAACTCTGCCAAATTCATGGTCATGGGTTGTGTGCATTTAGGTGAACCTTTTTCTCTTCATTCATTGTTCAGCGATTTTATGGCACTCCAAGTAATAAAGAGAAATGCACCAGTCTCCTATCATCTTCTTGCTTATGCACATAGATGCAAACTAGCTATGCATTGTTCTAGCTGCTAAGAGGCTATTTCATCTGGCATTTGTTCGCAATGAAAGCAAGAGTTGTGATGTCTTTGTGGTGAGGGAGTTGATAAGGTTGCAGAAGCTAAATTTGCACAAACATTTGACCTGTGAGGTACCAGCATGACGTTCATGTTTCTTGTCAGCTGGGTATTAAGTTGTGTTCTTTGATTCAAAACTGGTGCCGCTGTTTTATGTATCATGCGCCTGTTGCTGAGGTTTTGATATCAGATAGCAAAGGAGTCTGCTGACCTGGATTCTTATTACGGGGAATTTTCCAGGGCACAGGGACCTCTTTATACAGCCCAAAAAGAAAAGAAATGAAAAAATATAATAAAAGAGAATGCCCAAGAGATTCAGCTTGGTACGGTCCTGCTTAATTGCAATAACTACTGACAACTGAATGTGTGTTCTTGATCCTGTTTAATTGCTTTAATCTTTAGTTTGCGGAGGTCATTTACTCCTTAAAACGATGGACTACTAAATATGATGGTTGGCAGAAACCACTGAGTTCGCAACGACAGCAGGTTTGTGACATCCAGAGAATCAAAACTGCTGTGTAGGATGAAATTCACGTAACTGTTGGTTGTGTTGTCAAGTTGAATAAAAAATTGCTGTGTAGGATGAAATTGACATTACCGTTGGCGGCGTTGTCTTATTACATACATTGTATCTTTTGATGCGGTCTTTCATCACAAAAATGGGATTCATAGAGTATATGCGCATAGAGATGATGCCTGAAGTGGAAATGCTACAGAAATGAAGACACTTGGTTAATTTCCATGGGACTCAAGCCCCTTTGTCAAATAATCAGGTATTGTTGAGTGCTCGATCCAGTTGCATGCTACCTTTTTCTGATAATGGGAGAGGGCGGGAGTGAGGGAATGTTGATGGCATACTGTGTCAAAGAAAAAGCTGATAACTACTCTCAAGCTTGGATAGAGGCTAGACTATTCATTTAGGATGTGCGGCCTTTCTAACTGTTCCGATCTGACATCTTATGCGGAGTTAGTGTAGGCTGTAAGTTGGGAGCAAGGGGGCATTTACTTATTAACCCTTTCATGCTTTTTAATTATTGTGTTTGGTATATATAGGTAATGCTACAGTAATATTGATTATTGTGTTTGGTATGATAAATTGTCATGTAATATTAAATTATCAAAATACTTTTAAATTAAATTTATTAAAAAATTATATATTTATATATTTGATTTAAAAAATTTATATTTATAAATGATAATATTTAAAAAATTATATTGATAAATGATATTTGAAGTGGCTGGGTGAGGATGCCAGAGGTTCGAGCGATCAAAGGAAGCAGGGATAATTTTGTTTTAAAAAAATTATCAAATTATTATCTCTGGTAATGTGCATAACCATCCTTTCATGTACCAAATATGAAGAGATTGTTATCCACGTTATCAATACAAGATAAATTGTTATTCAAAATATGTATCAAATAGTTATTTGGTGAGTCCTAGCTTAGATTTTTATGTTACCAGAAGCATTTCATAGAGTTGCTGCTGATCATTTCATGGGCTCCAAACCACATTAGCATCTTGTGATTTGTATGATAGAATTTGCAGAATAGTGTTCCTGGTGCAGGAGCAAGAGTGAGAAAAAGGTTGCAGGATTTCATTGGATCTCTGAACCCTAAAAGTTTCGTAATTTTTTTTTTCTAATTGATCAAGTCCAGTCCATTACTGAGTCGGTCAAGTTTGGTTTTGTCCAATGTTTAGGTCATACATTTTCATTTTATTTGAGTCATGTAATAATTCAAGGGAAGTGTATTACTCTTGTTGAACATTGCTGAAGATATTTAGAAGAAGCCTCAAATTAAGCAGTATTGGACAACCATATGATCTTCTCCAACCTTATTCATACCCTACCCTTGGAGCTCTACATGGATTGGATCCGCCTACACTAGGATTGATGAACGTAGAATCAATCTTCTTCCTTTATGTCGTCATCTACAATTTTGGCAACCTTGGCGTCCCATAAGGAAGAAATTTGGTGGTCTCCTTCAATGCGATCAGCAGCATCTCCACTATTCTGGAAAGGATCTTGCGCCCAATATGGACTTTGTTGACAAAAGAAAAGAAAGAAGGATAGCATCCAAAGCTTCCTTCTTTGCTTGTGGTCCCTCGCCTCAAATTGGAACCATATATTGCTGTTGTCATTTTGGTCGAATCAAATAAAGGAAAAAAGATTCTTTGCTCTACAAATCTACCATATTTTATAATTTCTATCATTTATTACTCTAATTGCTAAACTTACCTTGTAATGACATGGGAGGTCTATAAAACCTTTCTCTTGAAACGATAAAAGAATAGAATATGAATGGATAATTTTTTTGAGAACTTTCTTTCAAATTCTATTTCCAGTGCCTTGAAAAATTGATCCTCCGTGAGGAAGTTAGGTGTGAGGCCAAAGTTTTCTTGCTACCCAACCCTAGTCTAGTACATCTCCTCTACCAAGCTCCATCAAATAAAACCTAATCCTCATACCACATCTTCAAAACTGACCGCCAAACCCCTCCCTCTAAATTCTAGGCATCTATATTTGAAACCCTAGTCGCCGCCCCTCTCTTGATCCATCTCCAAAGCCGCTGCCCCTCTCTTGATTCTTCTCCAAAGTTGAGGAAGTCGTCTTTTCCCCTGAATCAAGACCAAGAAATCTCATGTGGAAGATAATTTTCTTATCCAGAAATCTTGCCCACTAGTGAGAGATCTTTTACAATACTAAGAGCGCATCATCATCAGGTAAATCTACCTTTCCCTTACTCTGTGATTCTGATTCTGTGAAAGTTCATGAGCATGTCTTCTCTGGAGTTTCTCAATTCCAGACTTTCCTAGTATGCTTTTTCATGTTTCTAAAAGTTTTGTTCCCGAACCATTACTTTCTATATCACATAATCTACTCTCTTACTCTTTTTCTTATTTTCGGATGAATTAGCCGTCTTCTAAAATACTATATATATATATAAAGTAATTTTTATCAGTTCATTGATTGCATAATCACCTCTGCCCTTATGTTGCATTAATCTTTGTATCAGAGCAAGGTTTGACATGTTTGCATCGCACACTAGATTTTTGTTCTGTTGTAATTTCTACACATGACCTACGACTTCCTCTGTTGTGAAACCTATCACAACGTGATTATTTCAACTTAAAATTATTTTTCTAATAATTTACCATGCCTCTAATATGTGCCTATAAAATTTTATATTTAAATTCCTTACTGTTATTTTCTGAGATTTTCTGCAACCTGCTGGTGCTGAGATCAAACCCTGCTGAAATTCTGCACATACAACAAAAATAAAAAATAATAAAATAATATTTTTTTGGTATTGTTGCATTCCTGAACCCTAAAGTGTCACGCCTTCTGAGTAGATATATACAAATATAACTGTGACCCATGGAAGTAATGAGCCAAGGCTGGACATGACTCTTTCTTGTTGAGGACCTAGTACGCTAATTCGTGTCTTGAGTGTTTATCTTCTTTAAGTTATTTAAGGGCACCGAGCATTTAAGATAAGGTAAAGATTTTATCACCTTTTCTTAGCCCAGAAAACCACCAACCTGCATTGTGAACCTAAGCCTTAATTTTAAAATCGAATAGCACTTAATTGAGTATTAGGGATACCCACGAGTTCAGTTCAACTTAACTTGAGAAAATTAGTTGCACCCAAGTCAACATTTGTGTCTAAAAGCTGGTGTCTAAAACTAGGGGTCAAGAGTCAAACGACCAAGTGGTGTTATGGTTTCTTAATTGGGTCCCTGCGAAAGCATGGGGGCCTCCCATACTCCCACCTCTTATCTGGCCAGTGGATAGCATACTTGTTATCATAGTTGTGACTTAGTCGACTCACTTTACTTGGACTACAAGGTCTAGTAAACTATAGTATGAGTCATTTTGAGTCATTTTGTGTGCTTGCTTGAGTCGTGTATGACCACCAGATCAGGAGCCCTATACCAACCAAGTCAAAGTCAGTCACCATTAGACCCACCCATGGATAATGATTTTGGAGCCATGCTTAGGACCATTACTGAACAGTTGACCCTGTTGAATGACTGAGTGAGATCCCTAGAGGAGAGTCGTGAGACCAAGACTGAACCTAAGTTAGACCCTCGAAGAGCCCTAAACCATAATCTAGAGTACTACCATAGGAGACCCAATCCTGATATTATGGACCTAGATGAGAGAGTTCTTAGGAATATCATATTAGAAGCACCCACTTTTGATGAAAGTTTAGACCCCAAGGTGTATGTCGATTGGAAAGATGAAATAGATCAATATTTTGAGTAGTACGAGATGACTGAGGAGAAAAATATAAATTTGCCAAACTTAAATTATTCGACAGACTAGGTTATACTGGAGGAATATTGAGATGTTGATTAGACGGAGAGGTGATGTTCCCATAACCATCTGGAGAGCCATGAAGGTTATATTAAGAGAGAAGTATGCACCCATATCCTACCAATAGAAACTCTTAAACCAATGGCAAAGGTTAAGCCAAAGCAACAAAATTGTTTCTAAGTACATTAAGAAATTTGATGAATTTGTCCCGAGATGTCACATTGTTGAGTCAGAAGAGGCCACCATGTCTAGGTTTAGAGCTGGTCTAAGGGAAGATATTCAGAGGGAACTATATTTAAGAGAAGTCAATGATCTGGAGCAAGCTTATCAAGTTGTTAGAAATTTTGAGAGGTTCCAGAGACAACTCATGTTCCATAGACCGAACCTTCTAGGACTAATACCCTAGCCCACGGACCAAGACCCAGTCAAGCCCCAAACAGTAGACCCAGCCTAGGCACCCCAGTGAACAGATCAGATGATAAGGGTAAGGCACCCGAAACCTATAGGACCCTTGTTCCCAACTCAGCATGTTTTAGGTGTCATAAGATAGGCCACTTCGCTAGCCAATGTCCCGCCAGGTCCTTACACATAGATGAGTTTGAGAAAGAAAATCATGAGCGTAGTGACGAATGCGAGGAAGAAATTTATGAGGCTGGATTGAATTTAGTTGAGGAGTATGAGGGAGGAGAAGAATACATCGAGCTTGACCTATTAGGAGTTGTGAGGTGCATCCAGGCTCAAACCAAAGTTCAAGAAGATTAGCTTAGGACTAACATCCTATAGACTTTTCTCAAGATAGGGGATAAGGTTTGCAAACTCATTATAGATAGTGGAAGTTGTGTTAATGCCATTTCATCCAGTACAGTCAAGACTCTAGGATTAACACCTGTTCCACATTCCTCCATACCTATCAAGATGAGATGCCCAATCCAAATCTAGTTCCAGTCTTATCAGAAAATGATATGGTGTGATGTCTTACCCATGGGGTTAAGCAGTCTTATTCTGAGTAGGTCTTGGTTGTTCGATCATGATGCAACCCTTTTTGACCGATCAAATTCATGTTCCTTTAATTATAATGGGAAGAAAATTATGGTTTACCCTACCCCACCTAAGGATGACATCAAGAGGAGTTCGAGTCAATTAAAAGAGAAGTCGAAATTGAACCTAATTAATGCTAAGGAATTAGAACAAGAAATCAATGAAGGTTCACCTATTTGGATGTTGATAGTTAGGGAAACCCAAGATCCAACCCCCGTAGAGCACCCTCAGGAAGTTAGAAAAATTTTAGAAGAGTTCAAAGATGTCTTTTCCAAAGACCTTTCTGACCACCTTTCATCCCTCAGGGATATTTAGCATGCCATTAACCTAGTTCCAGGGGCCACTTTATCCAACCTGCCCCACTATATGATGAATCCAGCTGAACATCTAGAGTTGCATAAATAGGTTGGAGAGTTACTTAAGAAAGGGTTTATTAGGAAAAGTTTGAGTCTTTGTGCTGTTCCAGCCCTATTAACCCCTAAGAAAGATGGTATATGGAGGATGTGCATAGACAGTCGAGCTATCAATAAGATCACTATCAAATATAGATTTTCCATATCCCGTCTAGATGACATGTTAGACATGATGGCCAATGCAACCACATTCTCGAAGATTGACCTTAAGAATGGTTATCACTACATTAGAATTAGACCTGGGGATGAGTGGAAGACCGTGTTTAAAACTAAGGATGGCCTATATGAGTGGGTAGTGATGCCTTTTGGCTTGTCTAATGCACCGAGTATATATGTGAGGATCATGACCCAAGTTCTTAGGATGTTCTTAGGAAAATTTGTGGTAGTCTATTTTGATGACATTCTGATTTACATTAAGACCAAAAAAGACCATCTAGACCACCTTAGGCAAGTATGTCACGCCCTTAGAAACGATAATCTCTATGCTAATTTCAAAAAGTATGATTTCTTGACCCATAGAGTTGTCTTCTTAGGATTTGTTGTGACCCCTGAAGGAGTGTTGGCTGACCCAAAGATGATCAAGTCCATAGTTGAGTGGCTAGTGCCTACTAGTGTCCACGAAGTTCATAGTTTTTATGGCCTAGCTACCTTTTATAGGAGATTCATTAGAGTGTTCAGTACGATAGTTTCACCCATTACCAGTTGTATTAGGAAGGGAGATTTGAATGGACCAAAGCTGCCAATAGAGCCTTCTTAGAACTTCAGGACAAAATGACCCAGGTGTTGGGAATTATGTCCTAAAGCCAATCAACTAATATGTAGATGATTGTGTAAGTTGTAAATATATATGAATTATTAATTAATAAAATATTTAGTAGTTCATCACATCGCATCTTTCTGAAATTAATTCTTTTGTGATGGAGTCCTTAGAATCATAATCTATTCAATAAAGAGAGGGTTTATTGAGTGGTTCTTAAAATAGTCACGACCAAATGATATATAGTTATAAGACAACTATGTATCAAGTAAAGGTCATTGTATGTCATATGGGTTGGTTGTCCTCTTTACCAAGGACTGTGGTGACACTGGTATGACATGCAGGTGAGGTGTATGACATTTCACTAAACGTGACCAATCTGCGGAATACTCTTCTGCCAAGAAGTGTTCGCGAAGGGATATGGATATAAGTATCCCTCTGACCTGAGATCACCATGGTAGCTTGCAAGCAACCTACTGTACTTTATTGCTGGATTATCTGGATTTTTAATCTAGTAACAGAAGGTTTTTGGGTACAGTAAAGTACTTGTGGAGCAGTGAGTGGATCAAGATGGGATTAACCCCTCTAAATAGTTTGGAATAAATGTCTCACTGTGTTTCAATTTAGCAAAACCTTGGCCAGGGTAGTCCCTGTGAGGAGTCACAGGACTTATGAAGATTGAGACAATTTATGGATGAGCTGATTAAGGGTTGGTAGTTAAAACCTAAGTCATCTTGAGCATTGAGGGTCAAAGGGATGAATTATATGGTAACCATATGCCAGAGGATCTTGATTGTTGCTCTGCAACGTTCGACCTATCCGGACGTCGGGTGTCATTGCTAAATGGCGACTTCGATTAGTATTGAAAGTGTTCCAGTGCTACCGGCTTAGTGTTCGAACCTATGGGGTCATATACCATAGGGGATTCTACCTGACTGGATGATTGAGAAACTAAATGCTAGTAAATTAATTGAAGGATTAAATTGGCAATACGATTGCTGGCTAGCTCAATTTGATTAAGCTATGAGCATCTTGGTCAAATCAAGCTCAATTTGATTAAGCTATGAACATCTTGGTCAAATCAAATAGGATTTGATTTGGACTCAAATTTAGGTAAGCCTAATGTTAACATCTTTACCCATTTAAATTTGAATTATGGATTTAAATTTTAAACTAATTTTAATTTCAAGTTTAAAGATTGAATTTTGAATTCAAAATTTTAAGTATGAATTTAAAATAGATGTTAATGACCTCTCCCTAATTCCCCCTCATTCTTTAACTCTAACCTTTTCGGTTTTTAACTGAAAAAGGAGATGAAGAGTTTCTTCCTTAACTCCTTTTCGATTTTTAAAATGAAGATGAAGGGTTCTTCCTTATATTTCAAGAAACGTTGGAAAAGGAAATGACAGGGTGAAAGGGATTCTGGCTTTAAAACCTAGGGGTAAAATGTTTCCTCAAGATATACATCCTTTTGATAATTTCATGAGTACCTTGGTATTAAAGAGAAGAAACCTCATCGTCGAAGCCTAGGAGAGGAGCTAGCACTCCGAAGAGGCTGGTCAAGACCAGAGCCCCGATGTGAATCACCTGTAGAAGCTATACACCTTTGTGTGGATTACAGAAGTACTAGCTACCACCGCCTTTTACTGCTGCGTGAATTATTAAGCATCAAAATGTAAAAGATTCATTTGTTACTGGTGAGTTAGATATGATCTAAGACACTAGGCCACAAACATAGATATGATCTATGTTATTTATGTTAACATAGATTTGATCTATATCCTTTTCTTTTATACCTTTATATATATATATTTATATATTAATCCTCTTGTAGGCTGATATTGGATTAGATCCAATATCTTATTGCATCCGTTGCACGTTTATTTTACAAAATTTTAAAATGCATTTTTGTTGCCTGCAAAAGCTTTTCTAACAATGGTATCAGAGCCAGGTTAGTGTTCTTAGTTTCTATCGTGCTCTACTTTGGGATGGTCCAATGGGGGAGGCTACTGGTAGTACCCCGGATCATTGTACCCAACGAGCATTTGGTAGGGATATCAGGGATGCACCAATGAGGAAGGCTACTGGTAGTACCTTGGTGCATGGTGCCCAACTACCCACGACTCAAAGAGTGCAATAGGCTAAGAGCACTTGAAGGCTGATTTGGTAGGATGCCAAGTACTTGGATTGTGTAAATTCACAAGGCCATCCGGTCATAGGAGAGAAGCAGGGTTTAAAGACCTTCTATTTTCTATTCAATGGGGTCTCCTATGGCGTGTAGGGATGCCACTTGTGTCATGACTCATGAAGAAGAAAAATGAAGAGAATATAGATTAAAACTGTTTTAATCTCATTTTTGGTTGATATGATCATAAATTATTTTATTTTTTGTAAATTCTGTTTTACATATTACATTAAAATTGTTTCAATTTAAGAGTTTGTTGACTTTAATTGAGAAATTAAATTATCTTAAATGACAAAGATATCTGGAAATATGATTTGAAGATCTTAAGTCATTTGTATAAGTTTTAAGGGTCATGGGTTAGCTTGAGTTGGATCCTTAATTGGGTTAGACCTAAGTTTAGATTAATTGGACTAAAAAGAAAACTTAAATCTAATCAACAGTTGAGTTAGGTTACATTCTTTTTAGATCTCTCTAATTAGTTAGATTGATTAGTTCATAAATTTAAATGGATTTGTTTTGTTGCTCAGTGGTGAGCCCAAGTCTTTACACTAATCTAATCGAATCTGATGAACCCATCCCATGATCTCACTTACCTATAAGATGTAGTCGATCAGAATTAATTGGATAACTCCATGATTCAAGTTAGCTCATGTCACTTATGGTGAATCAGTATAACTGATTTAGGTACCCATGGACTAATTATTCATGAACCATTTTACAAGTTAGTGGGAGAATTCTTGATTATAGTCCATGTGTTCTCTTTCATATATCACACATTAAAAAGAAATCCTCTAAATTATTAGGTCCTTAAAAAGATGAAGTTATGGAGATAACTAAGTCTTAGCCTCTCATTAAGTGGGGATGATCATTGGCAAACCCAAAGGTCGAATGTTCATCAGCCTATTGAAATTGCCAATCCTAATATGATGGCTCAATGTGACTCTCTTAACGGTAGTCAGGTAAGCCAGCCAAAGTCGGGCTTGACTATTCGTTGGTTAGAAGCATTGAATTTTGTCATGTTAATGGTTGGACCTAACTAGGACCTTCAATAGGAGGCCCAAAGGCCAATTGAAAAGTACCCTGGGGCAAAATTAATTACTAGAAGTTACTTGGAGAAGTAATCGATTAAAGAACCTACCTTTAGATGTGCATGGGTGAGCCGGCCAAAGTCGGGCTCATGTGTTGTTTATTGGATTATAGTACGCACTATCAATAAAGAATGATATTTGCAAAATCATTATGAATGGTTCTATTGTGATGAATGGATATATGAGTAATGGCATATATGTACTATCGCGACCTGTTAGTGTAATGTATACATCTAGCAAACACCCTAAGATATATGATATTAGTAATGCTTACCTTTGCCACTACCGACTAGGTCATATAAATAAGAACAAGATAAACAGGTTGAAATAAGAAGGTCTACTTGAGGTTAATGATTTTGAATCCTTACCAACCTGTGAATCTTGTCTTATGGGTAAAATGATCAAATCATCTTTTAGTGGAAAAGGTGAATGAGCCAATGAAATTCTAAGTTTGGTATATACCGATGTATACGGACCTATAAATGTCAGTGCCAGGGATGGGTATAATTATTTCATTACGTTTACAGACGATCTTTCAAGGTATGGTTATATTCTTGATGAGACATAAGTCTGAATCGTTTGAAATGTTCAAACGATATCGTAATGAAGTAGAAAAACAAACTGGAAAGTTTATCAAAACCCTTCGATGAGATCGAGGTAGTGAATATCTTTCCAGTGAGTTTCTAACATATCTTGAGGAGAATGGGATTCTCTCTTAATGAACACCTCCAGGAATACCTTAGTTAAATGGAGTGTCTGAAAGGAGAAATCGAACCCTGTTAGACATGGTTCAGTCCATAATGGGCTTTGCTTATCTGCCAAACTCCTTTTGGGGTTATGCTTTAGAGTCAGCTTGTTATCTTTTAAATAGAATCCCAAGTAAGTCTGTTAACAAAATACCATATGAGATATGGACTGGGCATAAGCCGATACTCTCACACCTTTGGGTCTAGGGCTGCCCAGCTTATATTAAACGTTTGGAAACAGATAAGCTTGGACCTAGGTCTGACCGGTGCCTATTTGTAGGATATCCAAAAGAGACTAAGGGGTATTACTTTTACTTGTTTGAAGAACAAAAATTGTTCGTCAGTCTTAGGGCTATCTTTTTAGAAAAGGAGTTCCTTGGTGAAGGAACTGGAGCTACTAAGATTGAACTTAGTGAAGTTCAACAAGAAGAAAAACCGATACACTTAAGAGACAACACAGAAGCGGATTTGATTAGAACAAACCCAGAGCCTATACAAAAACCATTAAGGAGATCTAGTAGGGTACTCCATCAACCGGACAGATACTATGGTTTCTTGGTTCGGGATGACGATCCTATTGAACTCGATGAGAATAATGAGGATCTGATCACCTATATGGATGCAATGCAGAGGTTTGACTCTAAGAAATGGCTAGAAGTCATGAAATCCGAAATGAAGTTTATGCAAATCAACAATGTATGGACATTGGTTGATCCATCCAAGGGGATAAAACCTGTTTGGATTTTTAAAAGGAAAAGAGGCACAGATGGACAGGTAGAGACCTATAAAGCCCATTTGGTTGCCAAGGGATATCGTCAATGTTATAGTATAGACTATGATGAGATGTTTTCTCCTGTGGCAATGCTTAAATCCATTTGGATTATGCTTGCTTTAGCAGCACACTTTGATTATGAAATCTGATAAATGGATGTCCGAACAGCTTTCCTAAATGGTGAGCTGGACGAGGAAGTGTATATAATACAATCTGAAGGGTTCACATCCACAAATGAGTAAAAAGTGTGCAAGCTACAAAGATTCATTTATAGATTGAAGCAGGCATCTCGGAGTTGGAACATGCGGTTTGATAAATGTATCAAGACATATGGTTTCGTTAGAAATAGAGAAGAACCTTGCATTTACAAATGGGCTAATGGTTTTGTGGTTGTATTCCTTGTGTTGTATGTGGACGACATTCTCTTAATCGGAAATGACATTCCAGCACTACAGGGAATAAAGGTCTGGCTATCATCTCAATTCTTTATGAAGGACTTGTGTTAATCCTCTTATATACTTGGTATGCAATTCTATAGAAATAGATCTAAGAGGCTTATGAGATTATCCCAATCTACGTACATAGACATTGTGCTGAAACAGTTCAGCATGGAGAATTCCAAGAAAGGTTATCTTCCAATAGGCCATGGAATTTCTCTCTCCAAAAAGGATTGTGCGACAACCCCAGAGGAAAGAGAACGTATGAGTAGGATTCCATATACTTTGGCAGTGGGTTCTATCATGTATGCTATGACATGTACTAGACCAGACGTGGCATATTTACTAGGGATAGTAAGCAAATACCAGTCTGACCCAGGTGATGCCCATTGGAAAGTAGTGAAGACCATTCTTAAGTATTTACGAAATACTAAGGACCAATGGCTAATTTATGGAGAACTTGACGTAAAACTTGTGGGGTATACTGACTCCAGTTTTTAGTCAAATAGGGATGACAGCAAGAGTGTATCAGGATTTGTTTTTACCCTAAATGAAGGAGCGATATGCTGGAAAAGTTCTAAGCATCACACTGTGACAGACTCAGTATGCGAGGCAAAATATATTGCGGCATCAGATGCAGTAAAGGAAGCTGTATGGTTGTGAAAGTTTCTAGGAGAACTAGGAGTGATACCTTCTCTGGATGGTCCTATTTCGGTGTACTGTGACAACACTGGAGCCATTGCTCAAGCCAAAGAGCCGAAGTCCTATCAATGCACCAAACATATTCTGCGTTGTTTTCACCTTGTGCGAGAAATCATGGAGCGAGGTGACATCGACCTTCAGAAGATTAATGGAAAGGAGAACCTAGCTGACCCATTCACTAAAGCTCTTGGAATCAAAGAATTTGATGATCATAAATGGAAGATGGGTATTAGATACTATTCTGAGTGGCTTTAGTCCAAGTGGGAGTTGTTGGGAATTATGTCCTAAAGCCAATCAACTAACATGTAAATGATTATGCAAGTTGTAAATATATATGAATTATTAATTAATAAAATATTTATTTGGCAATTCATCACATCGCATCTTCCTAAAATTAATTCTTTTGTGATGGAGTCCTTAGAACCATAATCTATTCAATAAAGAGATGGTTTATTGAGTGGTTCTTAAAATAGTCATGACCAAATGATATATAGTTATAAGACAACTATGTATCAAGTAAAGGTCGTTGTATATTATATGGGTTGATTGTCCTTTTTATCAAGGAATGTGGTGACACTGGTATGACATGTAGGTGAGGTGTATGATATTTCACTGAACGTGACCAATCTGCGGAACACTCTTCTGCCAAGAAGTATTCGCGAAGGGATATGGATATAAGTGTCCCTCTAACATGAGATCACCATGGTAGCTTGCAAGCAACCTACTGTACTTTGGTGCCAGATTATCTGGATTTTTAGTCCAGTGATAGAAGGTTTCTAGGTACAGTAAAGTACTTGTGGAGCAGTGAGTGGATCAAGATGGGATTGAGCCCTCCAAATAGTTTGGAATAAATGTCTCACTGTGTTTCAATTTAGCAAAACCATGGCCAGGGTAATCTCTGTAAGGAGTCACAGGATTTATGAAGATTGAGACACTTTATGGATGAGCTGATTAAGGGTTGGCAGTTAAAACCTAAGTCATCTTGAGCATTGATGAGGGTCAAAGGGATGAATTATATGGTAACCATATGCTAGAGGTTCTTGATTGTTGCTCTGCAACCTTCGGCCTATCCGGACGTCGGGTGTCATTGCTAGATGGCGACTTTGATTAGTATTGGAAGTGTTCCAGTGCTATCGGCATAGTGTTTGAACCTATGGGGTCGCACACCATAGGGGATTCTATATGACTGGATGATTGAGAAACTAAATGTTAGTAAATTAATTGAAGGATTAAATTGGCAATACGATTGCTGGCTAACTCAATTTGATTGAGCTATGAACATCTTGGTCAAATCAAATAGGATTTGATTTGGACTCAAATTTAGGTAAGCCTAATGTTAACATCTTTACCCATTTAAATTTGAATTATGAATTTGAATTTCAAACTAAGTTTAATTTCAAGTTTAAAGATTGAATTTTGAATTCAAAATTTTAAGTATGAATTTAAAATAGATGTTATTGACCTCTCCCTAATTACCCCTCATTCCTTAACTTCTAACCTTTTCGATTTTTAACTAAAAAGGAGATAAAGAGTTTCTTCCTTAACTCCTTTTTGGTTTTTAACTAAAAATGAAGATGAAGGATTCTTCCTTATATTTCAAAAAACGTTGGAAAAGAAAATGACAAAGAGATGAGAAGTTTTTAGGGTAAAAGGGATTCTGGCTATAAAACCTGGGGGTAAAATGTTTCCTCAAGATATACATCCTTTTGATAATTCTATGAGCACCTTGGTGTTAAAAAGAAGAAATCTCATCGTCGAAGCCTAAAAGAGGAGCTAGCACTCCGAAGAGGCTGGTCAGGACTAGAGCCCCGGTGTGGATCACCTGTAGAAGCCATACACCTTTGTGTGGCTTGCAGAAGTACTATCTACCACCGCCTTCTACTGCTGCATGAGTTATTAAGCATCAAAAGATAAAAGATTCATTTGTTACTGGTGACTTAGATATGATCTAAGACACTAGGCCACAAACATAGATATGATCTATGTTATTTATGTTAACATAGATTTGATCTATATCCTTTTCTTTTATACCTTTATATATATATTTATATATATTGATCCTGTTGTAGGCTGATATTGGATTAGATCCAATATCTTATTGTTTTCGTTGCATGTTTATTTTACAAAATGTTAAAATGCATTTTTGTTGCCTGCAAAAGCTTTTCTAACATTAGGCACCCATTTTGAAAGTACCCGATTTTTTCAAAGTGTTTGAGGTTGCCTGTGATGCCTTAAGTGTAGGGATAGGAGGAGTCATAAGCCAAGAGAACCATCCAGTAGCATTCTTCAGTGAGAAGCTGAATGATGTTAAGCTTAGGTATTCTACCTATGATAAGAAATTTTATGCGGTAGTGCAAGCTTTGAGGAATTGGAGACACTACTTGCTACCGTAGGAATTCATATTGTTTTTTGACCATGAGGCTCTTAGGTTCCTTAATTCTCAAAAGAAGCTTAATCCTAGGCATCTAAATGGGTAGAATACAACCAGGCCTACACTTTTGTATTGAAACATAGAGCCGAAACCAAGAATAAGGTAGCAGATGCCCTTAGTCGTCAATCTCTGCTCTTGAATTTTGTTAGGACTGAGGTTATAGGGTTTAAGCAACTGAAGGAAGTGTATGAGTCATACCCCGATTTTAAGGACATTCCCCAAACCTTGACCCAGGGACCATCTACAAGTATAGTGAGTATACTCTCTTAAATGGTTATTTATTTCAGAACCATAGGCTCTACATCCCTAGAACATCGTTAAGGGAATTCCTAGTTTGGGAGACCCATGTAGGAGGACTAGCTTGTCATTTTGGTAAGGATAAGACGATCTTAGCTGTAGAAGATCAATTCTTTTGGCCTAGTTTAAAAAGGGACATAGCACAAATTGTGGCCAGGTGTAGAACCTACACTGTTACCAAACAACGAAAACAGAACACTAGCCTTTACACCCCTTTGCCCGTACCCGAGTGCTCTTGGCAAGATTTGAGTATGAATTTTGTGTTAGGATTACCTAGGACCCAAAAAAAACATAATTCGATTTGTATAGTGGTCGATAGGTTCTCCAAGATGGCCCATTTCTTGCCTTGTTTTCAGACCTTTGATGCTTCTAGAGTAGCCCAACTATTCTTTGACGATATCGTTAGACTCCATGGCTTACCTAAGACCATAGTTTCATATAGGAATGTTCGGTTCACCAGCTATTTTTGGAAGACCCTCTGGCTTAAGTTAGGGACTAAGTTAAACTTTTCCGTAGCTTACCATCCCCAAACCGATGGCCAGATAGAAGTAGTGAACCGTAGTCTATGAAATCTTCTAAGATGCCTTGTAGGAGAAAACACTAGAAATTAAGATTTGTTGCTACCTAGAGCTGAGTTTGCCTATAATGCTTCGGTTAATAGGTTCACTGGAAAGAACCCATTCAAAATTATCCATGGGTACAAACCCAACAAGCCACTTGACCTAATTCCATTACCTGTTCACACACGAGTCTTCGAGTTTGCAGCATCATTTGCACAACATATTAAGGACTTGCATAAGGAGATTAGTACAAAGATTAACTTAAGTAATGAAACATATAAACGGTTGGCTAATTCTTGAAAATGAATCCAAGAGTTTGTGGAAGAAGATTATGTCATGGTTAGGTTAAGGCCTGAGCGGTTTCCTTTGGAAACCATTAGAAAGTTACATGCTCGTGGAGCTCTTTCTTTTAGGGTGATGAAGAAAGTGGGAACAAATGCCTATGTGCTAGAGTTACCTTTTGAGTTAGGCATTAGCTCTACTTTCAATGTTTTAAACTTAGTATAAGAAGCCAGTGATGATACCTAGTGAGGCTTTCGGACCTAACCCTTCCTTTGAGAGCGAGCCCACCCCTATGTGTTCACCTACTATTTGGCCTTAGCGAAAGGATAGGATTGAGTATATTCTGGATGACCAAGCTATCTCAACTTGAAATAAAGGTTACCAGCGATACTTGGTTTATTGGCAAGGTCGGCCCGAATATGAGGACTCATGGATTTCTAGAGAAGATTTGCAAAGCTTGAATCCGGACCTGCTAGAGGAGTACCAGAGTCGAACCGACCCTTACTCAACAAGGTCGAGTTCCTTCCACCTTGGGAGAATTGGTGCAGTAGCAAGAGTGAGAAAAGGTTGCAGGGTTCCATTTGGATCTCTGAACCCTAGAAGTCCCGTAATTTTTCTTTTCTAGTTGGTCGAGTCTAGTTTGTTACTGAGTCAGTCAAGTTTGGTTTAGTCCAATGTCCAAATCATACATTTTTATTTTATTTGAGTCATGTAAAAATTCAAGGAAAGTGTATTACTCTTATTGAAACCTTACTGAAGATATTCAGAAGAAGCCCTAGATTAGGCAATATTGGACAACTATCCGATCTTTTCCAACCTTATTCATACCCTACCCTTGGAGCTCTGCATGGATTGGATCCGCCTACACCAGGATTAATGACATGGAATCAATCTTCTCCCTCCATATCGTCACCTACAATTTTAGCAACCTTGGGCGCCCCATAAGGAAGAAATTCGGTGGTCCCTGCTATGCTTTAATGAGAATGAAGATCAGTATCTCCATCATTCTGGAAAGGATCTTACACTCCATATGGACTTTGTTGACAAAAGGAAAGAAAGAATGATGGAATCCCAAAGCTTCCTTCTTTGCTTGTGGTCCCTCACCTCCAATTGAAATGTTGCCATTTTGGTCGAATCAAATGAAGGAAAGAAGATTTTTTTCTCTACAATTCTACCATATTTTGTAATTCCTATCATTTATTACTCTAATTGTTAAACTTACCTTGTAATGGCATGAGAGGTCTATAAAATCTTTCTCTTGAAACGATAAAAGAATAGAATATGAATGAATAATTTTTTTTTTAGAACTTTCTTTCAAGTTCTATTTCCATTGCCTTAAGCAATTGATCCTCCGTAAGTGAGTTAGGCATGAGGCCGAAGTGTTTTTGCTACCCAACCCTAGTCTAGTCCATCTCCTCTACCAAGCTGCACTAAATAAACCCTAATCCTCATACTATCATCTTCAAAACCGATCGTCAAACCCCTCCCCCTAAATTCTAGTCATCCATACTTGAAACCCTAGCCGCCGCTCCTCTCTTGATCCATCTCCAAAGCTGCCGCCCTCTCTGATTCATCTCCAAAGCCGCCGCTCCTCTCTTGATTCTTCTCCAAAGTCGAGGAAGTCGTCTTTGCCCTTGAATCTAGATCAAGAAACCTTACGTGGAAGATAGTTTGATCATCCAAAAATTCTACCCGCTAGTGACAGATCTTCTACTAATACTAAGAGCGCATCATCATCAGGTAAATCTACATTTCCCTTACTCTGTAATTCTGATTCTGTGAAAGTTCTTGAGCATATCTTCTCTGAAGTTTCTCAATTCTAGACTTTTCTGATACGCTTCTTTATGTTTCTAAAAGTTTTGTTCCTAAACTGTTACTTTTAACATCATATAATCTACTCTTTTACTCTTTTTCTTATTTTCGGATGAATTAGTCATCTTTAAAATACTTAATATATATATATATATATATATATATATATATATATATATATATTTTTATCAGTTCATTGATTGCATAATCATCTTTGTCCTTGTGCTGCTGTCACGCCCCATACCCAATATTAGATCTAGGGGTGGCAACCTGCCGCATGCCTGGCATTCAAGGCGTCCTGAAATATAACACTTAATACAAGGAGGGGTAATAACTATATATTATTCAAATTCAAAGTATTCTTAATACAAATATAATCATATGTTTTAGGCTACATGCTATAATTCAATGGGGTTACAAAAAAGTATCGGATCTAAGTTACTCTAATAGCTGCTCCAACTACCCCATATCCCCATCTTCAGTTCTGTGGCTCTAAAAACATTGTGAGATTTAAATGAGCTCACACTCAATAAGTAAGCCAACTATAATATATTATAATTACTTCAAGCTTTTATCAACTCAACTTTTTCATAATAAACATCCGTCAAACTTCTATATTTTAAATACATTTTACCATGTTATCAAAACATGCATTATATGCTCAAAATAATATTTGGAAGCAAATGCTATATAGCATTTCAAGAATATACAATTTCAGAATAAAACCACTGTACCACTATAAATAGCATGTAAAAATTCATTTTTATACCACTGTCCCACGGCCATACACTATTAAACAGAATACCCCCCTCGGGTGTAACACCCTCCTCGGATGTAACCTCCATAAATATCCTCTAGGAGTCAGGGTCCTCGAACTAGCATCATGAACTCACATCATATCATATCCTGCTACAGCACACCCTAACAGTGTATGTCCTCCATATATTCCATTCCACCTATGGAGGTGGGTCCCGGTGCCATGGCATAAAATTGCCATATCCTGTCACAGCACACCTCATGAGTGTGTATTCTCCATATACCCCGCTATGGAGTTGGGTCCCGGTGTCAAGTGAGTTATGCAACATATCACATCATATCATATCATATCATAGAGGACCATGGTGGGATATATTATCATATACACAAAGTATCATTTTCATGTCACATTTGCCAAATAGCATGTATCATTGCAAAAATGTAATCCATATACTTTTCATAATTACAGTGATTTAAACATGTCAAATACACATGTATATTTATAAAACCTTTAGCAATTTTAAAGACCATGCCAATTGATCAGTTGTCCGCATAGGTACCAAATTATTTGAAAATATAATAAATAATAAAATAATCATAGTAAATGCTCACTTACAAATAAGAATACCAATCCATTTTTTTATTTTTCAAATAATGCAATATATATCAATATAGCATTTAAATACATAGTTTTTATATTTTAATAATTTATAAAAATTATGATAAATGGCTTACTTACCTTCTGGCGCTAATCCAAAAATGTAATTCAGCTATTTAAGCACCTGGGTACCTAAAGCATCAATTTCCTAATTTTTAGTCTCCAGAATTAGCATATTAAAATGACTTCTAAACTCTACCTAGTTTAATCCTGGGGCCAACTTGGGGCTTGAATATCTCCCAATATATAAGCCCAAATGAAAAAAATAAATACCCCAAGAAACTAGGATCAACACTAATCCAAGCCATATTTTTATTTCTTCATTTTCGACCCAATATAGGGTCCAAAACGTAGCCCAAAAATGGCTCGGAGTTAGCCCAACAGGGCCCAATCCCAGGACAGCCCAGACGACCCATGAGCCTTTCTTCCTCCCCTGCTCCCCTGTTTCACCCGAAACAAGGGGAAACCAGTGCCAATGGCCAGGGCCACTGCCGCATCTTCCTAGGGTGGCCCGATCGTCGACGACCGACCCGAAGCCAACTGTCGCTGTGGCCGAACTCCTCTCTCTCTCCTTCTATCTCTCTCTTTCTCTCTTTCATTTATCCGCAGCACGAACCGTGTCGGTGGCACGGCCGGCCACCATGGTCGGTCGGATCTCCATCGGATGCATGCCCCGTGCCAGTGGAGGCCACCGGCTGCCGCCCAGGCCCGGCAAGCCAGCGAGCACTCCGCCGGGCCCGAACCAAGACGCGGACTGGCTTGGTTCCGCAAGAAAGGAGGGCCGCCCAGCGGCCCTCCATTGCTCTACTCTGGCTGCCTCGAGTGGCCGGACACTCCTCTCCCCCCTCCGGCCGCCTCGAGCGGCCGGGCACAATAACAGGAGTAGCTCCTTTCGATCTCTCTCTCTGCCTCTCTCACTGTTTCTCCCGATGAATCAATGGAAGGGACTTACTAGTGATAGCGATGGGTGGAGGGAGGAGACTCCTCTCTCCCTCCCCATTTATCATGGAGAAGGGGGGCGGAGGGTGGAGAAGGAAGGGACGGCACACCGGTTGCTATCGTGTCGTGCCTGTCTTCTCCTCCCCCTTTTCCACCTTGTTTTTCACATGGGGAATTATATTCTCCCCTTCTTAGAAAAATTTTGGCCTCGAAATTGATGCCCATTTAGAATTCAAAGTTTAATCATAAGAATAATCATCTTTTCATTTACATATACTAAAATACAAATAGATAAGGATATTTCTTTTTCATTTCCTCCTTAAGCTCCCAAGTAGCTTCCCTCTCAGAATGGTTATTCCATTGAACCTTGATATAGAGAATGTTACACCATCTTAGAACTTAATCCTTGCAGTCCATGATACACATAGGATGTTGTTCATATGTCAGATCATTCCTTAATTGTATGGGCTCAAACTGTATCACATAGGTACATGAAATACATTGTGTACCCCAGAGAGTGCTGGAGGTAATGCCAGGCTATAAGCTACCTCTCCTACTTTACTCAGAATCTCAAATGGCCCAATGTATCGTGGACTTAGCTTACCTCTAATCCCAAATCTTATCACATTTTTGGTTGATGATATCTTCAGAAAGACATAGTCCCCAGTCTAAAATTCTAGCTCCCTTCTTCTCACATCAGTATAGCTCTTCTGTCAGCTCTGAGCTGTGTAGAGTCATTCCTTGATCAACTGCACCTTCTCTACTGTCTGTCAAATCAGTTTAGGGCCCAACAATTTTTTCTCCCCCACATCATCCCAACATAAGGGAGATCTGCATTTTCTACCATAGAGAGCCTCAAATGGAGCCATCTGGATACTGGCTTGGTAACTATTATTATAAGCAAATTCTACTAAAGATAAGTGGTTATCCCAAGCACCACCCAAGTCCATTACACAGGCTCACAACATGTCCTCCAGGATCTGTATGGTCCTCTCAGACTGCCCATCTGTCTGGGGATGAAAGGATGTGCTGAAGTTCAGTTTGGTCCCTAGAGCTCTATGAAGACCCTTCCAGAATTGGGACACAAACCTAGTATCCCGATCTGATACAATAGACACGGGAATGCCATGAAGCCTCACAATTTGCTCAATATACATGTTGGCCAATCTCTCACCGGAGATCCCAACCCTAAATGGCAAGAAATGGGCTGACTTTGTCAATCTATCTACGATGACCCATATTGCATCATTGCTCCTGGGGATCTTAGGCAGTCCAGTCACAAAATCCATAGTGATTTTCTCCCATTTCCACTGTGGAATCATCAAAGACTGAAGGGGTCCCGCGGGCCTTTAATGCTCAGCCTTCACTTGCTAGCATACTAAACATTTGGACACATACTGAGCAATCTCTCTTTTATTCCCTTCCACCAAAAGTTTTCTTTTAGGTCTCTGTACATCTTGGTTCCTCCTGGGTGTACTGTATAAGAGAGTAGTGAGCCTCCCTTAGAATTTCTGCTCTTAGTTCCTCCACGTTTGGCACACAGAGCCTGTCGTCAAATCTTAGGGATCCATCCTCTATTATAGCAAATTCATTTTGAACCCCTGACTTCACAGCTTCTTTAAACTTTTGCAGGTCCAAGTCTTCTTTCTGGAAGGACTTGATTCGATCAATCAGGGTGGGCAGGAGTACAAGTATCGCTACCTGCCCATCGGACCACTGTACTCACAATCCAACTTCCAACTTCTCAAGGTCCCTTTGGATGTGAGGCTGAGAAGTGATCATAAAAGCCAACTCCGAGGAGGACTTCCTGCTCAAGGCATCAGCTACCACATTGGCCTTTCCTGGGTGATAGTGCAGGTTCAGGTCATAATCCTTTAGTAGCTCCATCCACCTTCTCTGCCTCAAGTTTAACTCCTTCTGAGTGAAGATGTATTTCAGACTTTTGTGGTTTGTATACATCACATGCCTCTCCATATAGATAATGCCACCAAATCTTCAAGGAAAAAATCACGGTGGCCATCTCCAGGTCATGGATAGGATAATTTTACTCATATGGATTTAGCTGTCTGGAGGCATAAGCTATCACCTTCTCATTTTGCATCAGAACGCATCCCAATCCCTTTCGAGAAGCATCCGTGTATAGGGTGAATCCTCCAGATCCTGATGAAAGGGTAAGGACGGGGGCTGATACTAGGCGTTGCTTTAGCTCCCGAAAACTTCTCTCACACTCCTCAGTCCAGTCAAACTTTGCTTGCTTTTGGATCAAGCAAGTCAGGGGTAGAGCAATGTGAGAGAAACCCTTCACGAATCTGCGATAATATCCAGCCAGTCCCACGAAGCTTCTTACTTCGGATACATTGGAAGGCCGACTCCAGTTTACAACTACCTCAATCTTCTTCGGGTCCACAGATATGCCATCTCCAGATATTATATGATCCAAGAATGATACTTGTCTCAACCAGAAGTCACACTTCTATAACTTGGCATAAAGCTTCTTCTCCCGAAGAGTTTGCATAACAATCTTCAGGTGGTCCACATGCTCCTCTTGGCTTTTAGAATACACCATGATGTCATCAATGAATACCACCACAAACTGATTCAAGTATGGCTTAAAGATTATGTTCATCAAGTCCATGAATGCTGTCGGGGCATTAGTCAACCCAAACGGCATCACCAAGAACTCATAGTGGCCATACCTAGTTCTGAATGTTGTCTTAGGCACATCCCCAGCCTTGACCTTGAGTTGATGGTATCCTGACCGAAGATCAATCTTCAAGAATACCTGAGCTCCTTGGAGTTGATCAAATAGATCATCAATCCTCGGTAATGGATACTTGTTTCGCATTGTTACCTTATTGATTTCTCGATAATCAATGCAGAGCTGAAGACTTCCATCTTTCTTTTTGACAAATAATACTGGAGCACCCCAAGGAGAAACACTAGGCCTGATAAATCCCCGATCCAGGAGCTCCTACAATTGGCTCTTCAACTCTTTTAGCTCAGCTGGGACCATACGGTACGGGGCCTTGAATATAGGCCCAGTGCCAAGGGCCAAATCAATAGTAAACTCAACTTCCTGATCTGGGGGCAATTTGGTCAAATCGTCTGGGAATACATCAGGAAATTCCCGAGCCACTAGAATATCCTCCAACTTGACCTCTTCCTGCTGAAGGTCTCTGACCACAGCAAGAAACCATTGGCCACCTTTCTTCAAATATTTTGCAGCCTATAGTGCTGACACGAACACTGAGGCCAAATGCTCCTGACTTCCAGTAAAACTAAATTCAGGTTGATTAAGAATTTTGAAGATTACTATTTTCCTGAAATAGTCTACTGAAGCATGATAGGAGGCCAACCAGTCCATCCCAAAGATAACATCAAAGAATTTTAGTGGGAGGACGATTAGATTAGCCTTTAATCTCCTATCCCCCATGTTAATTAGGCAAGATCTGCATACTGAGTCTACCCTCATAACATCACCATTAGGGAAAGCAATGTGCAACTCTTTCTCTAGCGGAATGGGTGTCAAAGATTCATCCTTGGCGAGATATATGCTAGATACAAATGAATGCATGGCACCCGGATCTACTAAGATTTGAGCATAAGTGTTGCCTGCTTTAAATATACCTATCACTACGAAGTTAGAAGAGGCAGCATCCTGCTGTGTGAGAGTAAAGACCCTTCCTTGGGTCCTAGGTTGTTGCTGCTGGCTTCTACCCTGATCCGAAAGAGGCTGCTGATCCTTCCAAAGGGGACAGGTGGCCATCTTGTGACCCACCTGCCCACATATGAAGCAGGCACTAATCGTCCCGCGACACCTCCTGCCCGGGTGGGAGTTCCTGCAGTGAGGGCAACGGGTTTCCTTACCCCTCGGTCCTAAGGGGGCATAATAAGGACCTTTCTTCTTGGCCTGCCCTAAAGACTGGCCAGAAGAAGACCCCTTCTTCCTCTGTTGCTGCTCCCACTGCTTCTGGACCACCCCCATATATCTCTCAATCACTAGGGCCTTGTTCACCACAGCACTAAATGTGGAGAGTTCAAAAGCATTGACTGCTTACATCAGTCTGGGCCTCAGTCCCTCGGTGAATTTGATGATCTTGGCTCTCTCAGTGGTCACTATGTCTGGAGCAAACCGAGCCAGCTGGGTAAACTAGGCTTCATACTGCGCCACAGAGAGATTTTCTTGCTCTAGTTTAATAAGCTCATACTGCATCTGTCTCTGCACACTATTGGAGAAGTATTTGTCATTGAAGACTTCCTTAAACTCTCCCCAGGAAATAGTCTGTCTGTCCACTCGCTGCTCCACAAGTAGCCACCAATCATATGCCTCCCCTTGAAGGAGGTAGGTAGCGAATCTAATTTGCTCATCATCTTGGCTACCATGAGCTGCAAAGGCTTTCTCCATCTCCCTCATCCATTTTTAGCATTGGCAGGGTTAGTGGATCCACAAAAAGGAGCAGGGGCCAAGCTCTTGAACTCAGCAAAGCTTCGGCCCCCTCCTTGCCAGGGCTGAGATGGAGCCGACTGAGCATGCTGCTTGGGCTGAGTAGGAAGAGCAGGCTCAGTCTGCAGGGTAGGAGCCGACTGAGTCTGCGAAGCAGGAGAGGCAGGCCGAGCAGACTAGATTTGCTGAATCTATTGCTGCATGGCTTGCATAGCCTGAAGTATTTGGGCCTGAAATTGTGGTTGATCATTGCCAGCCAGATTAATGGAACCAGAGCCTCCAGAAGCTTGCTAACCTCCCTACTGCTAGAGTCACCGGCCTAGGAGTTCCCAATAGGCCGCAGACTCCTAGTGTGACGTGGCATTCTTAACTCCTGCCAGGGTTAGGTTCCAGTCAACATCCTTATAAACCACTAAATTTTAGGCTTTCAAAACATATTACTTGAAATTCTACTAAAGTTATCACCCTCCTAATGCTATTCTAATGTTCTGCCTAGTGTCATCTTGGGTTTGTCCCTAAGGTCAAACCTAGGCTCTGATACCACAAAAGCTGTCACGCCCCAGACCCAATATTGGATCTAGGGGTGGCAACCCGCCGCATGCCTGGCATGCAAGGCGTCCTGAAATATAACACTTAATACAAGGAAGGGTAATAACTATATATCATCCAAATTCAAAGTATTCTTAATACAAACCATAATCATATGTTTTAGGCTACATGCCATAATTCAATGGGGTTACAACAAAGTATCGGATCTAAGTTACTCTGATAGCTGCTCCAACTACCCCATATCCCCATCTTTAGTTCTATGGCTCTAAAAAACATTGTGAGATTTAAATGAGCTCACACTCAATAAGTAAGCCAATTATAATATAATATAATTACTTTAAGCTTTTATCCATAATAAACATATGTCAAGCTTCCATATTTCAAATACATTTTACCATGTTATCAAAATATGTATAATATGCTCAAAATAATTTTTGGAAGCAAATGCTATATAGCATTTCAAGAATATACAATTTCAGAATAAAACCACTGTACCACTATAAATAGCATATAAAAATTTTTATACCACTGTCCTATGGCCACACACTATGTAAATAGAACACCCCCTCGGGTGTAACACCCATAAATATCCCCTAGGAGTCAGGGTCCTGGAACCAGCATCATGAACTCACATCATATCATATCCTGCTACAGCACACCCTAAGAGTGTGTATCATCCATATATTACCCCTATGGAGATGGGTCCCGGTGCCATGTGGCATAAAATTATCATATCCTGTCACAGCACACCTCATGAGTGTGTGTTCTCCATATACCCTCCTATGGAGTTGGATCCCGGTGTCAAGTAAGTCATGCAACATATCACATGATATCATATCATATCATAGCGGACCATGGTAGGACATATTATCATATACACAAAGTATCATTTTCATGTCACATTTGTTAAATAGCATGTATCGTTGCAAAAATGCAATCCATATACTTTTCATAATTACAGTGATTTAAACATGTCAAATACACATGTATATTTATAAAACCTTTAGTAATTTCAAAGACCATGCCAATTGATCAGTTATCCGCAGAGGTACCAAATTATTTGTAAAATATAATAAATAATAAAATAATCATAGTAAATGCTCACTTGCAAATAAGAATACCAATCCATTTTCTTATTTTAAATATTGTAATATATATCAATATAGCATTTAAATACATAATTTTTATATTTTAATAATTTATAAAAATTATGATAAATGGCTTACTTATCTCCTGGCGCTAATCCAAAATTTTAATTCAGCTATTTAAGCACCTGGGTACCTACATCATCAATTTTTCAATTTTTAGTCTCCAGAATTAGCATATAAAAATGACTTCTAAACTCTACCTAGTTTAATCCCGGGGCCAACTTGGAGCTTGAATATCCCTCAATATATAAGCCCAAATGGAAAAATAAAAATACCCCAAGAAACTAGGATCTACACTGATTTAAGCCATATTTTTATTTCTTCATTCTCGATCCAATACATGGGTCCAAAATGCAGCCCAAAAATGGCTCGGAGTTGGCCCAACAAGGCCCAATCCCGGGACAGCCCAGACGGCCCATGAGCCTTCTTCCTCCCTTGCTCCCCTGTTTCACCCGAAATAGGGGGAAACCAGTGCCGGCGGCCAGGGCCGCTGCCGGCCTCTCCCCGGGGTGGCTCGGCCGATGATCAGCCTAGAGCCGATCGTCGCCGTGGCTGAGCTCCCCCCTCTCTTTCTCTCTCTCGCTCCTTGTCTCTCTTTCTCTCTTTCGTTTATCCGTGCACGAACCGTGCCAGTGGCACGGCTAGCCACCACAGCCGATCGGACCTCCATAGGATGCATGCCCCGTGCCAGTGGAGGCCACCGGCTGCCGTCCAGGCCCGACGAGCCGGCGGGCACTTCGTCGGGCTCGAACCAAGCCGCGGACCAGCTTGGTTCCGCAAGAAGGGAGGGCCGCTGGGCAGCCCTCCATTGCTCTACTCCGGCCGCCTCGAGCGGCCGGACACTCCTCTCCTCTCTCCCCTCCGGCCGCCTCGAGCGGTCGGGCATAATAACGAGAGTAGCTTCTTTTGATCTCCCTCTCTGCCTTTTCACTGTTTCTCCTGATGAATCAATGGAAGGGTTATCGGTGATAGCGATGGGTGAAGGAAGGAGACTCCTCTCTTCCTTCCTATTTATCGTAGAAAAAAGGGGTGGAGAAGGAAGGGATGGCACGCCGATTGCTATTATGCTTGTCTTCTTCTTCCGTTTTCCACCCTGTTTTCCACATGGGAAATTACAGCTGTATCAGTCCCAAGCACAAGTCAATGTTTCTTTACAGAAATGATTGGTTCGATGTTGTTTCTTTGGGTGATGATACGTGGTGGTACTCCTGTGCTTGAAGGCCAGAAATGGCTTGCTGCAATTCACGAGACTGGGCCATTCAATGCCATGCCACTCCAGCACCACACCAAAGAAATCTTGTTCTGATGATCCAACAGTGTTCATCATTCATCACGCATTGAGATGCGTAATTCACACTTGATTTGCTGTCAATGATCGGCGCTGAATTGGGCCAGGAACCAGTCCTGTTGCTTGAACCCAACCTGTTACAGGTTCTCACATCAGATGGCACTTCATAATATTTTTGGTTAAAATATATTTTGGCCTAACATAGGGTATTATCCGATTTGATTAAATAACATATTAGAGTAGTGAAAATTTGCGGACTACAAGTATTTTGTCAATATTATTATTTTATTTAAGAAGAAGAAAAGAATCGTCTTTCATTAGCTTCTCCAACCTTGGAATTCACGCCTACTGTACCTATCAATCCTTGCCCAATTGGTAGACCATGAAAAAAGTGGGCAAGTGGATGCCAGCCACTAAAACTCTGCCGCTGGCTTAACAGCTGGAACAATTCCTTGACACCTCATGGGAAGGTGAATGCTGGGCATCAGAACATTCTTCGTTCAGATATTTTTGCCTTGTTTAAATAAATCCAGAAGAAAAAGGCTCATGGGAGCACCTACACCAGTTAAGGTTCCAAAAAAAATTATCATCGAAATGATTCCCTTCGTCTCCTCCATGAGTTCACCCGGTGTCGTCAAATCTGGTGGCTGACGTTTCCATTGCCGATTGGCACGCTAATATGGCCGACAGGAACGGGAAACTGTGACCAACTCTTAATGGCTACAATGAATAAGAAACCAAAGTAGAATTTTTACGACTCTGGCTTGCACAAGGTTTCCACGGAACCTGATGCTAGGGACATGGCCACTGCGTTATCTGGGATGAATATTCTCATAAAGAAATTCCAAAGAAGGAATAGTCTTTGTACAGCACCCGCATTTCAGTAAGTTATATATGAGCTATACCATTCCTTTTTATTAGTCCACATAAATCTTATATGGATAGAGCAGGGATATCATCTTAAATTTTGACATAATGTACATTAATACCTGTTCATTTTTTTTTGAAATTTATGTACAGAATGTTGTGCACATTTTCTGAATGAGTACCGTAATTTTATAACTACAATGTTATAAATTTACAATTGAAATATCTAATTTCTTTTGACTTTCTGAATGATGTCTTAATTTTATAAATACGGTATCGTAAGTTTACAATTGGGATATCATCTTAAATTTTGACATGACGTGTATTAATACCGTTCAACTTTTTTTTTTGAAATTTATGTAAAGACACTGCGTAATTTTATAACTACGGTGTTATAAATTTAGAACTGGAATGCCGTAATTTTTTATTTTGATTTTCTTAATGTGTATCTTAATTTTATAACCACAGTGTCGTAAGTTTACAACTGGGATGTCGACGTGACGTGCATTAATATGCGTTCAGCTTTTTTTAAAAAAAAATTATGTACCGACACGTTTTCTGAATGTGTATCGTAATTTTATAACTATGGTGTCGTAAATTTATAACTGAGGTATCGTAATATTTTTTGGCTTTCTGAATGGTATCGTAATTTTATAACTATGATGTCGTAATTTTAAAACTAGGATGTCGTAATTTTTTTGTTAGGATCTTGTAAAGCTATCTTAACATTTTTTAATAGATGTAGTATGTGTAAACCAATAAAAAGAATGATGCAGCCCATATAGTATTTGCTGCATCGAAGGGGTACAAAGTCTTTTCCTTCCCGGAAAGAGTTATTTCCTTGCTTTTGCTGACAAGTATATATCGTGGGCCCAATGTCATCGAGCTGCACTGATCACAAGCAGTCTCTCTCTCCCTCGTAGTTTAATACCAAGTTGAGGGAGTTGAAGGGGCGATTACGCAAGGCAGGGCAAGGACGATTTGGATTCCAAGAACCAGATTCTTTCTTCTAGTCCGGGACAAATCGATCAGCTAAAGTTGATGATAAACCATGCACCTGTTTATCTGCATTAAGGAATTCGATCTGTCAACATAACAACTCGACTGCAAATTCTAAACAATTCAGCAATGCCAAACCATACAAAATACTTTTAACTAACAGGTTGTTTAGATTTATTCATATTAGAATTAGCAGGCAATAATGCAGCCAGTGCTGCCACAACCATGAATCACCGCTAATTAAGCTCACACACAACTGAGGGTCTGGCCGGCAAGAAGCAGACTACAAAGTAGAAAATTTGTGACTATGGAGTACAAATATTTGGAGCATACGTGTACATCACAGGCATGCATGAACCAAATTAAACCATCATAGTTATCGATGCAGACACAAGTGTACGTGGATAGAAGTGATTCGGCGATGGCAAACCACCACCTTGCTCCCAGGACAGATTCCCGGTTCTCTATCAGCATAACATTATTGAGCTCAAGCATCTTACCCCCTAATCCCATGTTTCCCTATTCGTCATTCCTTCTATTATTTGTAGGCATTATCCCCCCTGATCCTTAATTATCCCACCATCCCTGTCGCCTAGCTCTCTCTACTTGCAGCACCACCATATCTCAACGTCTAAAAACCTTTATATTCCCATCCTTCTCCCATTAACCCCTTCACCCCATCCAGCACCAGTGTTGCTAGGCTTTTCGGCCGCGCAAGAAGTATACTGCTCAAATTAAGTAAGAAATGGTCGACCCCTGTTCTTATAAGTGCATTCTACAAAGCCACCAATAAATTAAGATTTGTTTTATTTTATTGTTTTTAAAAGCAGAGATGAGTGGAAAGAAGGGTGGTGGCTTTAGAATTGACATCCACGTCCTGCCGGAGTTTACGAGGAAATCAAGCGATGATGAATGCTCGCCACCCTGGAAATGGATGTGGGACGTGTGGAAGTTTGCCCAGGAGGATAGCAACAGGGTGACCTTCTCCCTAAAAGTGGGCCTGGCTTGCCTCCTGGTGTCACTCCTCATACTCTTCCGAGCTCCATACGAAGTGTTTGGCACCAACATCATCTGGTCCATCCTCACTGTTGCCATCATGTTTGAATACACCGTCGGTATGCATCGAACGTCCCCATGCATGCAATCTATATATGCACAAGAGTATTCATGCATGCAATGAATGAATCATATTGATCTGATCATGAACTTATTTTTTCAAGTGAATTTGAGGCTGTCAACCCATGGATGCAGGAGCTACCTTCAATCGAGGATTCAATCGGGCTCTTGGAAGTCTACTGGCCGGAATCATTGCCATAGTGGTGATCCAAGTAGCCATGACCAGTGGACGCTTCGCCGAACCTTACCTCATTGGTCTCAGCATCTTCCTTATCGGTGGGTTCCCATTCCTATATTCTTCACTCCACCAACCATTGCACTAATCGGATGACTGGAGGGTTCCTTTCATCTAACAAAATCTTATATCTATATGTATATATATTCTTCGTGATGCAAGAAATGTTGATGAATGGTATGGTGGATGGAAACATATATATATGGCAGGGGCTGTTACGTCCTTTATGAAGCTATGGCCATCGCTTGTTCCATACGAGTATGGCTTCAGAGTCATCCTCTTCACCTACTGTTTGATAATTGTGTCGGGCTATCGGATGGGAAACCCAATGAGGACTGCCATGGATCGCCTCTACTCGATCGCGATTGGCGGGCTTGTCGCCGTCCTCGTGAACGTCCTCGCCTTCCCTATATGGGCTGGCGAGCAATTGCACAAGGAGCTCGTCAAAAGCTTCAACGCCGTCGCCGACTCCCTCGAAGGTTCCCTCCACCTTAATTTCCAACCCTGGCCTCCTCAACGCTCATGATTCCCTAACTAGCTGATGATGACTGCCTCTCCCTTGTTTTCTTTCCATAGAATGCGTGAAGAAGTATCTAAGCGATGATGGCTCCGACCAACCCGAGTTCTCGAAGACCGTGATGGATGAATTCCCCGACGAACCGGCATTTCGGAAGTGCAAGGCTACGCTGAACTCATCGCCTAATTTCGATTCATTGGTAACTCTTCTTAACTGGTTGAGACTCTTGTAATTCGTTCAATTCTGGTGCTTATTATAAACAGCTAGCGAAATGATTCATTGTTGCATGATGGTGTGACTCTTTTTGGAAGGCAAACTCGGCCAAATGGGAGCCACCGCATGGGAGATTCAGGCATTTCTTCTATCCATGGGCGGAGTATGTGAAGGTAGGCGCAGTGCTTCGGCACTGCGCTTATGAGGTGATGGCGTTGCATGGCTGCCTTCATTCAGAAATTCAGGTATCAACTAACAGTTATATGTAATGATGATATCACGACGTTCTTGCTTCCATACCCATCTATAATATAATATTATTATGAACACCACCACTATATTTTAGCCAGAATGAGAATATCAAAGATTCTTGCAGCAGTGTCAAGCAGAATAATGGCTCCAAAAACTACTTAATCCACACGCTTCCTAAGGTTGTGCTTTTATTTGTGCCAGAACCTTATCCAATTGGGAACTTATTGGCCCGGATTAAGTCACGTTTCGGTTGATGCTACTTTGCATCAAGATTCGCTAGATATCTATTTACAGCCATGATTTCCAATGCAAGAAGATGCATGGATTTGTAACAAGATCTCATGAATTAAAAGAGGACTAAAGCTTAATAGTTCACAACTGGAGTGGAGAAATTAATGATAGGTATGCAGATTACTCTCTTGACGCTCAAACAATTTACAATTCAAGCTTCAGGAATTGTATGATTGTCCATGAATAATTTCATGTTCAGACATGCAATGCCAGATACCATTGATATTCGTTTAAAGAATTTTCCATCATCACCGCGTGCTATTCTGAGAAAACCTAGGTGCATAATTAATTACTGAGGTGGCACTTGGTACGCTAGATTGTATAGGAATTTTTTTTTATTTTTTTTAATCTTTGTATTTTAAAAGAATAAAATAAAATTTTATCCCATAAATAAGATTAATCTTATTAAAGAAAAAGTAACTTACTTATCAAAATATATATTTTTTATTTTTATCCTAATGATTACTGTTTTATTTTCTTTTGTTTACCTTTATTCTCAGAATGACTACTATTTTTTCTAAGAATATAATTGCTAAACATTAAAAAAAAAAAGTATATGGGGTTTCTGCTCTAATAAATATATCTAATATTGTATTTAAAGTTTTCTGAAACTGCAATTTAATCCCTTGAGCCAAATTATTCCTTAACCATGTCCATAATAGCCTGACAACAAATCAATGGAAAAATCAACAAATCTTTGTCAGCCATGGCCTTAAGCCTTCAATTTGGAAATCTCTCAAGGAATAAGGCATCCTGGATAGTATGTAGCCATGTCACCACAAATATTCTACAAATCAGTTCGAAATCAGCATTTCTTGCCATGACAAACCCAAAAAAATAAAAAAGTTGAACCTCCTTGAAATATCTTCTTGTCAACTTCGAGCAGAGATTTTAGAGCACACCTTATTATTTTAACTACAAAACCAAGGAAACACTTGTTGTGGAAAAGAACTGCGTAGCCCCGCGACTCAATATGGAGAGAGAACAAGAACATAAAATAAATAAATAACAAAACTAGTGCTTCAAATCAGAAAGTACATCCAAATGGATCTGAGACTGCGTTACACATAGCTGGAGGCCTGCAGGGTGACGGAGTTGGTCCTTCAAAATGCTGGGCTGAAGATCATGCTAACAACAAACAAAAAAATCTATCAAACACGGCAAATTCTGACTTACGCTTTATTCGGTGTCATTATGCAACGCTACTACCATCTAAAACCACGTGGACTGACACAAGGATTATTGACTTCATATACCTGAACAAGATAAGCAACTGCAGTTGTAGCTAGAGTTTAGCAACTGAAGGTATTCTCCAACAGAAGTTGCTGAACCAAAATGGTATTACTCACAACTTAGTGCCATGAGTAACAACAATATAGATATCTGGTTCCCAGAAAGAACTGAAAAACTATATATAAATCGAAGTGACCCTTATGCTAAAAGCATTTACTAGTGGAATTTTATACAATATGGTGAATCTGAAATGGCTCCTCAACAAAATAGCTCTCATAAGATCAATCATATCAATAGATGCAGTATAGGGCCAGAATTACGTACAGTTTAATCATCTTCAAAAACATGAATTGGGGAAGCAGACAACCTAATGGCATTTACCTTCTACTGTAACCAGAGGCTAGCTTAATTTAGCTCGATAATAGAACACAGAGCAGTTTGGCTTAAATGATTAAAACCTAGATGAAATCACACCTAAATCACTATATTTAATTTCAGAGGACACAATATCAGGCGTCCATAGAAGGTTCAGCCATATGATTAGATCACAATGGAAACATCGATCAATTTCAAATTTGTGATGGCAAACAAAACAAACTAGAAGTGTTTGGAAGACACCAGCTTTTGAAATACTTGTTGTATGATAAATACGTCGGCTGTGGTGCCAGAGTGGTGCCAAGTCTAAGCTACACACTTTCATGATAAACCAGCCTTTCTGTTCAAGGGGGTGTTAAACCTTATCCAAGGTTAAAAAAATAGATAATGTATCAAGTTTTGGAAGACTGTTCATAATCCATCAAATTTCAGCATAACAATCTAATGTTGTATGCTTCAAAAATTGGGCATCACAACCTATCTCTAAAGAAAAGGTATCTTGTTCTTTTGCAGGCCCCCTATAATCTTAGATGTGCATTCCAGTCAGAGATCCTTGATGCAACCAACGAGGCAGCAGAGCTATTGCGCAGCCTGGGGAAAGATGTAAGCAACATGAAGCACAGCCACCAAAAAATTCTGCTAAAGCGTGTTCATAGCTCAACCGAACGTCTCCAGCGCTCCATAGACATGCATTCCTATCTTCTTACTACAAATCATGATTATAATGATTGTCAAGCAAAACCAGCTGCTAAGCTCTCAAACACCCTCTCCTTCAACCAGAAGGACTTCTGCGATTGCTCAATGGAGCCAGACAACAACAAAGTAGAGCCCAACACACCAACAGTGGCAGTCCAAGCTGAATCTTACCATGAGACTATGAAGAAACAGCCGAGGAGGCTCCATTCATGGCCTTCAAGGGAGGTTGATGATTTTGAGGAAGATGTTGATCTGATACCAAGAATGCGTGCGCTTGAAAGCACCACAGCTTTGTCACTTGCTACATTCACCTCACTGCTCATTGAATTTGTGGCTCGGCTGGATCACTTGGTTGAAGCTGTTGACAAGCTTGCTAAGATGGCCAAATTCAAGCAAGAATGTACAAGCTAAAGGACAACGCTAGGACTACCCATCCTCTTGAAAGTAAAAAAGAGAACCTAGCATTTCTAAAAGAAACTAGGACTTGAAAATTATTGTTGGAACTATTAAGCAATATTGTCGAAATTATTAAGTCACACGTTTCAAACTTTTAATCTACAACTCCCTGCATGCTCCAATAAATTGCACTGCTTTTGTATCTCACTACATTGGTAACGAAATGCTAATACAAGCACGTGTCAAGGTCTAATTCTTAGGAGCTCGTGTAATCAAGAAAAAGAAGAATCCATTTTAGAATACTTCAAAGGTCAATCAAAGTCAAGCTTAGAAATATATGCCCTCGACCAAGGTCTGTCATGTACCATCCATATACCATGCTCAATTTCAGATGATATTATGGCCAAAGGTGAAAATAAAGTGTCCGAAGCTATTTTAATATGAGATGCATATTGTACTATACCAACTCAATAATAAATTAGTATGATTCTCGATACTAATTTTATGGACCTTGCCATTAATATACCCTTATGCTCTATCCAAAGCATATATTAAAAAAAAAAAACTCAACATAAATTTAATTAGAAAACTCTAATGAATTTCCTCCAATTTCAAATAAACCACCAAGAATAAGACAATCATAATCACTTGGACCTTTTTCAATGAATGTTAGAAAATATGATCTAGCACAATATTACCACGTCGGTAACTATTTCCCAGCGCAGCCTACCATAGAAAGCACCCAATATTGAATCATGAAAACAAAATTCAAGTTCTCCAACATTATATCATGTTCTGTTGACAAATCATAAAAATTCCAGAGTGCTGTGATAATGAAAGATGATCCAAATATTTTATACGGTATCCAGATCATAGTAACAAAGAATGCAACCATCAGAAAACTGGGCTCCTCGACATATTAGTAAAAGATTTCGACATATAAAGCAATAACCTTCTGACAATAAAATTTTCGATGATCAGCCACCAAACCATTTCCTAGTATTCAAAGTCAACAAATATCCAAAACTTCAAGACCAAAAACGCATTTTATCATCAAATCAGGAAGAGGTAGCAAGCCATGATCCAGGCTAATCCCCTCTAGCTCAATCCAGCTTGCATTGGTCAGTTGGTCACAAAACCTAGTCTTCTCTAAAATAAAATCCCATATCTGTCAGGTTAGCTTGCCAATACCAGATCTCTTCATGACTCATGCTTGGTTTTAAAATATGTATACTCTCCCTTTTATGGGTCATGCATGAAACATTAGAATATATGTTTCAATTTGCTCTCAAAAAAACTAGTCAAAACCGATGAAAACCTTGATGTCTTTTCCCAGCTGAGCAATCAGCTATCAATCGCCCCAAATACTGATAGGAAGGGTCTCTTATATTCACTTTCTCCTTTCTTATCTTGCCTCCATTTTGAAACAGCTGCAGAACAAAAACCTTGGCAAATATCTAATGTAACATTTAATATCAACCAAAATCAACCTTGGTAAAATCATAACCTTTTGCTCACAAACCATGCCCTTACAGAGATTGATCATTCTACCATATAACTTGTCAAATATTTCCATTCAAACCACTCATCATCTCATGCAACTAATGTGCCTACTACAAATTATAGCTTATTTTCACTGTACATTGGACATATAATGCAAATTCATGGAATGAGAACAAATAAAATTAGACTACCCTAATTATGCTAAATATTGTACCAGAAAATTTATGCTTTCAAAAATTGAAAGGTGCACATGCTAAGTTTTTTGTCTAGATTCTATTCAAAATGATATGAACCCTGACAAAAGATCTGATCAGCTTAGGAAGGATCCCATCCAATTCAGATATGGATTTGATCCCTTAGTTTGAGGAACTCAACATAATCTGGATAAATTTGAGTACCATAGAGTAATCTGAAATCCTGCATTCTGCGTAGAGACCAGAATAAATTACCCTTTCTTCTCTCAATAAAGGGGTACAGTAAAATAACTAACTGATTAGGAAGAATATATTAGCATTATGATCTGAAGCTACTTTGAGGAACTCGTCATAATCGGGATAAATTTGAGTACCATAGAGTAATCTGAAATCCTGCATTCTGCGTAGAGACCAGAATAAATTACCCTTTCTTCTCTCAATAAACAGGTACAGTAAAACAACTAACTGATTAGGAAGAATATATTGACATTATGATCTGAAGTTACTTGTCATACCTTATGTTGACTGATTATTCTAGTCTACCTCACACAGACAAAGAAGCCATAATTTGGTAGCTTAGTATGAAAAATTACACGATTCTACACTAAGCCAACACTAAAAGAATTTTTCATATTTTATAAGATAAAAAAATAAAAACATATTTGCAATATAACCCAGAGAAAAGTTTATACCAAAAAAAAGAAAAAAGCAAGACTGCACAGATGAACAGTACATTAAACACATACTGTTTTAATAAAAGATGTGTGACACAATAATATACCCCATGCTCTGTACATTGTACATATAACTCATGTAGTTCTGCAGTAAATATTTTCAAATGAATTAGAGTACCTCGACACAGCACATGGTAAAAAAAAATAGAAATTATGAACTCTTCCATTTTCCTCTTGATGTCAATACATCAAAAACAAAAGATCCAAACTCTACCAATAACTACAAGGTTTAAGGGGTGTTAGATACATCAACAATAACTCGTACGTTCTACTATTATTCTTTCCTCTTCAAAAAGTTCCTGAAAAATACAGAAGCAACTATATAACCGGTAGCTGGCGTCTAATGCAAAATATATGCGGTTCCATTTGCCAAAAAATATTTTTATCATCAAGTTCTCGGAGCTGCATGGAACATCCAACATTTATGTCAAAGTAAATTACTGAAAACTTTGTACAGTTTTTTTTCTTAAAAAAATGGTACATATGAATTATTATATTAGATGAGCAAGTATTAAAAAAAATCATTCCAAGAAAAAGCAATTACATAATTATTTTTATATATCAACTAACTTAGCAAAGAAAAAAATAAAAAGCCTACCTCCTCCAATGGTTGCTTCTGGCAGCCGCTCGATTGAATATTTATGCTGTGTGATGTACATGATAGGGACTCCAGGAATCTGGTCAATACACATCATGTTCATTTACATGGCACAATCAGAAGAGCTTTACATCATAAATGTTGATCTACCACACATACCTTACGTATCCTGCGTTTCAGGTCCCTATCGGACGTAGCAACAATGTAACATTTGTGCTGTCCCAAAAAAGAAAGCAATTCTCAATGATAAGATATTTGCAAGATACAGTCAAAATATAAAGCACTCTTGAACCTTGTAGTTTACAATAAGCAAGCCATATATTAAGAAGTGCAACTGATGTGGGAAAAAGACAAAAACAACTACAAAGCTTAAAAGAAAATGAAGTTAATTAGTTCAAAGTTCCTAGGGCTACGATAAACAATATTGAGCAGACAAAAATGCATCAACACTGTCATGACTTAAAGCACAAGCAATAGTGCAGATTAAGGCTTACACAGTCTCAGTGACCTTGCACCCATTGTCAGCTTGGTACATGCCTCAGTAACACCATCCAGTATGGGAGATGTACCAAGTTCCAGTATCTATGATATGTATACCATGACACGTATCGGGCAGTACAGACTAGTATAGCATATCATGGTACAAAAGACAATAACCTATTATAACAGCTGCTCCCATCAACACCGAAAATAAAAGAGGGGAAGTGAGAAAGTCGAAAGGAAGAAAGTAGGAATGAAATCAGAGGGAGAAAAAGACACCACATGAGTAATCCTCACTCTACTTACTAGAGTGAACACTTATTTTGGTAAAATAATAGTGCTACCTTAATATGCGGCTGCTCCTTTTAGCATACTCAAGCGGTAATGAGATTTTGAAGAAAAATTCCACTTGCACAAATTGATTGTGATTGATGTAACCCAATAAATATTTTAATATAACACCCATAGCTAACATACATTAATCAAAAGAAATGCATAACGAGAATTATAAAAAGAAATAAATAGACAGACTTCTCATGCAACCACTTAACCAAATTTTTTCGGTACCCCCATTAGTTTGAACTTTTTGCCATTACTTCCTTTGGTCTAATTTATTTTGAACACGTAATAAAACTCTGATCCTCAGAACACATGCAAGAACACACACAAAAATTCATGTAGGGCATTTTGTCATGTTAAGGAATAAACCATAATATGAAAATTATTTAGGAGATGCATCTTATTACATGCTTTCAGAACAGAGGTGATTGCGTATAGCTGAAGTAAATCAAAATCTTTGGACAAGTGATCAAAACAAAATTTCTCAAAAAGTAAGAATGATTAAATACTTCAAAAAGAGCACTGCCAGAATGATTAAATACTTCAAAGGAGAACGCTGGCAAGTTGTGATACAAAGTAAAGTATATATGCATCCAATGTTACCTGAGTGACTCTTTCAACAATGCAATCATCAGCATAAGTTCCTTTATGCATGCATGGTAGTCTCTCAAACCTAGGGTCCTTCGCAATCCTGTCACAGTAACAGAAAAGGCACCATGTTTACAAGAAATCAAATTATTGGCAGCATTATAGCGAACTTGCATGTGCAAAGAATATAGCTTGTGGTCAAGATAAAGCAATAAGAAAGAATTATTTAAGCCCGCATATAACATGAAAATGCTCATGCCTGCCAGACCAGAGAGGAAAAGGCATTCTTACTTTAGAGCTACACGATACTTCTGTCCCAGTTTTTCAAGCTCAGCCATAACACAATCCGTGATACATGGAGTACCTTCACAACCAAATAACAAAAGATGAAACAAATCATAAAATAAATTCCAGGTTTTAATATTAAGCATAACATACTAAATGGAAAAAAAAAAAAGAAACAAACAGCTAAGATTCAATGTCAACTCACATTTTGCATATAGGCAGTCCATCATTCCCTTCTCCAAATCCAACTGCAATGAAAACATGAGTCATGGATCATGCAGAAATTAAGACAATAAATTATCATAGTAATGTAAGAATCTCATTTAGTAGTTCTTAGTCTGATGATTTGTGCTTCAAAAGATGACCATTGCTCGCTATACGAGGCACTATTTCCCCCCTCATCTGGAGCCCAGACTCTTACCAAGTCTCATGAAAATTTAAGTAGTTGTTGCACTAGTTCTTGTAGAATAACCAACCTTCTGGCCAACCATCCTATGGGAAGCTCCTCTCTTGGAGAAAGTTGCTTGCACAGGAAATTTGAAACAATTTATAGAAATTTCCCTAGATTGATAGCTGGTCACAAGAAGTTCCTAAGCATCAATGAATCATAGTTTGATCCACATAATTGAGCCCATTTATACGAAATGATTTAACATTTGATAAGGTTACTAAGGTACATGCAAGCTTATAATAAATAATCAACAAACTCTACCATTAACCTGGAAAAACATGCCAATCCACCATCACCATTTTGCCCTCCCATCAAGCCAGTTCTCAATCCTTTATAACTTCTTCAAATATTCTCATGCAGCATCCCATTATTTTTCATCACCCCCTCCTTTTTCCAACCTTTACGGTCAAATCCAGAACCATCAAAGCTTCCCTTCTTCTTTGTTGCACAAACCCGCACCAGCAAAATTAACTATTCAGCAATTTTACCATAATAAGGGGAGGCCACCACTTCTTCAGAAGATTCAATTCTAATTTTTTTATTTTTTCTTGTTTCCTGCAAATTTCTTAATAAATAGCAAAAATATTTACTATTATGGTATCTTATTAAGGTATATCATCTTTGGCAACCATAAAGCATAAATATGGCAACTACCCAAATATTTGGATATCAAGCTCTTACCAAGTATGATGTCAGAAACAAAAATTAAACAAACAGCTAAAGATCATGTGTGAAAGCTTGCTCTTATGCCCCATGAAACTTTTAAAAAAACCAAGATGCTATTGTATGCCTGCTTTCAAAGCAAAATTGGGATTAGAACCAACTACTGCAAATATTTAGCATGGACCAATATCTGATATAATTCCGCTCATGCGTAGCTGACGAAGTCATTAGTATTGATTCCATCTATTGATGCCACTACTACAAACATTTATACGTTGGGCGACCACATATTGTTGCAAATGAAACATTAACCACATTTGCATGGCCCATGAATCCAATTGGAGATTATAAATATGAAGACGAATTTTTTTTTTTTTAAATTACCTTAAATGTCACAAATACCATCTCCAATAATGGCATGCTGTAGAGTCACAATTCAACATAATCTCAAAACATAAGACTCTTGTTTGGTCTATAAGATTTTTGGGTAATATTACAATCAGATAGAGTGGTTAACATAATTCATGTTCAATCACTGAACTTTCATGAACAGCTTCGCTTTGCTAGCTGCCATATAGGGTTGGAAGTGGGCCGGCTGGTCCAGCCATGCCTCAACCTAAGCCTGACTGAAAAATTTTTCAAGCTTCATGCTGAGCTTGGGCCTAAAATATTTGCAAAATCTAGGCCTAAGAGCAGGCCTGGCCCAGAACCCAATCAGGCTGACCCACGACAATCCATTTGGGCCAAAGATTGGGTCTATAGAGTTAATTTTCTCTTTTTTAAGTATCTATGTAAAAACAAGTAGTATTTAAAATGATTACATGATCATTCTAGAATAAGATAAAGATTTCAAATTAGTTATTTTGCAAGCAAAAGAAAATTTAAACATAGTAGACAAGAAATCCAGTATAAATTTAAAAACCCATCAACTTTTTTAAGGTTTGGAGATTGGATCTAAGCCAGGCTCGAACATAATAAGGGGCTATTGCTTCAGGCCATCTTAGAGCTCAAGCTTTAGACTGGGTATGGGCTGAGTCAACTAATCGCCCAAGCTTGTCCTGAAATTAATTCAAGCCTAGCCCAGAGCTTGACCTGAATTAAGCCAGCCCAAAACCACTTCCAGCCCCATTGCCACATCATAGTGAAACTCCTTTCTTCTTCCTTTTTTTTTTTCACATTTTGCCATGTTAAGCTGCTGTCTGAGGAACTTACCAAATTAATGGTACCAAATAATTAATTAGTGAATCTCGTAAGTGCGAAAATGATCAGATCATTAAATGAAGGTAGTTTTAACAATGTAGTTAATTTAGACTCTTGGCAGCATAATATCCAATGAACAAAAGAGGTCACCAAATGTCACTAGGATTTTTTTCATCACTTTAAAATGGGAGAGCTTAATCATCTCCAACATACAAAAGAAAGAAGTCTCCTAAAGTTCATTGAGTTTCTTTGTCAATCTAAAATGTTGCTTAACTTGGAAAGTTCTGTCCATCATATATCATGACAATTAATTTATTATGGTCACTAAGATATTTGCTTAAGTAAGAAAGTTTGATAACATCAAACAAACAAAAGAATGAAGTATCCTAAAGTACATAACTTTTTTTCTCTGTTTTAAAATGCTGATTAAATTGGAAAATTCTGTCTATGATACATCATGAAAATTAATTTATAGAGTCGCTAAGATAAGCCCTTAGATATGAGTGTGCACACACTTTGATACTTTTCAAATATTTATACCTTATAGGGCCTACAGCAGGCAAGACATCAAGAACATGATGCAGAGCCACTACTGGATGTTTATCAAATGGAAATTGCAAGCAGTGATACACCTTAGCATAAAGCCATACTCATTTGTTAACACGACAGTTAGTGATTTTACAAAGAAAATTCTTCCCTCTGCCAATCGGCAGCTTTTGTTGAGAAAACGAAAAATAAATCATGAAGGCCAATAGGTTGGATGCCATACTGGATTATGTTAAAAGGCTGCTTTAGCCTTAGCACAAAGACTATCGACATAATTTAAAGACAGAACTGAGTTAACTTCAATTTATAGGGCTACTTGTATCCTTTATTATTTATGCAGACAGACATCTTCATTTTTTGCTTGATCCACTTCAATAGTTGGTTTGGTGAACTGTTATCCCTTTTTTCTAATTATTCCAATTATTGGGATAAAAAACTCTTCTTCCATTGTTTTTCTTTTTTCTTTTTTCAAGAAAAGAAAAACATCTCAAACAATTAAAAAAATGGGTTAAATCATCAAAAAAAAGCAAACAAATTCATTAATCGATTAGATCATCATCAAAAAAAAAGTGAAACATTGTTCTATACATATATTCAGTAGAAATAAGCACAATAAATCAGAAAGCAATGAAACGGTAGGAACAAATTCATTAATGGGTTTGATCATTAAAAAAAAAAAAAAAAAAGGCAAACAGCGTTCTGACAAACAATGTATATTCAGTAAAAATAAGCACAATAGATCAAGAAAGTAGTAAAACCGTAGGAACAAATTCATTAATGGGTTAGATCATCAAAAAGAAGAAACCAAACATTATTCTATACATGCAAACATACATGGATGCATACACATACATACTGATGAGGGGTAAAATTGTCATTGCGACAATACTCGTGCATACGACAAAAAGGTCGAGATCACTTTTGATTTTCGATCCATCAGCTGTCACATCTAGAAAATAACAGAGCCGGTATACCTCGGCGAGACCAAACCATTCTCATACCAAACTATTCTCACGCCCCGATGGAACCGAACTATTTCATACCTCGGTCGGACCAAGGCATTCATATGCCTCGGCAGAGCCGAGCTATTCATATACCTTGGCCAGACCGAGGTACCCCTGAACCTCTGCGAAACCAAGGGTGGAAGAATTCGAATCCATGATAATTCGACAAGATTCAAGCCACGTGGGCCTCCAATTGCCCTAAGAAAAGGAAAAAGTCAGATTATGCCAGATGTAACTTAAAGCCTCCGAGTCACCGAATCTCAAAGCACCAGCTAACCTTCCTAACCGTTGATTCTCTAACTAACCAGATTCGGATGCTATCAATCTCGTAACAAATTTGAATCGAATCAGATTCGAATCATAACGATTTCAAACCCCAGACAACGCGCCCAAGGAATCAGGTAGCTGTCTGCCATCACCCTGGCAACCTATATATATGCCTTATCTTGAAGTCTTCCAAGTATGCTCACTCTTTCACTGAGAAAAAACTCCATTAAAGCTCGAGCAGAGCTCCCTAAGGCTCCGAAAGAAGCCGTTCTTGAGGGACTCTTCTACGAGAGCTTCTTCCTATATCTGCTTGCTGTGAAATTCCACTAACTTGGGCGTCGGAGGGTTTTCCGCGGTGGGCCGCCCTCGATACTCTCTGCATGAGGACTGTCTTGCAGGTTCCATCTGGATGAGAGATCGGCGTCCAGATCCGGAGTCGAACCATACTTGAGTTGGAGAGCGGATTTTCGTAGCAACAGATTGACGCTAGAGGAAGGGCCTCAAGTCCCAAAAACTTATAATCCAGAAGACAAGGCTTAGATCCAGAAGAGCAACCCTTCAATGGTTAATCGGAGGAGAGCTACCTCTGATGTGCAAGATCAGACCGCCTCCCAGAGGCCGTATCTTCCAAACAATGCGGCGCCTCCACTACCGCTGCCAGCCAAGACTCCCTCACCGCCAGTGACCGCGGTGACCCAGGATCAGTTTGTTGTACTAGTCCAACAAGTGCAAGCCCTTGCACAGCTAGTCCAAGGGCTCCAGGGGGCTCCCCATCCGGCCGCTCCTACTCCAAGACACCCTGATGGAGCCACCACCCCTGCTCTACCGGCGATCTCTTCTTCCAACCAGCCCAAGATTATGAGCCATCCTCAGCGATCCAGGAGAGCTAAGCCAACGCCTCTGAGGGCTGAAAGAAAGAGCCCGCATAGATCTAAGCGAGTTCGCTCTCTTCCCTGTATCATCTCGCCACGACTCAACACCATTGCCGTATTCCCCTCGGCCAGCCTTCCCTGTGGCCAAAGATGAGGGAATACAGTGGCAGATCCAGGAGATGTGCCGGGAGTGGCGCCAGGAGCTGAACGCCATCAGGCAGGTCCCTCCTCCCCAACCAAAGGCGGAGCAGGGTGTCTCCTCCGAGGAGATCATGCGGGAAATGATCTCTTCTCATGTCAAGCTTCCCGCCATCGAGCCATACCACCAATCCACTGATCTCGATGACCATTTAAGCAGCTTTTGATTCATCATGATGTTCCACGGAGCGTCAGATGCGATCCTGTGCAGAGCCTTTCCCTCTACTCTTAGGGGGTCCGCCAAAACCTAGTTTAACAGCCTCAGGCCAGGTTTCGTTGATTCTTTTGACGAGCTAAGCAGCCTATTCATCAGCCAGTTCGTCAGTAGTCATCGCCATTGACGGAGATCCGATTCCCTTTCTGAGGTCAAGCAGCGGGAAAGGAAATCCCTGAGGAATTATCTCAACCGATTTAACACGACCATGCTGGAAGTAAACCACCTCAATCATGAGATGGCAATGTCCACCTTGGCTAGTGGAGTGTCGAAGGAGGTGACTTTATTTGGCCCTGGAGGTCAATTATTCGAAAAGCCTCTCCGACATAATGGCTCTGGTGGACAAGTACGCCAGAGTCGAGGAGTCGCAGAGGTCAACCCGAGCCGAGCAATTAAGAAGGAAGGAGGCCAAGGGCTCAGAGAAGAGTCGACCCCTCCGCCACGTCAGTCCGCCTCGCCATCAAAAAGTTCCTCCATAACCGCCCAGAGATCGTACCCGGAGCCTGGCCCAAAGGTTAGATCGGTACACCCCGCTCACTGCACCAAGAGTGCAAATCCTAATGAAGATTGAGCGCCAGTTCCCTCGACCGCCACCACTTTGGAGGAACGGAGCCCAGAGGGATATGACCAAATATTATTGATTCCATCGAGATCACGGGCATGACACCGAAGAGTGCTGGCAGCTTCGGAATTAGATTGAGCAACTCATCCGACAGGGCAGGCTAAACCGGTTCAGGAGAGCCCTCGAGCTAAACAATAAAGAAGATCGCCAGCCTGAGCCTCGCCAACCCCCTCCATCGAGTCCTTCGGTCATTGGCAATGTCAATATGATAGCGACGATCGGCTCCTCGTCAGCTTGGCCGAGTGAGGAGAAAATCCACCAAAGAGGGCTCGAGCCGAAGAGCTTTCTTTTTCTGATGAGGACCTTCGGGAGGTACAGTACCCCCATGATGATGCTCTGGTTGTATCCATTAACATAAATAACTATAATGTACATCGGATTTTGGTTGATAGTAGAAGCTCTGTTAATGTTTTATACTTTGATGCCTTTGTGAGATTAAAATTGCGGGTGTAAAACCTTCGGGTCATAGAATCTACCTTAGTGGGTTTTACGGGCGACGCCATAGTCCCCGAGAGGATTGTCACCTTGATAGTCTGAGCAGGCACTTGGTCCAGTGTAGCCACTATACACATGGACTTCCTAGTGACCAAGCTTCGGTCCCCTTACAACGCCATCCTCGGCAGACCAGGACAGATGTCCCTCAAAGCTGTCATTTCTATTCCCCATCTCACCATGAAATTTTTCACCAAATAAGGGGTGGAGTTATCCGAGGGAGTCAAGCCATAGCTCGACACTACTTCGTTGCCGACCTACAATCTAGAAAGCCCGAGGTCGACGAGCTGGACGCTCGGGAGGACTTTGCTGAGCAACAGGGAGAACCAGCCGAGGAGCTTGAGGATGTGCCACTCGATGAGGTTCGACCCGACCGAACCATAAGGGTCGGGTCACAACTGAAGGGAAAGCCTCGATAGGATTTGGTCGAGTTCCTTCGGAGAAATGCTGATGTCTTCACTTAGTCTGCTTCGGACATGCAGGAATCGACCCAGATGTCCTCGTCCACCACCTCAATGTGGACGAGGCATTTGGACCAATTAAACAGAAGAAGAGAAGCTTCACCTCCGAGCGCCAGAAAGCTATTGAAGAAGAGGTGAGTAAGCTTATTAAAGCCAACTTCATTCGAGAAGTGAACTATCCCGACTGGCTGGCGAATGTCGTCATGGTAAAGAAGTCAAATGGCAAATGGAAGATCTGCATCGACTTCACAGACCTCAACAAGGCTTATCCGAAGGACATTTTTCCTCTACCTTGGATTGACCAACTCGTGAATGCCACCTCGGGCTACCAATGCTGACTTTCATGGATGCTTATTCAGCCTACAATCAGATTCAAATGGTACCCAAGGATGAAGAAAAGACTGCCTTTATCACCGACCGAGGTATTTATTGTTACCGAGTTATGCCTTTTGGTTTAAAAAATGCAGGTGCCACATACCAAAGGTTGGTTAATAAAGTCTTTAAAGAATAAATTGATCAGAACATGAAGGTTTATGTTGATGACATGCTGATTAAAAGCAAGGAAGTATCCCAGCACATTGATGATCTCACAGAAAGCTTCGCCACACTTCGAAGGTATTAGATGAAGCTTAACCCAACCAAATATGCTTTCAGAGTTAACACTGGAAAGTTCATGGGCTTCGTGGTCTCCCAATGAGGCATTGAAGAGAATCCACAGAAAATCCAAGCCCTGCAATAGATAGCGCCTCCAGGATCGATTAAAGAGGTGCAACGCCTTACTGGAAGGATAGCAGCTCTAAATAGCTTTGTTGCTCGATCGACCGAGAGATGTTTGCCCTTTTTTAAAGTGCTCCGATCATCCATAAACTTCTAATGGACCCCGAACTGTCAAAAATCTTTCGAAGATCTTAAAAAATACCTTGGCTCGCCACCTCTCCTTAGCAGTCCAGGCCGGGAGAAATGCTGTGTCTATATCTGGTAGTCTCGGAGGGCGTTGTTGGCTCTATGTTGGTCAGAGAGGAAAACAAAATTTAAAAGCCGATCTATTATATTAGTAAATTGCTCCAGGACGCTGAGACGAGGTATACCCGAATCGAGAAGATAGTGTTGGCTCTGATAACATCAGTCCAAAAGTTGCGGCCATATTTCCAAGCGCATGCTGTGATGGTTTTAATCGACCAACCTATCAAGTCAATCATCCATCATCCGAAGACGTCGGAAAGAATGACCAAGTGGGCCGTCGAATTGAGTGAGCATGATATCCGGTATCAGACTCGTTCAGCTATCAAAGCACAGGTCTTGGCGGATTTTCTTCTTGAATGTACCATACCTGAGAACGGTTCCACTCCGATACTCCCAAGCAACCGAAGCCCAGTGCTCTATGGCTGCTCCATGCCGATGGGTCCTCCAGCGCGAACGGTTCTGGCGCTAGTTTGGTCCTCACTAGCCCGAAGGGGGCGACCTTCGAGTATGGCATCCGCTTCTTCTTTCTAGCCTCTAACAACGAAGCAAAGTATGAGGCTCTGCTTGCTGGACTTCGCATCGCCCGTGAGCTCAAAGTTGAAATGCTGAACGCCTATACCGACTCTTAGTTGGTGGCTGGCCATGTGCGGGGAGAATTCGAAGCTCGAAAGCCGAACATGATTCGGTATCTTCCAAATGTGTGCAATATGTCCTCCTGCTTTACTGAATTTGAGGTTATTCAGATCCCAATGGCTGAGAATGCGCACGCCGACCTTTTATCCCGCCCGCAACCATAGAATCGATGGATCTCGAGCGAAAATTCCACCTGGAAGTCTTGGAAAGGTCTAGCATAGCCAATGTTGACCAGGTGATGCCGGTTGAGGTCGAACCATCCTGGCTCGACCCAATACTCAAGTATCTCAAAGAAGGATTGTTCCCGGCCAACAAAAAGGAAGCAAGGAAGCTGAAAATGCAATCATCTCATTATGTCCTACTTGATGCCCGGCTATACAAGCGATCCTTCTCCATGCCGTTACTTAAGTGTCTCCGCTCGTCAGAAGCCGATTATGCTCTTCGAGAGGTTCACGAAAGCATCTGTGGTAGTCATCTTGGCGGCCGAGCTTTGTGCCACAAAGTGCTGTGCCAGGGGTATTATTGGCCCACCATGCAGAGGGATGCTAACAACCTTGTCCGAGCTTGTAACTCATGCCAACGACATTCAAATATTCAGAGGCTCCCCTCCGCTCACTTAAAGCCCATATCATCTGCCTGGCCCTTTGCCAAATGGGGAATGGATATCCTTGGTCCTTTTCCTTTTGCCAATAGGACAGAGAAAGTTCCTGTTTGTAGTGATCGACCATTTCACCAAATGGGTCGAGGCCGAGGCAGTCGCTCAGATAACCGAGGCTCGGGTTAGGGATTTTGTATATAGATCCATCATCTATCGGTTCGGCCTCTCGCACACATTATCACCGACAATGGAAAACAGTTTGACAATCTCAAATTCCGAGAGTTCTGCGAAGATCATGGTATCTGTCACCGGCTCACATCGGTCAGGCCAATGTGACTAACCGAATCCTGCTGCAAGGAGTCAAGGCTCGGCTCAACAGGGCACGAGGCAGATGGATGGAAAAGCTTCATCACATGTTGTGAGCTTACCGAACCACTCAGAGGGTCCCCACAAGCGAGACTCCGCTCAAAATGGCTTTCGGCACGGAAGCCATCATCCCTATGGAGATAGGGCTTCCCTCCTTACAGGTGAAAAGTTATTCAGAGGAGTCCAACGATGAGCAACTCTGAACCAATCTTGACCTGATAGAAGAGGTCAGGGAGAAGGCTCGGATCCGAATGGCAGTCTATCAACAGAGAGTAGCTCATTACCATTCTTTTAGAGTTAAAGGAAAATCCTTCCTCTCCAACGATCTTGTACTTCGGAAGGCGTCTGTCTTCAAACCATTGGAACAGGGGAAGTTGTCTCCAAATTGGGAAGGCCCCTATCAAGTTGCTGAGGTAATCAGGCCAGCACTTACAAACTCCAGGATCTGGATGAAAAATCTATCCCCAGGACATGGAGCTCAGATAATCTTTGTATATATCACCAGTAAAGTATGCCTCCACTAAACTTGTTCTGTTTACAATAACAAAATTTTATTTTTAAATTTGCAATGTTCTTGTTTAAATCACTTTTCCAAAAAACTGTAATAAGAAGCAGGTTTTGCTTAATTCTCATAAAGCCTTGGCAAGGCCGAGTGATTTCTATGTACCTTAGCACTGCCAAGTAAAATATAATCTTTTCAAACCTAGGCAGGGCTGAGTGATTTCTTCATACATTAGCAGTGCCAAGTAAAATATAATCTTTTCAAGCCTCGGCAGGGCGAGTGATTTCTTCGTACCTTGGCAGGGCCGAGTGATTTCTTCGTACCTTGGCAGCGCCAAATAAAATATAATCTTTTCAAGCCTCAGCAGGACCGAGTGATTTCTCTGTACTTTAGCAGTGCCAAGTAAAATATAATCTTTTCAAGCCTCAGCAGGGCCGAGTGATTTCTTCGTATCTTGGCAGTGCCAAGTAAAATATAATCTTTTCAAGCCTCGACAGGGCCGAATGATTTCTTCGTACCTTGGCAACGCCAAGTAAAATATAATCTTTTCAAGCCTTGGCAAGACCAAGTAATTTTTTCAAGCCTCAGCGGGACCAAGTAGTTCTTTCAAGCCTCGGCAGAACCGAGTAATTCTTTCAAGCCTCGGCAGGACCGAGTAATTCTTTCAAGCCCCAGTAGAACCGAGTGATTCTTTCAATATTTCGGCATGGCTGAACTGCTTCTCTAAGCCTCGGCGAGGTTAAACAACTTTTTCTTGTGCTCTGACAGATTCGAGCAAGTCGCTTCTTACCTCACCAAATAAGGTAAGACTCGTTTCATCCTTCGGCATGACCGAGTCATCTATTATAGTTTCATTGAATCAAGTAAAGATTCCTAAGAATCTCTGGCATGACCAAACTTCTATTAAGAATTAGCAAGGCCGCCCAAGCCTCCAACCTAAGTCGAGGTAAATACCCTCAGTATGGCTGAAGGCCGAGCCAAATATCAACGAAGATTCGGTATATCTGAATACCCTTGGCGGATTCGAGGGTTGAGTAATTTCTCCGTACCTTGGCCATGCTAAGTAAAACATAATCTTTTTTTCAGTCTCGGTAAGACCGAATGATTTTTCCAAGCCTTAGTATAACCAAGCTACGCCGACAAACTAAGTAAAAGCTTTCAGAGATACTCGGCATGACCAAACTCCCATCCAGATTAAGCCACATGGAACTTTACTCCCTATGCTCGAACCTACACTTCAAACTAGAGAATGGGGGGCATGTGATGAGGGGTAAAATTGTCATTGCGCCAATACTCGTGCATACGACAAAAAGGTCGAGATCACTTTTGATTTTCGATCCGCCAACTATCACATCTAGAAAATAACAGAGCCGGTACATCTCGGCGAGACCGAACCATTTTGACGCCTCGATGGGACCGAGCTATCCTCATACCTCGGCCGGACCGAGGCATTCATATGCCTCGGCAAAGCCGAGCTATTCATATACCTCGGCCAAATTGAGGTATCCCTGAACATCTGCGGAACCAAATGCGAAAGAATTTGAATCCATGATAATTTGACAAGATTCCAGCCACGTGGGCCTCCGACTGCCTTAAGAAAAGAAAAAAGCCAGATAATGCTAACTTAAAGCCTTAGAGTCACCGAATCTCAAAGCACCAGCTAACCTTCCTAACCATTGATTCTCTAACTAACCAGATTCGGATGCTACTAATCTCGTAACAAATTTGATTCGAATCAGATTCGATTCATAACGATTTCGAACCCCCCACGACGCGCCTAAGGAATCAGATAGCTATCTGCCATCACCCTGGCAACCTATATATATGCCTTATCTTGAAGTCTTTCAGATATGCTCACTCTTTCACTAAGAAAAAACTCCATTAACGCTCGAGCAGAGCTCTCCAAGGCTTCGAGAGAAGCCATTCTTGAGGAACTCTTCTACGAGGGCTTTCTTCCCGTATTTGCTTGCTATGAATTTTCGCTGACTTGAGTGTCGAAGGATTTTTCACGAAGGGCCACTCTCGACACTCTCTGCATAAGGACTATCTTGCAAGTTCTATCCGGATGAGAGATCAGCAGCTAGATCTGGAGTCAAACTGCACCCGAGTTGGAGAGTGGATTTTCGCAGCAACACATATACATACATACATATATTCAATAGAAACAAGAAGTGAAACGGTAGGTAGGTAGCTAAACATTGTTCTATACAAATTCATTAATGAGTTAGATCATTAAAAAAAAGCGAAACAAATGTTCTCAATAAAGCAGTGAAACGGTAGGTACCTAATGGGAACTGAATAAGAGTGCGAACAAATTCATTAATGGGTTAGATGTAGAAATAGGTACAACAGATCAAGAAACCAGTGAAACAGTATTTGAGTAGGTAGAAATTACCTTATTCTGTATAGAGAAATTTATAAAGTTGGTATCCACAATGACCCTGTAAGGCGGGCCAAGTGCCGTGTTGTATTTGAAGAAGAGAGCTGAAGAAACGGCCGGTCTATGAAGGAATCAAATAAAGATGCATGAAGAAAATAGAGGAATCAAATAAAGATGCATGAAGAAAATAGATGAATCAAATAAAGATGCATGAAGAAAATAGATGAATCAAATAAAGATGCATGAAGAAAATCGAGAAAGAATAGAATCAAAGAGAAACCGGCCATGGCTTACACGTTTCGGGGTAGTTTGTTTTTCTCATCTTTGTTCCTAGGGTTTAGGACATCTTCTTTGTATCTGCGAGATTCAGAGAACTCAGGAACAAGTTTAAGAAGAGAAAAAAAAAAATCGAGGGCGGTGAAGAAAAGGATTGGAGAGGGAATTTGCTCACTTTCGAAGGGTTTTGGAGCTCACGACTTTTTTCACCACGGCGAATTTGGGACCCTTCTTCGCCTTCCCCATCGCTGCGAAGCCCTTGAACACCAACAAGAGGAGACCGCCAAGGAGAGCCGGTAAGTCTAAACAACGAAGGAGGAAAGCGCGACGACAGCCCGTAAGTCTAGTCGAAAAAAGCAAAGAAACTAGAGAAGAGCGCCGACGACAGCCGGTAGGTCTTGTCAAAAAAAACCAGGCAGAGTTAAATCAAGTCAACAAAAACAAAGAAACCAAAGGAGAGCAAGCCGTTTAGTTAAAAACAAAGTGACTTGGTAGAGCTAAACTCTGATTCCTACCTATAACTTAAAAACAAAGAGACTTGGTAGAGCTAAACTCTGATTCCTATAAATTAATTCTACGAGCCTTCATCACGCACGATCACCTCATTTATAACTAGAAAATTCGTTCGGCAGTCTTTTCCGATCCTGGTCGAGATTACCAAAATTTGAGAACTTGACAAATTTTCTTAGGTTGCGTTTTATTATATTATCGGTAATTTAAAGTAAATCTATTAGATAATTATATTTAATATATATTTGTAATGGTTTTATAGTAATATGAGGTAATTTAGATTATCTAAAAAAAATGATTATCCTGAAGATGTTATAATCCGTTAAATTTTTGTAAACAAATTACTCCTACCTCCTTCACTTTCATGAAAATAAAATCATTCTCTTCTTTTTCTCTTTTTTCTTAGTCTTAATATCGTTATTTCTTTCGAATGAATTATTTTAGCTTTATTTTTCGATGATCTTCTCTTCTTCCATCGCATATTATTGGTTGTGCATTGCTAATTCGAACTCTCACCACGCCTTCTCTTGTCTTTTTTTAGGTCAAGCATATAAGCATTAACCTCCTTTATTTCCATCCGCTTCCTTTGATAGTAACCATATATAGAAAAAAAATAAAAATAAAAACAAAATATATCAATTATTCATTAATCTTAATTAATTTTATATAATAAAATATTAAAAAATAAATTATTTTTAAATATAATAAATAAATTATGGTAATTAAAAGTTTAAGAATAAAAAAATTGAGTAAATATTTGAAGATTAAAAATATATTTAATCTTAAAAAAATTTAAATCTAGTATCTTCTAGTATATAAATACTTTATATTTTTATAATGATATAATTTATCTAAAAATATATACATCTTTCAAGTTGATAAACTAAAGAACATAAAATATTTTAAAGACAATTACATTGAACATTCACCTTTTTTAACTAGCATCCTTTTAATTCATTTTTTTATTAATTATTTTCTTTTATAAATGATTAAAATATTTCTTTTTTAATGAAATCCATGTGTCTAATCTAAACTATTATATATCTCTTTGGTATTTATAATATAAGATCTTGAAATATATTATGAATAATTTTTCTTGGCATTAACTCATTAATTTATATTTAATAATTTTCTTCTATAACCCTTGAATGATATAGATTTTTTTTTTTACCGGCATACATCAATATTTTTTTAAGTGTTATCATTTATAAATGCAAGTTTTTTCAAACCAAATATATAATAGTATATAATTTTTAATAGATTTAATTTAGGTATATTTTGGGTATTTGATATTATATGACTGATAATCTGTTTATTATATCAAACGCATTAATCAATATAACTGTAATATTACATGTGTATACCAAAAACAGTAACTAACATTACTGTTAATCTATTATGTGGGCATTGCCTAGTGATCCACCAAATGGAACCTTTATAAATTGCATAAATGTATGTGATTCAAATTAAAATAAAATTCTCTATCATAGTTTCCTTTCCATAATCAAGGAGTAAATTTTATGTATATGGTCTATTTTGGTGAACTCCTGTATTCTAAATAAAGAAAATAGGATGAGATTCCTCACTATGTTCGGAAGCTCAAAGAAAATAGAGCAAGATTTGGCTATCAGAAATTGAACCTGCCTCGCTTAATTACTCGCATCTTAACATATATGGATGGTGTGAATATTGTATACGACGCAGTTATGGAATCCATTGAATCTCATGCATATCAAAGTATTATTGTTGTTGTTGTTGTTATTGTTGTTATTATTATTGTGTCGGTGACCTGTCTCGTCCCACTAGCAACGGATGTGGTTCCCTGCTAATGATATAATGAGGTACCACGAATAAGATTCGAAACAATCACAGTTTTAAAAACTACGTATTTGTCTTGATGCAGTGCTGATATCTTGGTGCAATAATGTTCTCAAACCATGTTGATCAAGAAAACATCCACTGAATTCTTGCGAAAGCGTGTTATAATTTTTCAGTTTTGCGGCCACATGGTTAAATCGTTCTAAGACTTAATAAAAAGCAAAGGACTAATCCTTTTAAGATTATTTGTGATAATACTAGTTTAGCATTCTATAAGCATTTCAAAATTTTCAATTATACTGCCTAATCTTTATTAAAACTTTTAGATCACTCATTTAATTAAATTTATATACAACTTTTGCATTTATTTACTTTTTTTTTCCATGCTATGATTTTTGTTATTAGAGGATCAATTCTATTTTTTGCATCTTCGTTATCAAGTTTTGTTTATATTATCAACCTAGTTTTTGTTTTTAGAGATGGCAATAAGATGGGGTGAAGATCAGGACCTTAATTTTTATCTTCATCTCTTCCAAAAAATGTAATTTTTATTCTCATCTTATCTTCATAAATGAAATTTTTTTATACATATCTCTACTTCATAAGAATGATAAATCCTTTTGTCCATCTTATCTCCATCCTATCCCATTGTCCACTCTCCCATCTTTGCCCTGCTCCGCCTTATCTCGCATGTATGAATGAGAGAGGAGGGGGAGTAGAGGCAGCATCTTTGCCCTGCTTCGCCCTAGCTCGCATGTATGAATGAGAGAGGAGGGGGAGTAGAGGCAGCTAATCTGAAATATTGAACATGATGAAGAAGAGAGATTATGATTGAAAAAATAATAATATATAAAAAGATAATTTTGTATACATGAAAAATTATAAAGTTATTATTGTATTTAAGTATGAAGCTATTGGAGTGAAGACAATGGAAGATGGAGTAAGGCTAGGATATATATTTCATCCCCAGTGTCCCTATTAGCAAGAACAAAAATAATCCCCATCTCTATCCCCATAAAACGGTAAGAAAAAGTAGAATGGGCACCTACTTTATGGATCAAAATTGCCATCTTTGTTCATTTTTTCTTCTTTTCTTTTAAAAATCTAGTTCCAACTTTAATATCTTTATCACCCGCTACTAGTATTTTATGGATTTTTTTTTATAAATTATGATGGAAAATTTAGCTAGCAATTATAGTCTACCAGACCAAAAAAGATAATAGAATATGATGATACAAATTTTCATCAATCTCTAATAGGTTGGGACATAGCAACTAAGTCTACCTCATACGAACAGGCCACTATATCGATACCACATATGCAACTCTAAATGAAACAAACTCTAAAAAATATAAGGTGAAAAAAAAAATCTATTTGCCATAAAATCCTTTAGGATACCTTATATCAATATATAAAAGGAGCTTGTTTGACTTAATTTAGAATGCTCTCTTTTCTCTCGTTTTCCGTGACTTTCAGAAACTTAGGCCTAAGAGCATCTCTTGAGGTCAATGCCATTAAAAACTCTCCATTGATTTGAGCATGAGAAGATCCCTTGTTGCAATAGATCTTGATCCTTTTCTTCTTTTGCTTTCTTTTTCCTTATCTTGTAGAAATGGCTATTGGCCTTATGGGTTTGTTTGTTTTCTGATCTTGTCATCATTAATTTATTGTTGCTGCTGAAAAGTGTCAACATATTTGGACAATATCAGATCGGCACCTTCAATAAGAAATAAAGCAAAAGCTATGACTAATAGAAAGGCTTTTATCGGCAATAGTTGCACCACTTAGATGAGATTTAGGATTGGATCATCAACTATGCCTTCTCTAAAAGCTGTCATGACTACTCAATTTAAGGAAATGTCACAATAGATTTAAACTTTCTTTGTGTTTAGTTCAGAATTCGATTTCCCAACAAGCATAGTTGTTGTAGCCTATACAACTGTAACCAAGATACTAAAGAGATAGATCTTATGGATCCTTCAAGAACTAGAAGAACTCAAGAGGAGGAGATATGTAGTGTGGGGGATGGAGCTAGCACCATGGAGTTCCCAATTGCTTCTAAAAGGATCGAGCCGAAGAACTAGCCTAAGGAGACAACTCAAAGAAATGGAAAAATATGCGATGATGAAGTTCAAAACAAGCTAAATCTAGGGGTAAGCATAATTTTAGTTTAATTGAAAAACTAAATCGAACCAATGCAATTCCGCCAACTTAGTTCGATTTTTTTGGCAATTTAGTTTGGTTCATTTTTTAGGATTAAAAAATAATTGAATTGAACTAATTTCCTTGTATACTCAATTATTTGTATAGCTAGATTAAGTAGATTTTGGGCTTAAAGCTCAATGCCCATAACTATTTTACTCCTTTCTCCTTTAAAATTTTTTGGGCTTAAAGCTTAAACAAAAGGCTCATAACTATGTTATTCCTTTCCCTGAAAAAGTCTTGCTGCACCGCCTTTCGATGCAGCGAGCATGTACCAATCACGCGAATTGATCATCCGTATGTGTGCGATGGCCCAATGGGCCTTGCCACGCATCGCACCGCCTCGGCACGCACGGGCTGCTAATCTGCGCGGCCAGTGCATGCTTGCTGCACTAGAGGTCGGTGCAGCAAGTCTTTTCCTCCTTTTCCTTTTGAGGTTTTAGGTTAAAGCCCATATAATGGCCCATAATTAGAAAAACTGAATGAACCAAATGAGAATAATTAAGTCCACTTACATATTTCAGAAATTTTAGTTTAGTCGATTTTGCCCAATTTTAAACTGAATCGATTAAATGCTTAGCCCTAGCTAAAACTTTGAACAACCTTATGTTGCATATGGATCTTTCATTCATGAAGGAGGTTATGAAAGAGTCATTGCCTTATAATTTTAAGATGCCTTAAATGGAGTAATAGATGGCTCAAGTGACCTTAAGAACCATCTAAAGACTTGCAAGATATTGATAATAGTCCTAGGTGCTATAGATGCAAATATGTGCAGAGTATTTTGACCATTCTAAAGAAAGCGGCTTAATCTATTACTCCAGCCTCAAGTTGAGGTCAATTATCTCATTTAAGGAACTTTGTACTTCAACTTGCTTTTTTTTCGTTGAGTAGAGCAGAGAAGCATATCAAAATGAAAGAGGCTTCCAAGGGAATCACAAGCCTATTGCCTCCATCATAGATTTTGTATAAGAAGTGCTCTAATCAAGGAGAGTAAAAAGAAGGTGATAGAGAATGGAAAACATACGAAGTAATATTATAGAAGATGAAAATCCCATCTTAGTATAAAAGAAGACCCACTCCATTGAACACATCAAGACAACATATTTTGAAGGACAGACCCTATCTCTAATTGCCAAAGAAGATGAAAGAGAATCCAAAGAAAACCGATATGAATAAGTACTATTGCTTTCAATAAAATTATGGTCATAATGCCAAAGAATATAGATAGTTGAAGGAATAGATTGAGAGCCTCATTAGAAGAGGTTATGTTAAAAAACATATTCAATGCCATGCACATCTCTAAAAAAGGTCAAGATGCTAAGACCAAATAGAAGTATTGAAGAACCAAAACGACAACTAAGCTATAACCATAAATGAAGAACCAAAATGCCAATGCAATGCTAGAGGTGAGAGCTCATGGCTAGGAAGGTGTATGCTAAAAAATCTAGGGCTAAAAGTATATGCCAAAGAGACAAAGAACATGTAAGGTTATTTTGTTCTTACATTTGGTTGATGATGAAATAAGAGTCCAAGAAAAATAATTTTTCAAGTAAAAATATCATTTTGTCCATCTACTTTCTTGATAAGTGAGTAAACTTATTATTTTAGCTTCTAAACATGGTATGTCAGTTTTTGGATTCATAAGTCTTTTTTATCTTTAAAAATAAAAATCAGAATATATTACAAATTAATATTGGCTAACAAAAGTAAATATATATTTTTTCACCAATTTATAAAGTTTTTGAGTTCTTTTAGGTAAGGATTTTTTGGTATTTATAAAAAAAGGGAAGGTGACTTTCTTAGCTTTTAGATGGATTTCTATCTTCTATACAAATGTAAGATTTTTTCTTTATTGAGAGAATCATCTTTTTTTTATCGATTTTAATTTTTCAACCAAACAAAAGTTACTTTTTCCACTTTCTTTTGAATATTTCTTTCCTATGGATAAATTCCGTCAATCAAGGCTTGGGAAAGTTTTGTTGTTGTTTTTTCTTTTTCCCTCATTTTTTTCTTAAAAGAATAATTACAAGGAGCTTGAGATAAAATTCTTGATCCTAGTTTGGACTGGACTACTCTCGGCAACTGGTGTGCAGGGACTAGTTCAAATTAACATAAACATTTCTATGTAGGTCCTCAAAAAAGAACGTCTAGATACAGAGTGCTTATAAAGAAAATAATTACATGGTTACAAATAAAATTGTTAATATTTAATATTTTAATATTCTGTCAAAACTAGTCTTAGCAAGAAAGCATTCACAGACCAGTACAAATAAAACATAAAAATTTCTATATAAATTCCTGAGTGGAAAATATTTAGGTACAACATACTTCTCGTAAGGAAAAGTAGCCATGCCTCATGGCCGATGCCCAACCCAAAGGACCACGATACGCTGCATGGCATTAGGGTAGGCCCTAAGGCCCTGTTTGGATAGCCTATTCCCGGCTGGAATAGGCTCTTATACCCGTTTATTCCCCCAAACACTAGTATTTATTCCAGTGGGCCCCATCTCCAATTTTATTCCGGGCAGCCTTGCTATCCTCCGGTCCCTATTCCTGGGGACCCTGTGGAATAGGAATCCGAGCGGCCGATCGTATCCCCGGGGTATGTTTGGAATTTTAAAAAAAGGGCCTCCAAAGCATCGAGGACTTGGCATTTCTCACCTATCATTTCTCACCTACCCTCTTCTGCCCGAGGGTTTCATTCTTCTGCTCCTTTCCTCGCCGAAAACCTAGCATTGAAGGTAGGGTGTCATGTTTACTCTTCTGCGGGTCTCTGAGGCTGCCTATCATCGGTGATTTCTGGGATTTGTTGTCTCTGCTGTTGATCGAGTACTTGGCATCGGAGATTGAGGGTTGCAGGAGCATCGATAGAGGTATTTACTCCCGATTCCGTGCCATCTTTTCAAGGAAGAGGAAATTTCTCTATTTCGGGTATTATTGCTGAAGATTCAAAGATTTTGGGTCATAGGTAAGTCCCTAACCTTTTGTCCGATTAATATTACAAGTTTTCCCGATTTTTCTCTTAAATCAGTCAAGTTTCTCTCTTCATTTCTTTAATCTGTTCACAGATTTAGTAGTTTCAAAACAAGTAGTGTTTGTTTCCACGCATCGGTTTTGTCGATCGATTATTACACTTTGTTTTTGTCCTGTTGTTTGTGTCCAAGAAAGGCTACGGCCACCATTTTTTTCCTCCATAAAAGGGTTTCAGAGGTAATCAAAGTAACTAGAACTATTGACTGCTCTTTCACTCTAATCTTCTTCCTTTGAATCTTTTTAGAAGCCTTCGGACTTTTCCAACAATGATATATGTGGCCCGGCTTCGATCTTTCAGTAGCAATTCCTCGGACACTTGAAGTAAGCGTTGTCTCTTCTTTCTCTTTTGTTATTATCTGTTATCCTGATTTCGTTGCAATTAACTGAGTGCTCTTGTAATTTGATTTGGTGGAAGTGCTATTCGTTTGCAACCTAGAGTTTCTAGTTCATTTGTGACGGGGCTTTTTAAAAAAATCAAGATGTAATATTTAGAAAATTAAATCTTTTGTTCTGTTAGGATTAATGGGTTCAAATCCTCCACATATATATTAATTATTTATTTTCTTATAAAACCTGAAAAAGTATTAAGTCATAAACAAACACGATATTACTAGAACTGAGTGGATAAGGTGAGAATGTCGAAGTTCTTTGCTAATTATGCAGTTATGGCTGGGCAAGGGAACTTTCAAGGAAATGATAATATTAAATTAAGATATTAGGAGTGCATGCAAGGATGTCAGTTTTATCCTGACTTCCCTCGAAAATAAGACAAGTTGTGTCCTCTAGCTGCATCAGTGAAGACACAACATGCCATTCTATTTGCTAAACTATAATTCATAGTGTAAAAAATTAGTTAATTTGAATCAGTCCATAGTAAAGTAAAATAAAATTTTAAAGCTTGCTAAGAAACGTAAGGTAGTTTCGATGATGAAGAAAATGGTTGACAAAGTCAAGAGCTCTAATTGGTTGATTAAGAGTTACGGTACACATCTTCTTCGGAGTACCCCCATAACTTTTTGGTCTTGTTGATTCCCTCTTTACCAAGTATTAGAAATTAAACAACAAAAGTAGGGGAGTTATTGAGGTGCCACTCAAACTAGAGCTGATACTAGTGGAAATTGATGCAAGAACCATAAATTTTCATGATTTTGCTGGGGAAGATTTTAAAATATAATTATTTAAAAGTATATGACATGTAGTTGCTTCAAAAAATAAAAATTGTGTGTGATAATATCTTTGTTTTTTATTTCTTATTCACAGCTACTGAGCATGCATAGATACTTTCATATGCGCATGTTGATTAATTTGTATATCCATATGAGTGGGGACCCTGTACTCATGCAGGTTCCTGAAACAGTTAACTCTTATTTTACTGGTCCCTCTAACATGAAGGCATACAGATTATATAAATCTCTATGTTTTATACCATCACTAATACTGTCATAACAAAACAAGGATTACGACTTCTTCAATAATACTTTCATCTTGTGATGGTTTATTTCTTTGATAAGTACACATAATTTAAATTTTCATTGCTACACTTCATTCTAAATCTTGTCATGCAGTTCATGTATCATAGATTAATGTTTAACTCTTTAATAAATGAAAGGTCCTTTAAATTACTGCATGTCGATTCATATTACATTAATATGTGCCATGTCTACTTATTCTGTTACGATCCATACTGTCAAATGACCATCCACTCTGGCCCTGTAAATTAGCCATGCCTAAATCAAAAAAAGTCAGTGAATCAACAAAAGCAAAAGAAGGATCAAGTCATCCAAGAGCACCTAATTGGACAGATGCTCTTGATATGATCATGCTAGGCTTGATGAGGCAAGAAACGACGAAGGTAACTATCACAACGGTACCTTCTCCTAAGATACTTGGAGGAAGATGACCACTTTGTTCAACGAAAGGACTAACCTGTCCTTTAGTTTTAGAAACCTGAAAAATCGTTTGAAGGTTTTGAAAAAGACCTTCAACTTGTACTATAACCTAGCTAATCGATCAAGTTGGGGCTGGGATCCTGCTCTAAATCTTCCCATGTGTGGCGATGAGCATATGTGGAAGGAGGTCATCTCGGTGAGTGGATGGTTTTTGTTGATAAATCATAGTTCGAATGCTACTGATAACATTATAATACTAAATTTATCAAATTACACTTCAGGTTAACAAGGACTATGCTCGGATTAAGGGTAAGTCATTTCCTGCTTACGACGACATAGATATTCTTTTTTCAAGGCATAAAGCTACCGGTAGATGGGGGGATACATCTACTATTCCGGAGGGCGTATCCGACAATGATACATCGGACGACAAGATGGATCGGATCAACTTGGAGGACATAGAATTTGGGCAACCATCACAAAAACGTGGTGGAGTGTCATATTCATCAGTCGGTCCATTCGATCACCGATTCGATGATGTATCCCCATCGAGCCCGACTACTTTTGCCTCGACCCTACCCACAGACTGTTCTGCAGGAGGAGGTTTATCAACTAGCAGTGGAAAGAGAAAAAGGTCATCCTTCATAACTCCTACAGCACGTAAGATCAGGTCACAACTGATGCAGCTGATGTCTTACAAGAATTGGTGGATCAAGGTCAAAGAAGATCGAAAAGGAGAGATCAGCTTACTCGACCCACAGTGTACTCTATTGACGAATGCATGCGGAAGTTAGAAGTCTCCCTGGGATTACACCTGAATGTATTCTTGCTGTAGGGGATAGTTTGAAAATTGAGATTAATAGGTGGTTCCTAATGCATTATGAAGGTCCACTACTTGAAGCTTGGCTTAAAAGATAAATGACTGATTTCTACCGTGTACCACCTTCAGTGCAGCCCTATCTGGAAGTTATGCTCCTGTGCCTAATATCTTCATGCCTCCAATGCATGGTGTCCATCAAGGTGGCCCACCTACTTTCGTGCCTCCTCCATGCATGCTGCCTCTCCAGATGACATAGTCCATTCATGCAGCCACTATTCAGACCAAGCAGTGACGATAGCATCTCCCATGATCAGACCCATTCTCAGTTGGCAGTGCCGAAGAAACTCTCTGTACCACATCTGCATCTTCGACTCAGCAAAGTGAATTTGGTTATTTTCATCGTTGGCCATAACATATACCAATATTGATGTAGATACGGAATTTTATATCTCGCTATAGTTGTTTTAACATATGTCAAACCTTCTATTAGAGTTTAATTTTAATTAGATGAATGCTGAAATGTTGATGTAAATACGGACATGTTTGTTAGATATATCTATGCATGTTAGTATAGTGTATGGCTTTTAATATTTCTTTCAATTTATAGAGATGCATATGGTTGTCTCATGAACTACTCTCTTTTTGTAATAGATGGATACCTTCCATGATCTTGTGGCATTTTTAATAGATGAGGACAACTATTGGTAGGATGTCATAACTATGCTGATAAGTAATGCATCATTGATTTATCAAATTATAACGTTATTTCAAAGAGGCCATGCCGAACACGACCATTCTCGGGTCATGAACTCATAACATATATTTTGAGTGGACATCCAGATAGAGGTTATGATCACTTTAGGATGACAAACACTATGTTCTTCAAGCTAGAAGAATTGTTTCTCTTGCGTGGGTTGGTTAGTAGCACCCGCAATGTTACATTAAAGGAGCAACTTGCGATCTTCCTGTATGGCATAGGTCATGGTGTGACCAATAGAGTGATGGCTAAAACTTTTTAGCACTCCAGGGAGACAATATCCCAACACTTTAATACTATACTTAAAGCAATTTGTTTACTTAAGCAAGATTTTATCGCTCAACCCGGTCAGGATACCGGTGTGCATCCACGGATCCGTGAGAACAATCATTTTTAATCCTTTCTTCATGGTACGTATGGACACGAATAGATGCAAGTCTTTCATTTATGATTATATTATGACCGCATCCTTGATGGTAATTTTTTTTCACAGCATGCTATTGGGGCCATCGATGGTACGCATATACCTGCTTTAGTCAAGAAAAGCAAACAACCACGCTTTCGTAATCGAAAGGGCACCATTTCTCAAAATGTCATGGCTGCAGTTTTGTTTGATCACTCCTTCCTTTTCGTTTGTACTGGATGGGAGGGATCTGCAGCTGACATGAGAGTCCTACGTTGGTGCGTTGAGTCAGGTGGCCTCATCGTACCTGAAGGTATTTAATTAATTCATAATGCATTTGACCAATTAATTTTATTGAAGTTTTTAGTGGATGACGTAAAGGCATCCTTCTCGTTTACAGAAAAATTTTATCTTGTTGACTTGGGATATGCCAATATGGATAAGTTCTTGCCCCATATCGGGGTAATAGGTACCACCTAAGTACTTTTAAGAATCCAAGGGCACGACGATATAACAATTGTCGAGACTTATACAATCATCGACATGCTCAGCTCAGAAATTGCATAGAGAAGGCCTTTGGAATTCTTAAGAAGCGATATAAGATTCTTAGAGGTCCTGTCCCATTTCCCTTCAAGGTTCAGAAATGTATTGTTATGGCTTGCTGCATCATTCATAACTTCATTCGACGAACCCAAGGAAATGACAAATACTTCAATATGTCAATTGAACCCATGCCTTTCGATCGAGATGAGGATGATGTTGATCCTTATCTTATTATAGGGGATGACGAATCCCGAAGAGGTGATGAACTTCGCAATTCCATAGCTAATAGGCTATGGGATGCCCGTAACATGCGAAGTAAGTCAAACATGCATCTTGTCCATGAACATATTTCTCTTATTTTAAAAGAATGTATGTTTAGCTGATTTGACCTTATTAATAGGGCAGGGTATTATGTAATTTGAGTTTCATATTGATTTCCCTGTAATGCAGGAAATCAAGCTGCTTGATCTTGAGGTTCAGTCATGTCTTCTTCAAGTTATTATGTAGTTTTCGTGGGCCGTAGACGAGGGATCTATGAATCCTGGCCTGAGTGTCAGTGTCAGGTAACTGGGTTTAAGCATGCCTTGTACAAGAAGTTTAAATGTAGACAAGAGGCAATTCATGCATTTCAGAATTATCAACATTCACCTGATATGAAATATCAGATAGGAAAAGGGGATGTACATATGGTCAGAAATAATGGTGGATCTTTAAAAACCTTTATATTTGTTTTCGTATCCTTTTTTGTAGGCTTTTTGCTTGGGTGTCAGTGTTGCAAGTTTTGTTAATGCTTTGAGATGTTCAGATGTACTGTATCTTGTTACTGTCCTTGTAGCATGACTTGTAACGCTTCCTCTTAGCTTAGAGGTTGTATTTTGATAACTATTTCCTGCTTTCGAAATTACTTCTATGTTTCGTCACTAATCATCTCTTTGTATCATCATTTTGCTGGGATAATATCTGGCAGACCTGCAAATATTTGATGTAACATTATATGATATTGCTGTAATGACTACTATTTTGATGCAGTCGAAATTTAACCTTGCGCTCTTTTTGGTGGTTGCAGTGGCAATGATATCGAAGTGTCGCTGTGATGTCATGACTTGGAGGGCATTTCTAAATGCAACCGTTATGAAGCATCACAGCTCGGTGCTCTATCAAAGGTGAGGGCCATGATGTTAGGCATACGCATAGCATTTCCTGAATTGGATGCATGAAGAATGTGACCATCAGGAAATAACTGCTGATAATGCCTTCCTGAGCCAACTCTATCGATGTTCCTATATCTGCCAATTGGATTACGTTGGTAGGTAGCCTAAACAATGATGAAATCGAATTTAGAATTAATCATTCATTAACGAGTCTGCAGCTATGTCGTATTATAGAAAATTTAATTTTTGAATATTTGATTTTTTTGGTAATTGATCTATTTATTGTAAAATGAACTTGAAATTTTTTAGGGAACTGCTTCCATGATGAACTCCTTCTCACTATTTCATCACAGATGATAATTTATGATTTTTAGTTGGACAATAGGGCAGCATACCCTGTGCTGTCATTATAATCTGATTTTTGAATTTAATTTATGTCCTAAATCGCCTATGGTTTGAAAGATGCCTGTTATGGATGATTAATTTGGAATAATGGCTATTTCTCGTAGTCATCTGATGACAGCTATTTCCAATGGTCTGAGTTCAGGATTTTGATGAAAATTAATGATTCCGTGGGATGAAATTAAGTTTGTATTTGCTAACAATGAAGGCGAGCATTTAATCCTTTTTGGTAATTGATCCAACTCCCTCTATCTTAGTACATGCATATGATGGCTTTGCATATCTAACACTGTTAATGCTTTAGCACAGCTGTGTCTCTAAGATACTTATTCGTTGGGTGTATTATTCTAATGTTGATAGAAACCTGGTTCTAGTATATGTTCCAATGCATCGCTGTTTTTCAACTGTATTACCCTTTTATTGTGTCTAATTGTGTAGCTAGGTCATTTTGGTACTATGAAATGCTTAGAAACCTTGATCTGTTGCTTAACTTTCTTTTGTTGTCTTAGTCTTTTGAAAAAGTCAGTGTTGGCTCAGAATCGAGTAAAGAGTGAGTGACTCTGTGGAGGCTGATCAGGACAAGGTTTTTCAATTTATGCCATTCCTTTGAATCATTGCCCTTTTGATCTAACTTCTTGCCAAAATACCAAAAGGGCAATGTGTCCTAACATGATTAAGTAATCATTGCTTGAACAAACTGTTAACCAGCTCTTTCATTCTAGGTGGTGTTGTAGAATATGGTCAGATTTGGAATTCAAAAGGACATCTGAACTCCTAAGTTTAGCTTTCAAACGGAACTTTATTTGAATATGGAAGGATTGGTTTGATAATGATATTTCTGGGATTAGTATGCTCATTTATATATATGTAATATTGATAACAAGAGAGATGAGAGAGAAGTAGGTAGGGAGGTAGGCTCCTGGCATCTGCCTTGTACGCCTACTGGTTTTCAACCCTCCTCTGTCACTCTCTCTCTCTAACACACCCCCACTCACCCACATCCAAACCTATTTCCCTTTCCTCTTTATCCGTATTTATTTGATGGAGCTGCAGGGGTTTGATATCTCAGAGTTACCAGAGAGGCCATCAGAGCCATTATGTTCAGTAAAGTTTTTTTTTTATTTTTTTCAAGTTGCAAATTTCAAATACTTTGCAGTTCTATGAGAAGACTGGGAAATGAAAATTTCGTGAAAGTTGCAGCAAATTTCATCATCCAACGACATTGTTTCACCAAATTAAGATCTAGTAAGTGTTTCTAATATTTGTACGATAAATGACATTTCTTTACATCTTGTGTTATCCTAAACTAAACGGATTGTTCATTTTATCTTAAGACTGCCAGGTAAATGTTTCAGCAAGATTACTTCTTCTTGCAGTCCCAATCTTTTTCTCTAGTATTTAAGAATGTTACCACCTTAATTTCTCTTTCTTATTCAACTTGCAAATATGGTGTTTTTTGCTGATACAACCACCCAGACAGAAATTGGACGTCATTTGTATTTTAATTATTATGAACATTGTTCTCTGGATGTAAAATGTTACTGAATTCCTGGGTTTATCTATATACATTTTAATAGTACTCATTTGGATGGGTGTCTTATGCAGTAATAACTCCAACATTGGCATCTGCTTTAGGACAAGCTATTATGCCTTCACCAGCAACTAATTTGCCTTTTGGAGTATTAAATCCAGCTGACAACCTTTTCCAGAATCTAAATCTGCAATCAGCCCAAGCATTAGTAAGACAAGGAAATATGATTAGCTAACATGATGGTGTTGCTTTTGATGAATAGTTTTATTTCTAGATGCAATGGGGGTCATTCTGTCACTATCTTAAGTGGAAGCATTAATCTTTTATAATTATTATAGAACAATAACATCTTCATTATAATTATCAACAAATCTATTTCCCTAACAAAGAGGGAAGGACTGAGATATGCTGGTGGGTTGTCATTTGAAGCAACTTACACTTAGTTGACTAATGTTGCTATATCACCTGCTGCAGATGACATTGACTCCAACATTGAGAACTCCCTGGCAGCAACTGCACCGACAAAGACTCAACTTGCAAAAGCATCCAAAACACAAAAGTCCAATTCATCTCTGGTATGTTTATAATAAACTTAAAATTGATCATTTGGTATACTCTAGACCCTTCTTTTGACCCGATTCTGTTGATTTGTGCTGACATGCTTGCTCTTGGTAATTTTTGGGGTCGTGCTACTCATTGTGATCATAGTCCTTGCAGCATAATCAGTGAATATGGAAATCGCATTGGGTCAACGGTTCTGGGGGGAAAATTTTGAGAGATTATGTATGCTCTCAGGTAATGTGGTAATGTTGGCCAAGAGGGGGCGATGATAATGTTGACATCTCGTTGATTATATATATATATAATGCAGTGGTTTTTGGTGATGTAAAATTATTTCTGTGCATTTGTCTTGCGGTTCGTTTCGTATCATGTGGATAGTCCAAAGGCGAGGGACCTTAATGTATCTGGATGAGGAACTGACTGTTGACCGTTTAGTGATAAATATATATCAATAAAATTGATATTCTTTGATTATCCTTTTGTTGCTATCTGAAAGAGCTCCGAGTGCAAGATGGTTGCCGACACTCTTCATGAAGCTTCCGTTGTACACCACTGTTACTGTAGCCAGATTTTCATGGTCATGCTTGTACCTATTCATTGAATAGTCGTTGTGTTCCTAAATGTGCCTATTTGCTGTGTCATGTAGTGCTAATACTAGTCAATCGTTCTTCGAACCAACCAGTGGGTTATTTCTCAGCTGTCTAATTTTGTTTGTGAATTTTTCTCGGTGCCTGATCATTTCTGTTATTGTTAAGGGCAATTGAATGATTAACTCTAAAATATGATGATAAATGGATCAATTTGAACGTGATCCACCTGTTAGTTGGATTAGAAATCTTATATGCTTATTTCGATGATATCTAATGAATTATTTGCAGGCCATTATGTTATTATATGTTCACTTTGTTAAGCAATTGTGACTATCCGACAATGATAATTCAGTCTTGGAGCTTTTGTGGTTGGTATCGTTGCTTTTACCATGTTATTTTGCATTGTCTGAGTTATGGGTCATTCAATTAATTGTTTCGCACTGGGCCTACCTCACCTGGCAAAGAGGTCTCAACTTGCAGGTTGACGAAAAATTGGAGGACCAAAGAAGAAAGGCACGGGCAGAGAGGTCTCAACTTGCTTGTCACCGACACAAATATTGTAATTATTTCTATGGATTACAGACATTTTACTTGTTCATCCTTGGATCATTTTTGACATGGGTATAATTTTTCAAGACACATAAGCTACGAGGAGTTTCATTTTCATCCATTTATTTGTGTAATTTTTTATTTGCTTGGTGAAGATTCCACAAGTATTCAACCGTACTATAAGATGACCAATTGTAATTTTTTTTATAACTTTTACATGTTTGGTTCTTGGAATTTGAGTTATATGTAAATTATATTAGAGTTATAAAGCTTCAGAGTTATTAAGCTTCTTGATTACCTGATGAATCTCCAGACCTGTTGATCTACAAAACTAGATTTGAAAATAAACTCAATTGAGGTCGTTTGAAATTTCATGGTTAATCTCAACATCCACATTTGAAATAAAACAAGTTTATTTATTAGAGTAAACCGATCAAGTTTCACTTAGTTACAGTAGCAAATAGTTCTTTTTAAGCAACATAATTTATCACATTGTACATTGAGCTTGAAACCCTCATCGTTCTTTAAAACGTGCTAGGTACACAATTACTTTATTAAAAAAATTGAAACTCTACTATAATTACTAAGATCAGTATCTATATTGGCCACTATTTTTACATTTATTAGTAATATAATTTTAGTTTAAAATATTTTATTCTAGATTAATTTAAACATTTAATAAATAAATATGTTAGTTTTTAACAAAATAAGTAATTTTAAACTATAGATTAGAAAAGGGTCAAACATTTTTTTCGTAAGATAAATAATTTGATTAAAAAATTATAGTAATATAGAACTCTCATAAATAGTATCCTTCTTAGAACATACTTAAACAATATTTAAAAGCTATGGATGATTTCAAAATAAAGCATTAATAGAAAATAAATTAGTAAGTATCTCCACATATATTGTTTTATTAATATCAAATAATTTAATAAGTTTGTTCGTATTTTATTTATTAATAAAAACATATTTATTAAATTATTTACTAATTAAAATTAATTTATTCAAGTAATGACATTAAAACTTAATTTGCTAAACCATTTTTATTCAAGGGGTATTTTGGAATTTCATTAAGATTCTTCCTTTATTCCTTATGGAATACATGCTTATTCCCATGTCATCCAAACACCATTTGGAATAACACTACATTAATTGCACTGGAATAACATGAAATACTAAATTTTCATCCAAACATAAATCTGGAATAACAAGTGGAATAAGCTATTCCTGGGGAATTCGTATTTCTATTCTTGGAATAACTTTTTGACATCCAAACGCAGCCTAAGAGAATTCAAATTCTATCTATTTTTAACGTTCTCATAAACCAAATTATAACATCAAATAAATATATTTTAAATTCTCATAAAAAATAAAATAATACCTCATATCCTTTAAATGTAGAATGACCTATTCGATGCCAATATATCATCATCAATGGTTATAGTCATCTCCCTCCTCCCCTCCCAAATTAGAATCAAAATTCTAAATCTTTATGAAAAATATAAAAATATATTATAAGCTAACAACTTCGTAAAACCTCTAATACTTAGATAATCAATAAAATCAATACATATCTGATAAAATAAATTATGCTACAAATATTATACCATAAAATATGTGTCAAATAAAAAATAATCTACTTCAATTTTTATTTTTTATAGCATTGGATTATATCACCATCACATCAAGCAATTTGCATCATACATCATAAATCTAGTCTAATCATTACTTTAAATCAAGATTGATTCAACATTAGTGAACATACAATCATTATTATCGATCTGACTATTAATAAACTTCAGTTATTTGTGAACATATAATCATAATAGTAGACCAACAACTCAACTCAACTCATTTAAGCCTTTTTTTTCAACTATATGGGGTCGATTACATAAATCTGCTTTCTCCACTCTGCTTTATTCAGGACTAAATCGATATTCAAATTATAAATAGTTATATTTTTTTAATTATTTTTATCCGTGTTAGTTTAAGTCTACCTCTACCTCTATCCTTATCATGAATTGTTAAAAGATCACTCATTCTAACTGAAGCATTTAAAAGTCTTCGTTGTATATGTCCAAACCACTGCAATCAATTTTCTCTCATTTTATTTTCAATTGGGGCTACTCCTATTATTTCTCTTATATGTTTATTTCTAATTTTATCTTTTAAAGTTTTACCACATATCCATCTTAACATGTGCATTTCTATTACACTTAATTTATTCACATGTTGTTTTAGCATTGCCTAACACTTTATTCCATATAGTATAGTTGGCTTAACAATGGTTTTATAGAATTTTTATTTCAATTTTAATGGGATGCATCTGATCATAAATACTTTCGAAATACTCTTTCACTTAATCCATTATGCTTTAACTCTATGATTCACATCTTTACCTATTTTACTTTCTTACTAGATAATTGACCCCAAATACCTAAATTTTTCATTCCTTGATATCTCTTGGCTTGCAATCTTCACTGTATTTTTATTTATTTATATTTTTATTTAAATTATATTTTATATATTCAGTTTTAGTTCTATAATTATAATAATAGACTTGACCACTAAAATTACATATCATAAATCAATTCATACCAAATATTATAAACTAGTCTGATTGCTATCCAAGGCCCATACTGCACCAGTGATTAATGAACATATAGTCACCAGCTTCAATCCAACCATTGATTATCATTAATATTTAATTTAAATCAATTCAGCAACTTGCATATGGAGGAATGAAACATAATTTTCTATATAAGCCCCTAAAGAAAAATTATTTATATACAGATCACTTTTCTAATAAAATAAGTTCAAGGGGTTATAGGTAAAATTATTAATATTTAGTTTGAACTAGGCAGGCAACGTCGGGTTGAAATATAAATACAAATATTCTCGAAAGGTTTCCCTGGAAAGGAAAAAAATATTATAAACAAGTTTGTAACGTTCGTTTGGTCGTCGTGGCATCACTTTTTGCGAAGGGTGGCTTATCCGGTGGCCCTTTGGCCAGACGAGGTGCAGGCATATCGTTTTTGAGGCTTCGCTTCGCTCCTCAGCCAACGGTCGAGAAGAGGAGCTCCCTCTTCGTCCCGAGATGAAAACCCTGACCCTAACCCCAACCCCAGCCCTTTGGGAGGGCTCATTCATGGTAAATTCCCCGCCTTTCTGGCCAAAGAACAGGATAAAAGCTCTGAGCTTTCCTCCCTCTTCTTTCTCGTCCCAGAAAAACAGAAGGAAAAGTTCTTGGGACATCCCCAGGTAATCATCTCTCTTGTTCTCATCCTTTTCTTGATCTCTATCTTTTAAAAGTCTAGAGTTCATGATGTGAATCCGCTGTTGGATTCTTTCACTTGCATTGTTCTCTCTTTTGTTAGCAGATCAAGAGAAGAAAAAGAAAATCCACCCGAGAAGCAACAAGTCTTTTCTTAGCTAGATCAAGAAATAAATATACTTGTGACGTGATGCAATTGATTCCATCTATATTTTTTTGTCATCGAAATTTTCTTGATTGATCTTTACCTAAATATAGAATATTTACGTCGAAGGACATTATGGGAACGTTAGAGCTTGTAGGTATTATGTTCGATGAATCTTCTGCAGATCAGATGAATTTATCTCGTTCTTTATAACTTTGTTGCGGTTAAGGGTTTTGGTCCTGGAGTTCTTGTTCTGTTTTTATTTTCTTTCCCCTATTACCCTGTTGACCAGTCAGGAAATTAATGCTAGGCAGATGCTTTTGCAATGTGGGAAAAAAAAAAAAGGTATTGCAGGATGGTTGTAGTTGGGAGGTGGGGTCTTAGTTTTGATGGAAACTGGCTACTGGTTCATATGCGACCTGCTTTTGGCTTTTGAGGTTTGTGGACTGCCGTAAGATGCCTAAGAATGATCTTTCGAAAATGAATACAATCACTGAAGTTTTTGAAGTGAGAATGATGTGATATACCAAAGAGAGGTCCAACTGAGGAGAAAAGTTTATTTGCAACTATTATTTTATGTCAGCTATTTGCTTTAGTTGCCTTCTAGCTTGATGTTTCTCTGGTATGTGCACAAATAAGAATGAAAAAGCAAATTTTCATGTGACTACCTCTAAGATCAGTAAAATGTTTTTCAGCTGGCTTATTACTGTAATTTTTCATGTTTCTGCTTACATAATAATGCCTTTTTCTGATGAATAATTTTACTCATATTACAATAAGAAGCTAAAATATTTGAAAATATAAGTTATACCTGTAAAATGCAAATTTATTTGCTGGGTTATCTTTTATATGCAGCAAGGAAATGTTCCCTTTGAATGTTGAGCATCTTCTCCATTTCTTTACTTTGGATTGATCTTCTTATTTGTGAAGCTGAGTTATATATTCAACACTGTGTCATGCTGATAGTTGAAGTTACCAGAACATTTTTGTTATAGCATTGTGGCTATTGGTACCTCCACGATCATTAACACAAATTTGCATATTTTATATCTTGCAGACATTTGAGGCCACGGACTCAATATGGACATATAGGTGAGAAATCATGGAGACATCGAGAACGACTTCTGTTCAATGTACACGGCTTAGTAATCTTTCTACTTCCTTAAGGCTTTTTCATTATTTCATATGATAGTGGGCATACCAATCATGCCGCCTATCTGCAGATTGCCTGCAATATATGTTGATTGATTGGATTCCACATGCTCTTGTAGGATTTAGAGAAGCTAAATGCTATTGTTTATTCCAATTTTATCTATTTTTGTTTCATATTTTATTTATCTATGATGACTAAATCAAGGTTTATCATATTCAAAAAGTTAAAAGAAGAGGCTAGATTACCTTAATGATGTCACTGTCTTAAAAGTGGCTTCATATAATAGAGTAACTTCTATGAGTGAAAAGTAACCATTGGCTTCCTCAAATTGCATTGTATTCCAAAGTGACACCATTTTGAACGATTAAGATTTCATGGAGTTTCCCAAATGAGCCTAGGTGATGGAGGTCTAAGATTATGCGATGATGCATCAGAGGGCTACTAGACTTAGGAACCTCTTAGATTTAATTTTAGTTGTCAATTTGATGTATCTTCCATTTATATCTGGTTAATTTTTAGTTTTACTAGCTTACTTTGAATGAAGGGATGACATTAAAAGATCTCAATATTTATTTGATAACTTAATAAGCTGATTATTGTAGCATTACTGCTTTCACTTCACCGTTCATGCTACAGTAACCGTGAACAGTAACAATGCCTTATGGAGGCCAGTTTGGGATTAACGAAATTGGTTAGGATTTCTTTTTCTTATAAATCTGGCTCTTAGAGTTTTACATAACAGAGTCGGAAGATTAATTAACAAAGAATAAAAATAAAGTCTTTGGTTTCTTCCTGTGTTGTGATTCCATAATGGATGTGTGAGGCTTTCAGACCCTCCAAGTGATTTCTAGGCCTGGAATGAGTATTATCTTTTATATTTCCCTTTATCCTGTTCATGATATTCTTTTTTCCTTTAAGTTCTGTACTTCTTTCACAACTATTTCTATTTTTCCTTGTTTCTTGTTGATCCCATATTGCTTTCCTTGGTATGGAAATCATCAACCAATCAGTTGTTTACAGTCCTATTCTAAACCAATTTCCTTTATTTCAGATCTTAGTCCATTGCCCAAGATCTAACTCCCAATTCCATAGGTTAGACCTTTTTTTAATCAAGTTTTGGAAAAACTTTCTGTCAAGTTCATTGGTAGAAAACTGACATCTATTGTTGATGGACAACTAGGTGTTGAATCCATCCCTAAGCACCTCCAAGACCTCTTATTCCATAGTTTCACATCCTTAGATCAATCATTGCATCCGCTATCAATTTGGTATTGAAATTCCAGTTTTCATAGCTCAATTGATCAAAAGTCAGATCTCATCTTGACATTCTAGCAAGCTATAGATTGTAGCCTTGCTTTCCTAGGCCCTTATATATCCCCTACTTCACTCAAGTCCTCGATTGTACCAATCAGTTTGATATCAGGACCCTTGGTATGCCATAATGTTCCATCATAGAGCTTGATCCACTGCATGGATTATATCTAATTATCAGCAATCTTTTTATGAACATATCGTTTATGAAGATTTTACTCAACATCTTGAAGGTCGAGCTTGTATATAGTGGAGAGGCATGAAGGTTCAGATGATTCATTGAGGTCGAGGTTTTCCTAATGAGCATTTGTTGGTCCTTGTCATAACTTGAAGAGTAAGTTTTGGAGTGCATGATATTATTGGATGAAACAAATATATATCTGTGCAACCCTCAGAACCAATGAGGATGACCCTGCAGTAAGGATCCATAACCATAAAATTAGAAGACCACTAGCACAATCCATTTATAGACTTAAATAAGGAAAATTCAGTTCAACAGTAGTAACATGCTAAACATATGTTTATTGTAATGTTGCTATAATAAGTTATCGTAGTAATTATTGTTTGTCATTTCCTCAAACCTATACTCAATCATAGATCAAGAGTTTACAAGAATGATAAAATGATAAACTAACCCTGCTATGAATAGTGGATTATCAATATAAGAGGAGAAGGTCGAAGGGGTTGCACATGACCCAAATTTCTGAGTGGAATTTGATGTGAAGCGGCCATTTGCCTACTTATGAGATGAGCCAGGTTGGTGCTTGAAAGCAAATAGCAATGGATTGGTCTGCATTTGAGTGTGAGTGCAAGTGAGCCACAAGTTTCGCATTGCTAGTTGATAATTTATTGTTGGATCTTTTATGTCTTTTTTGAGGAATAATAAAGGCAGAACTGCTGGCTTGCCCCATATTATGGTGCTTAATCAAACAAATGGGATATTCCATCAAACATAGCATATATGAATGGAGGACTACATATTGTTTCTTAGACACTGGACATTGTTATTTTCATGATGCTCCTTCTGAGCTCTAAATTCTTGTACATCAGTAACGGTCATTGGTCCTTGCCATATAGCAATTTTTTTTAAAAAAAGATTTACAAGAATAGCCAAATTTATATCTTAGAGAAGGCCATTACTAACATGTAGATCATTTCTTACATTTCTATCTATGCAATGGTTGATGATTTTACATGGTTCGAAACTGCAAATCCTGGTTCTATGTTGTAAGCTTACAATCTAATATTTTACTTGATGTGGCACAGGCACTCTAGAATTATGTCGTGCTTGTGGACTTCCAGTTAATTAATTCTCTGAACCTTCTTTTTAACTATTGTCTAAAATTGAACTGCTACTATCATAATAAATGAAACATAGACTAATCATCATTATGCCATTTTCCAAATCTATATTTGTCTAGAATGCTTAGACCAAATTCACTTATATATGAAGCCACAATAAAGTGGATCCTGATTTTTCTATAATGTTTTAGGATTTATTTTGCAGGACACAGGAACTAGTTACTTTCACATCTTTTTTTTTCCTGAGAGAATCAGTTTGCTTCTCTCACTCCCACAAGTGAATTAGTCTGCCTAGTTTTTTATTGTTATGTGACATGATAACTACCAGTTAAACTGCACAGCTTAAGTTCTATATATGCAGATTTGTCTCCACTGGTCACAGTTTGTACACTAATTCAATCTTTAATAGTTGATCTGATATGCTATGAATTTATGGTATTCAACTTTAACATATATCAGATATTCAATAAGATTTTCCTTGATATTTTTAATTTACTCAAATGACATAATATTCTTCTAATTTGAGTGTAGGAACTTCAATGCCCTGAAAACTATAGCAGCGAGACAGCTTTGGAGTTGATAGATACTAAACATAACCACTGTTTGATGGATGAATCCCCTGAAGATATCAGTATTGCAAGCAGTCATTGCACATATGACTCGATCAAACACAACAAACTTTCATTCTGTGATATTCACAGACTTAAATTTGCAATCCTCACTGGTTTGCTCAGCTTTCAAGTCTGTCAGCAGGCAATTGCGGGTACAGAACTGTCTGGAGTGCAGCCCATGGCTTATATAGGAGATTTAGCTGATATTAGTACAGGTTTTTTTCAGTTACGAAAACTTCCTTTAGGCTTTATTGGGATGTTCCTCTGTCATGGCAAAAGTCTCATACATGCATTATTTTCATTTTATCATTTATTACCTGTAACTAAAAATTGTTTCAGAAAATTTTGTTCTGCCTTTCTAGATTCTTCTATTTGCTCCATTATTTTTATTTCGGTATGTAGACATACAAAAAAATGTATGCTTTGTGAACTGAAGTGGAAGTTCATTATGATTGGTTTGCATTAACATTACAAGGTCAGCCAATTTCTCATCAATTCTATGTCCAGAAGACGCAGATTGATGAAACTATAGTGATTGTGGTGATCATAAGGATAATTCAATGCCTCAATTTCCAAAGGCATTTTGGCGGTTAATAACCAATAACTAGAAATAGTGTGTCAGGACTGAAATAGTTCATCAAACATCTAAAATGAAATATTAAAGTTACATAATCCTGGGGGCATGGGTATAGCATGCAGTTCTAAGAGTGTCTGTAATTTACATGCCATGATAGTAATGACACATGTAAGGTAGAGGAAATAAAATTTATTTAATTGATCTATATAGGGAATCTGGGTATGAGATTGGAAGTAATAAATACATTTCCTATGGAACCCTAATTTAAAAACCAGTCAAAATAAATAGGAAGGGCCTGATTCAAGGACCTTATGTAATGAATTTTTATTGATTCAAGGATCTTTGTAACTCGAAGTTTCCAGGTGATGCATAAAAAAGAAGCTGCATTATGTTGAGCAAGTAACCTCATGTTTTCATTATCTTCTTTATGCATTAAGATAGGGGCTTTTGATACATGTTGAACAATTAATTTGTTGGTTTCAAATCCTAAATAAATAGAACAAGGTTCGTTTTGAGGTGCTTATGGTTGACAGCAAATGTAGTAATGCTGAAATGAAGTGCAGTGAGCCACCACCGTATTTTACCATATGAAATCCATAACACATGAAACAACAGAGGAACACAAAATAACAATAAAAGTAAAAGGGATATAGGAAATTTATTGCTTGAATTATTTAAATAACACCTAATTCTCTCTTTCTGATATTTACTCAATTGCATGCATAGCTGAAAATTAGTCAGGATAAGTCTGTTAATGTTAACGTGATATTTAATTCTTTTTTCTTAAAATTGTTTTAGATGTCATTTCATTTGTTTTTTTTTTTGCAACATTCTGTATAACTTAAACCTTCAACAAGCAGAATGAAGTCGTGCTTTGCTTTACTTGAGTTACTTTCCTTTTGTTGTTCTCTACCTTCTCTATCACCAACTATGGTATTAACAATAATCTTGCAGGCCTTTTTGCTGATCTTTTTCTCTGAGCTGGGAGATAAAACATTTTTTATTGCTGTAAGAACTCATCACCTTATGATGTTTAAAATTATCTCTATAACCTTGCAAGCAATGGTTATCAAATTCCAACAAAATATTTATTATAGCCTTCAGTACATGCTGCATTTGTCCACATGAACACTCACATGATCGTTTGTTTGCACAATTTTCGTCCGAATGATCAAAATTGCTTAGCCTGATTTTCCTAAAAAATCCCACTAAAGGAAGTGTCATAGCATTCCACCAAGGTTTGGGTTTGACACTTTAGAGGTACAAAAAACCAAATATCAGTGTACTGATGGGAGAACTAGGCTGGAGATCAAACATTCCTCCTTTTAAAGTCATCAAGAAATGCACTTCCTAAGGTCAGAGAAAAGTATTGCTGGACTTGGATGGATTGCCAGACCTGGATACTGATATAGTGTCTAGTGGCCATATTCACATTGTGATCTCATTCCTCCTTTAAAGTCATCAAGAAATGCACTTCCTAAGGTCAGAGAAAAGTATTGCTGGACTTGGATGGATTGCCAGACCTGGATACTGATATTATAGTGTCTAGTGGCCATATTCACATTACACTTGAAACATGGGATCCAGGCAAGGGCTTGCTGAACTAACCTGAATCAGGCTGTACCACCTGGAATTAAGCCAAACTGGGTTGGTTGAACCCACCCGAATTGGGCTGTGCTGCATGGACTTGAGTTAATTTATGCGTGATTAATTAATCAACATGAACTTATGCCCTAGTGTGAATAGGCTCTTCGTCTACTCTCTCCTATGCTGAATCAAATTTCTTTTCTTATCCTTTTTTCTTGATCTGGGAAATTACTTTCTTGCCTGCTTGCCATTGCTTGTCTATCTCTACTAGGTGGCTTGAGTAGGTCCACCACTCCGACTGGATCAGGTACTAATATGCCTTCTTCTGAGCAACACTCTATTAAACCTCTAGGAAGATGTCTCAGATATAGAGCTTTGTGATAATAATTGGCTCTCTTCAGAGCTTTGTACTTGATTAGCTCTTGTGGGTGTGACATTTATAGTTTTGCCATTGTTTAGCATCTATTCCAGCCTTTATAGCTATAAAACTAGCCAATCGAGGAAGCAATTTTGTCTCATTAAATCATGCATGTTGCTATTGGCTCTCAAGTTATCCAATCATTGGATCCTCATCGTACATGAAGTCATTATGGACTGGATCATCATACTCCTATATGCACTTCAATCTAAACCTAAGAGCATATACACGAGCTCATTTAGCTACTTTTGAGTAAGTCAATTCTTCCATTTGTTATGTATTAAAGTAAATGTCGACTAATTGTGCTCACAGCTAGCAGAGGAGATTGTGTGTGTGAGGATTTGGATGGATATTTTTTTGGATCTTTTGAGGAGAGCCCAAAGTAGAATCACCACTTAACTATAATTATAATAAAATAGGTTACAGATTAGAGACTAAGAGTCTAAGATTATAAGACTATTCAGCATAAATTTCTAGCATATTTTTAATCTATGCCTAAAAAAATACCTGGATTCATACCATCCTTGATAGACATAGGTGCCCTCTCATAGAAGTTGTGGGTGCCCTCTCTGAAAGCTTTAATATTTAGTCAATGATTTTCATTTCTTTGATACATTAGAATCAGATGTAACTAAATTATAAATATGTTACTCGCTTCCTTTAGACATTGAGCAACAATAATCAGGTTATTCTTTATCTTGCATTTGACATTGTATATTGTAGTTAATAGTTCCTCGTCCATGCCATGTCTTAGATACTCTATTGGAACTTCGGGTTAAGATAGTAAGTTAGCAACGTATGTAGCATGTAAGTCCTTTGGTAAATAAATTGACTTTGATTTTTAACAATAAATGATCATTGAAACTTATGCTAAGGTTATCTGCTAGATGAAAGTTGGCATGTTTTAGATCTACTTGTTTGATCTCAACCTTAGTCATCATCATATGATAGAAAAAGCACATCTGTAAGTAACTTTCGCTGTCCACGACCCTAAGCACTTGATATCGTGATACGATTGCCTTTATAACTAACTCCATTTGCTTTCAAGACTACTGATTGTTCACTATGTCCTTCACATGACTACCTTTTATACCAGTATGGGCATATCTATTCTTTTACCATTTAGCACTCACAAACATTTGATGTAGGTCAGCTTTCTTCTTAATAAGGCTATCGAGTGCAATATAGTTTATGGCAAGCCCAATGATTGCAGGCCTCAATGCTTATCCCAGTGTGCTTTCCTCATTAGTGACAAAATTTGTGTTTTTATATATAAACTTTATGATGGGTTGGATTGTCTCTACAACTTGTTTCACTTTATGAAACTTTTTAATATCTACTGGTATTAGATCTATACAGTGGGTGGGGCACATGGGGTCCAAAATATGTGCATTCTCATCATCAAAATGTCATCGGCCTGGTTTACTATCAATGACCATGTGCATGACATTTTACTCTATTTGATGAATAACCTGTCCTATTAGGCAAAGGATGTAGTGAACATTGTGCACCTTATTAGAAGTATCAATTGACTTGTAAAAAATATTTTCTTATCATAGCATATCAAAAGGTTGATGATGTTTTGCTTGCTAAGTCTAATCTATCCATCACACATTGATATGACACCATAAGTATCACACTTGTTCTGCTAGGAGGCTATCCATATCTCCAGCTCCTTATTACTGTCAATTAGGTTACCATATATATCTTTCGAATCAAGAGGATTTACCCCCAGACTAGCTTTCTAGATGGTGTTGATGGCAGATCATAATATGTTATTGGCCACATTTATAAAGATGCATTTGAAATGAAACCATGAAGCGATGCCCTTTATATATCCCTTTTCTTATCCTTCATTAGCACTTAACAATTCTCAGCTGCTTCAAATTTTTATTAGAAAAAAACATGTGGATCTAAATCACGTTCAATGAACTTTGCTGGTATATTTCCTTCTTTTCTTTATTGCTGAAGGCCTCAAATATACTAGCTATCTAACTGCCACCTCTCTCTACAACCTTCCTGACTAATTGATTAACTCCTATAGCTTAGATCTACCCTGGATCTAGATCTTGACTTGTACTATGAGGGCCCAAAGTAAGCCTTATCTTAGCAAGCTGGGAATGAAAGACCTATATTCACCAGCTTGAGGGGGAGTGTAGGAAATCTTGGATGAGTAATCTTGGGAGGATTTTTAGAAAAGTTTAGTAGCGAAAATCAGGTCAATAATTTGTTTCTAAAGTTAAGGAGTAGGAAATCTCGGATGAGCAATCTTAGGATGATTTTTAGGAATATTTAGCAAAGGAAATCAGGGTCAATAATCTGTTCTTAAAGTTAAGAAAATCAGAGATTTTTTTTTTATTTAGTGTAACAAAAGTTGTATATATAAAGTAGAATGAATTATAAATTACTCATACAAAATAATAAAATTCTCAAGCTCTTTTCCTCAATATACCATCCCAAGAATTGGAATGAATAAGAAACTTCTAGATATCCTATGCAATGTGGTCTATAAGATGGAGTTTAATCCAACAACTATAGCAAGATGTCTAAAGGAGGTGAGAATTTTTTATTTGATTGATCAAGTGTGTTTGAGCTAGAATTAAAAAGGTATAACATATCCTTTTAACAAAGTTAGACTTTTAGAGAAGGCAGCTACTCTTTGGAGAGAATGCAGTTGCGGTTGGTGTGCATGATATGTCTCTAGATGTTTTTGCACATAACTATGATTAGTCATTCTCTAAATTTAGTTGACAAGTAATATCTGATTCGCTCTTTGCTTCTCCATATTTATAGCTGAATGGTAGGTCCACTTTGAAGGTAACTTGAGATATGAGAAGATTGATGATAGGATCCTCTTGCAAATGGTCTCCTTCAGTGGATGTGAGCGTAATTGGTCCACATTTGCATTGATCCATAAACATAGAGGAACGATCTTATGCAAAAGCACCTCAATGACCTAGTCTATATTCACTACTACAATCTCTGACTCAAACTAAAGTGCATTAAGGAGGAGGAAGTGGAGTTGAAATATATTGATCCGCTACATAATGACTTCATTTGAGATAAGGAAGATCCAATGATTGGGTAGCTTGAGGGCCAACAGAAAGAGCCGATGCTAGATGAGCCTAGATCACCTTGATTATCGAAAGAGATCACTAAAGAAGCTAGGGTGGATTCAGGTAGATGGGCTAAATAGCACATGCCAACTACATAGAAGTCGGAGGATAACATGCCATCATTAGATGGCTCCATGTCTGAGACATTCTCCTGGAGATTTGAGAGAGAGCTGCTAGGAAGAGGCCAACATGACACTCATTTCAAATGGTAGAGTTAGAAAGTAAGAAACAAGAAGGGAAAAAGAGTGGCAGCTCCCCACATTTGTAGGAAGAAGAAGGCATTGCAAAGAGTGAAGTCAATACACTCAAATTTAAAGATAAGAGTCGAGCGAAAGGAGTGACAATAATGGCAATTCGAGCAGTGACAGAGCATCAGTGGTTAGAGAGTTATATGTTGGGCCTGATGTGGTGCTATCAAGGCCCAGGTTGAGCTAACTTGTATTGGGCTGGGTGTGGGTCCAAGGGTTGAGATTAAATCAAGTCACGGGTGTACATGGGCTTGGGGATTAGTTTAATCTCATTGGGTTAGTCCATGAGAGTTTTTGTTGAGTCTGGGCCTGGCCCACTTGGTGGATGTATTTAAACTCTAGTCTCTAGGGTTTGGATGGAATAAAATACATATTCTTTTCTTCCAATTCTCTTTCGTCTCTCTATCTTCTCCCTTTCTTCCCTTCGTTCTCCTCCCTCACGTGGTGAGGGAGGAGAACGACGGCTTCCAGCGTTGTGGGAACCACCCACGGGACAGGACGATCACTGGGAGGGCTGATCGTGATTGCATCGGTTTGCTTTGGCTTCGTGGCTTGATTGGGTGAATCAAGGGCGAAGGAGGCTTCGTTTCCACGAGGGACTTCCACGGGAGGAGGATGCGTGGAGATGCATGGGAGCGGACGGCTAGGAATCCAATGGAGTCCCCACGAGAACATGCAAGACGTGATCTCTTCCACGGAAGATGAACGAGCCTTCATTAACCCATTGACCCACGGAGGGGTGTGGAAGGAGAGAAGGGAAATCCGATCGGGGTGTCCGTGAGCGTGGAAGGAGAGAAGGGAAGGTGCATTGGCATTCCAGCAGTGAAAAGAGAAAAAGATTAAAATAATCTTTAGAAAAGGGGCTATGGGGATTCGAACCTGGAACCAAGGGGTTCAAGGGCAAGTGCATTACCGCTGCGCCAATCTGATTGTTGGCAACAAAGGATGAAAGCCCAAGATACTTCTCTAGCAAGGTTGATCCCATTGGAGTTTATCAAAGACTAAATCCCAACAGTTGGTATCAGAGCCAGGCTCAGAAAGGAGTACTTTGGAGATCTTCAAGGGCTTAAAACTTTTAGCAAGGCCTTATCAGGGTACTCTCTATTTTTGGAATATTTTATGCTATTTTTGGTTGAGATCTGGCCATGGGTAGTAGCATAAAATTAGATTTTAAGAAGTTTGATATAAATGAAAGTTTCTCCAGGTAGAGGACTTCCTTGTGCAGCAGGGTTTAGATCTAGCTTTAGAAGAAAGGCCAGATAGGATGATAGATAAGCAGTGGATATCGTTGGAGAAGAAAGCATGATCAGTAATCAGAGGATGTCTGGCAGATTCAGCCTTTTATTAGTGCTGGGGAAGAAGACCCCGAAGGAACTCTGATCGAAGTTGCATATCTCCTATGCAGGAAAGGAATATGTGCAACAAGTTGATGTTGAAGAAGCGCCTCTACAACCTTCGGATGTTAGAAGGTGGAGATGTGCTGGAATTGGCCAAATGGAATGATAGACAAGCAGTGGATGTCGTTGGAAAAGAAAGCATGTTCAACGATCAGAGGATGTCCGGTAGATTCAGCCTTTTATTAGTGCTGAGGGAGAAGACCCCGAAGGAACTCTGATCGAAGTTGCATATCCTCTGCATGAAAAGGAATATGTGCAACAAGTCGATGTTGAAGAAGCGCCTCTACAACCTTCGGATGTTAGAAGGTGGAGATGTGCTGGGCCACATCCAGATGTTCGACCATATAAGCAATGAATTGCTAAATGTCGGGGTCAAGATGGAGGAAGAAGATAAGGCACTTTTGCTATTGTGCATACTGCCCACATCATATAACTCATTGGTCACGACGCTGCTCTACGGGAAGAAAACATTGTTCTATGAAGATATTGTCTCGATGCTTCGAACGAATGAGCAGAGGGAGAAGACCAAGGAAGCTGTTCCACAGGAGGGTCTATCAATTAAAAAGGGTCAGACAGAGGCAGGGACAGGAGCAGGCCTAGAGGACGGTCAAAGACCAGGAAGGCTAAGTATTACAAGTGTGGTGAGGTAGGATATTTTAAGAGGGATTGTTTAAGAGAAAAAATCAAAAGGAAGAAAAGGAAGGATCTGAATCTGTGAGTACAGTTGTAGGCCAGGAGGTGGAGGATGATCTCTTGGTGGTATCAAATGGTCACAGGCACAACACAGAGGTGTGGACCTTGGATTCAACTTGTTCTCATCATTACACTCCTAACTGATCGTGGTTCAGCACTTACGTAGAGGTTGATGAGGGGTGTGTGACTCTTGAAGATGATCACCCTTGCAAGGTGGCATGGTTGGCACAGTGAGGGTAAGGATGTTTGATGGTATGGTGCGCACTCTTACTAGCATGAAGCATGTCCCAGAACTCAAAAAGAATCTGGTGTCACTGGGATACCTGGAGCAGACTGGATACATCTTCAACAGTTATGCCAAGAATGGAGTTCTAAACATCTTCAATGGAGCTATGGTGGTGATGAGAGGGAGAAAGCTGGAGAATAACCTATATAGGTTAGAGGGCTCTATGGTGACCGAGAAACCTAAGGAAACAGCTATGGAATGAGATCCTCGGGATGTGTATAGGATGTGACATTACCGCTTGGGCCACTTGAAAGATAGGAGGATGAAAGAACTGAGCAAGAGAGGGCTGCTTTCAGTCCTGAGTGATGGAGATGTGGAGATCTGTGAGCCATGTCAGATGGGAAAGTAGAGGAGAGTGCAACTCTTGATCAGCACAGTTAGGAGTGTAGGACCCCTGGAGCTAGTATACATGGATATTTGGGGATCAGCCCCAGTTTCTGAAAGGAATGGGGCCAGATACTTCTTGACCATGATAGATAATTTTTCAAGAAAGCAGTGGGTCTACTTTATGAAGAAGAAACCAGAGGTCTTCACCAAGTTCAGAATCTGAAAGGCTGAGATGGAGGAGCAAGGTAGGAGTGTAAAGTGTCTGAGGTCAAACAATGGCGAGAAATATACCAGCAGGGAGTTCCAGAGATTTTGTGAGGAGTGGGGCATCAAAAGGCACTTCTCGGTGATGAAAACTTCTCAACAGAAAGGGTGGTTGAGAGGATGAACATAACACTATTGAAAAAAGTAAGATGCTTGAGGCTATAGGTAGGGCTTCTAAAGATGTTATGGGTTGGCGCAGTAGATGTAGCTAGCTACTTGGTCAATCGGTCATCGCACACCAGGTTGGATGGAGGTATTCCAAAGAAGATATGGTCTGGAGGAAAGACAAGCATGAACCATCTGAGGGTGTTTGGATGCACGACATATATGCATGTTGGTGCTGGGGAGCGGAGTAAGTTGGATGCCAAGTCAAAGAAGATGATGTTTCTAGGCTACCCGCATGGAATCAAGGGATATCAGCTATGGGACCCTTTGAAGAAAAGGTTATCATCAGCAGAGATGTGACCTTTGATGAGGGCTCGATCCTCCAGAGCAGAGATGGTATAGATGCATGGCAAGGACTGCAAAAGGTGAAACATGGCAACACTAGTCAAATGACCTACACAGTCATGCCATTTGCTAGTGGACTAGGAGGATTTGAGATTCAGATGGAGAGAACTGATAGAGGGGTCAAAAGTCAGAAAGTTTAGTAGGAAGCAGATGGGCAGAGGATTCAGCAGCAGGATGCAGCTGGGCAAGGGACTGATACTAGGATCGTACTGCACAGGCCCAGAAGGAACGTGACACTAGTTCAATACAGCTTTAAGAATTCGATGTCATATGCCCTGGTCACAGCGAATGAAGACCCTTATACCTATCAAAAGGTTGTGAAGAGCCAAAATAGCCAGATAAAGATAAGTGGGTCCAGGCTATGGTGGAGATGCAGGCTATAGCAAAGAAGATGCAGTCTTTCCACAGGACTAGCACGTGGCAAATGATCCAGTTGCCACAAGAAAAGAAATCCAGTGGTTGCAAATGGGTTTATCAGTGCAAGAAAGGGTCTTCAGAGCAAGAAGGTATTAGGTATAAGACAAGACTAGTGGCCAGAGAATATTCTCGGAAGGAAGGCATTGACTATAGAGAGCTGGTGAAAGGTGGAATGTGGCTGATGAAGGTACACACCAAGAAGAGCTCAGCAGATGCACTGATCAAGGTTCTTCCACGAGATAGCTTTCGTAGGTATTGCAGTTGATGGACATGGTGGACGTGCTAAGGCTTTGAAGCATTAAGGTGAAGATTATTGGGCCTGATGTGGTGCTATCAAGGCCCAGGTTGGGCTAACCTTGTATTGGGCTGAGTGTGGGTCCAAAGGTTGAGATTAAATCAAGTCATGGGTGTACACGGGCTTGGAGATTACATTAATCTCATTGGATTAGTCCATGGGATTTTTGTTGAGTCTGGGCTTGGCCCACTTGGTGGATGTATTTAAATTCCAGTCTCTAGGGTTGGATGGAATAGAACACGGATAGGGATGGCAACGGCCCGGAAATGGTCCGGGGCGGTCTATACCGTTCCCCGTCCCCGTTAGAAAAAACATCCCCGTTCCCCGCCCCGTTAAGCCGTTATAGTTAACGGGGCAGGGACGGGGATACCCGGCCGGGCAAACGAGTACCCAGTGGGTACCCCTTTGCCCGTTTACATAAAAATAAAATTTAAAAAATTAAATTAGTTAGGATAAGATAGAGTACAATCGAGAATAACGAAACGATGATATTGATACATATAAGAGATTCTTTGACTTTTGAAATGGTTTGATTTAGGCCTATTAATAAATGCATATTAGCTTTAACAAAATAACAAACTAGATAGGAAATGATCAATCACATTCTAATTGCATTTCAAAAAGAATAATCTGCAAAAAAAAAAAATATAACTTGGTAGCAAACAATAAGCAACAATCGTAAAAAAAAAGAACACATTCAAATTTTAAAACAGAGATATCTTTCTTTAAAAATAAAGGATAAAGATAAGCATACCAAAGAAAGATAAAGATGTTGGAGGGCGTCGATGGGGCAGCGATTGGCGAAGTAGATGATGGAGCTATTTGGTTTGATGTTTAGATTCTTCAAAACTTCAGATTAGAAAGAAGAGCAGGAGACGGTTGCGTTACTTGCGTGAAAGAAGGAAGAGCAAGAGACGGGGACGAAAATGGGTAAACTGGATGGCGGATGGGGCATTTAATATAATATATATATATTTTTATTTTTTTAATATAATATAATATAATATATTTAAAATTTAAATATATTATATTAAGGCTAACGGGGATGGGGATGGGTAAATAGGGATGGGGCATTGAATACCATCCCCGAGCCGTTTACCCGTTTAGCTGTTAACAAAAATCCCCGTTACCCGTTAACCCGTTTAAACCGGGGATTCCCCGACCCGTTAAAAACGGTACCGACCGGATAAACGGCCAAACGGGGAAAATTGCCATCCCTAAACACGGATTCTTTTCTTTCAATTTTCTCTCATCTCTCTATCTTCTTCCTTTCTTCCCTTCGTTCCCCTTCCTCACCTCCTCCCAGGATTAAAGCACGTAAGGGAGGAGAACGACGGCTTTCAGCGTTACGTGGGAACCACCCATGGGAAGGGACGATCGCTGGGAGGGCTGATCGTGATTGCGTCGGTTTGCTTTAGCTTCGTGGCTTGATCGGGTGAATTAAGGGTGAAAGAAGATTCGTTTCCATGAGGGACTTCCATGAGAGGAGGACGCATAGGAGCGGGTGGCCAGGAATCCAATGGAGTCCCCATGAGAACATGCAGGATGTGATCTCTTCCATGGAAAATGAATGGGCCTTCATTGACCCGTTGACCCACGGAGGGAATCCAGGAGACCCATGAGATTTCTCCCAGAAATCCTCACCGCATCGAAGAAATCCGATCGGGTAAGGGAATTTCTATTTGCACTGCTCCAGTTGCTCAGTACACCACCCCTAATTTTTTTAAAAAAATCCTAAACTACCTTTAGCACCTCTGTCTCCTCTCCCCCCCTCGCTTCTCCGGCACCGGCGCCCCCCCTCTCCTCCCCTCTCCCTGGCACCGTCCCTCATCCCTCCCCCCGGCTCCGTCTCCTCTCCTCCCGTCCCCGGCACCGCCCCCCACCCACCTCCCCTTCCCTCCCCTTCCGTGCCAAGGAGGGGGGAGACGGTGCCGGGGGGGCGCCGGGGCCAGAGAGTGGGGAGGAGACTGAGGCTGGAGGGAAGGGGTGGGGGGCAGTGCCAAGGAGGAAGGAGGGAAAGGGGGGGCTGCCGAGGAGGGGAGGGAAGGAGACAGGGGCCGGGGGGGGGGGGGGGGGGGGTGGTGCCAGGGAGGGAGGAGGAGAGGGGAGGGGAGGGGAGGAGACAGAGGCCAGGGAAGAGGGTGGGGGGCTGTGCCAGAGAGGGGGGAGGAGAGGGAAGGGGGTGTGCCGGTGCCAAAGAAGGGAGGGGGAGAAGGAGGAGACGGGGTCACGGGGGTGCTAAGGATAGTTTAGGATTTTTTTTTAATTCGGGGGGTGTACTGAGCAAATGGACCGGTGCAAATAGAAATTTCCATGTCCGTGAGCGTGGAAGGAGAGAAGGGATGGTGCGTTGGCGTTCCAGCAATGAAAAGAGAAAAAGATTAAAATAATCTTTAGAAAAGGGGCTATGGGGAAAAGAGAAAAAGATTAAAATAATCTTTAGAAAAGGGGCTATGGGGATTCGAACCCAAAACCAAGGGTTCAAGGGCAAGTGCATTACCGCTGCGCCAATCTAATTGTTGGCAACAAAGGGCGAAAGCCCAGGGTACTTCTCCAGCGAGGTTGATCCCATTGGAGTTCATTAAAACTAAACCCCAATAGTATAGGAGACAGTCCCATGGTATTTGATTTATCGATGATTCCCACTTCACTCATGCCATATAAGATAGAAATTGCAGGGTGCGATTTGGTAGAGCTCGCAAGAAAACTATTGCTTACTAAAGACAAGACTCACTATGTTGTTTGGGATATGGAGCTGTTGATACAAATGATCTGGTATATGGATTAAGATCCATTGACTTATCTAGATCAAATTCACAATTAAATCATTTTCCATATCAGCTAATTATGATCCATATCCTTATGGACATGGATATCCTTCATCGAATGTGTTATCTTATGAATATCTTACATTCAAGGCTTCAAGCGGCTACTACGTTCCAGTATCATAGCCTCATGATGCTTACGGGTCAAATTTCACCAATGCAATTTTTGCATGGTTGGGCTAGTATCCCGTCACACATTAGGAGCAGGATGACGAAGTATGAAATAGAACTAAATATGGTCATCCAGCGGAGTAGAGTTGCAATTCTCATGAGAGCTGGGTTTTCCTCTCAAGCTTAGACGATGAGCAGGACTTCAACATTTATGAGTAGCATACACACTCCATTAGATATTAAACGTCAGTACGTATTATCAATTATATGTTTGTTATATTTAATTATATATTTGAAATTCTTGTTCTTATATAATTTAAAAACATATCTGTGTTCTTATGTTACATTTGCCATTAACAATATAGTAATATGCTTTAGTTTAATAGTTTTCATTTAACACCATAAAATACTTCAAAACGCGAACGGAAAACATTGTAAATTAAAAAATATTAAACTTGAGTATGCACCATTAGAAAAATGGAAACCAACAAAAAATAAAGGAATTGCAAAAAAAATACTAAATTGATGGTATGCTGCGAATTCATTGCCAAACCAAGCTAGTCCGATATCGATTTGCAGTTCATCCAATCTTGATCTTAGATAATAAAGATACTATACCTGAGAGCATGGATGGTTGAATTGTATCAAACCATACGATTCAAGGTGAGCTGTACTGAACCATCCCGAAACTCATGCCACCTCAAACTACCCCATGCCAACCCCATCCGATCTTGAATTATACTGAACTTGCTAAACCACCTAGTTTGGCTTTGTACAGGGCGGTCCATGGGTTGGTGCCTCCTGGCTCATCTGACCGGTATGGTGCCAGTGCAGTATGGTACAACCCATACAAAATAGCTTACTGAAATATATCGATTTCAGTACTGTGAACCTTGCCTTAAAGGATTACAAGATGTTCTTATTGCATATAAGAACTTTTAGATGCTCAAAGAATGTCTAATGCCAAAAATTGTGCAGTCAGTTATGGAAGTTTTCCATGCACAAAAAAAGGTGGAACCTTTTCTTGATACTTTCTGTACTAGCTAATGATTTTGCCTCTAGTTCATGACAAAAATATTAAAGCTTAAGAAATCCCCTTCAGCTTCTCATTCTCATGAAGAAGATGATTACCTCCAACTCCTTCTTTTCTGTGAGATTGGCATACCATGTCAGCATTTGGTGTGTGTCAGACTGCGTGACAGGAAATTTAGATTTCAACTCCTGTCAATTCCACTTGTTATATGGCAAAATATAAACATGAAGCCTAATCCATATCCATCTTACTGTTCTTGTATATCTGTCTAAGACCAAATGTTTAGGCTTCCAGGATTGATCCTGTTTTCTGCTTAGAACTCATCGATCAAGTTAGATGTTTCCTATGTCATATATATATAGTTTTTAAAGGTCCTGTCTCTAGAATAGAACTCACCTCCATTGCCAGATCTTTAACATAAAATGTAGGCCTTCTGCATCCTTATCACCCTGGGATAGTGAGGGATAAAAACCTGACTTTTACTTTTCTGTAAGAAAGCCTTTCCCTCATTGGTCATCTTCGCTTCAAGTGCTTTCTTAACATAAATAGCTCAATCTGAAACCACGTATGATACTTTCCTTTTTAGAAGTGATTGATAAAGGTAAGATAAAGAAGGAAAGCAGTCTAAAAACAAGAGACGGCGAAAGATGAATGAAACTCCTTGAAATTTGAACTGATTCTTGTTCAAAGCCTGCCTACTTTTAATGACATGAGATTCATATATACATATTCATAAACTTTATAGTTTGAAAATTAATGACAGTGCTAGTCCATTTTTATCTAGCATTTGAAACCATTTATTGCTAGATTATGGATCATGTCTTACAACATGGCTGTCTAGTAATACATCCTGGTTGTGATCTAAAAACAATTTATTAAAGATAAATTGGGTGATAATTGTGATGCCAAGACCAACAAATTTAAGCATTCCTGAGTTTTTGTGATATTTATGAAAGAGATATTCCAGCATTACCAGATTTTGTTGGTTTTATTAATAAACTACTAGATCCAAAAGTTGAAGCTTTTAGGATTCAGCAATGTATGCAACCTCCCTCCCCTAAGAAAAAATGTGGGCCTAGATTGCATATGCAAAGGAATAAGCAAGTGAAGAATGACTAAAGATAATAAACAGGGATGAGACAAGAAAAGAAAAGATTCTCAATGACAAATGGGTGAATTAAAAAGAAAAAAAGAAAAAAGACTAAAGGGGATTTGAACCCATGATCATCTAAAGTTTTGATGCCATGTTAACTAACCACCAGAACCCAAAAGATTAAGGTTTTAAGGAAGGTGTCAATAGTGTATGTTAGGCCTTCGACAATTGTAACAATTGTAACTATAAATTATTAATACTTCAGTCAGCCTAGCAGGCAGGAGTTTTCATAGGTAGTGAAACCAACTGATGAAGATTATCACCATTATTTCTGAATGTTGCCTTTGTGGTTTCATTTCATATAGATGAACATGTTGATAGCCATATCAGAACAAGTCTTTGGCGTCAAACATTGATGTTAGCCACTGGACATTTCAGACTTGAACTGCTGGACATAGGACCAAATCTATATTATTTGATGAATTTTCATAACTAATAATGATTAAAACTACATAGTTGTGCATTAACATTGAATTTAAAACATTAAATGAGGTTATATAGAATTATGATGCTGCTGGATTATTTTCCTTATTAAATGTATTGCTTTATTAAACAAAACTGCAACACTACATTTTCTACGTAAGGAATATCTCCATGCCATATATTACATGAACCAATTATACTTACCACTGGTATTCTTCTTCACCTTCCACTACAAGTTTAACCATGCATGCCAAAGTGTTATTAAATAAGTTGAAACACTGGACAATGTGACAGTTTTCTATATTTGAATAGGCACTATTAGCAGCCAGAAATTCTGGAGCTATTGTTTTCATTGGCACATTTGGAGCACTTGCGTAAGTTCATGAATTCATAACAATCTTAATTTTTTCACTAAAAGCTTTTGTTTTATTTATCAATCATATATTGCATTTTATGCTTTTGTTGTTTTAAACTGCCTAAACATCCTAAGAAAGAGAACTACATTTCCAGTTTTCTTACTCTTAATAAATGCACTTCTTCTTAAAAATCCATATGTTCAACAGTTTTGGCAGTGCATTTGCACAGTTATGCACATAAATCATTATCATGTACTATGTTGTGTGACTGATGCAAGAGCATGTTTTGTAGAAGACTCGTTTTAATGTAGAGTTTCATTGCCAGGTTAATCATTCAATGTTTTTTTTTTATTGTGAAACAGCCGATTGTTGGATTTAATTGAGTTGTAAATTGAGAACTGATCATTAGCTAATCTTGAGGAAATATTGGGATTTGTATGTAACCATGGGTTATAATTGTAATAAGAGCTTTAGGTTCTGATGGGACATCCTCTGGGATGTCGAGACAGGTTGCTGCCCCATGTGTTGGGACAGGGCCGTCCTGCCATCATGTGTCCCAATTAGAGTGTTTGGAACACCCCTCGTCTCAAGTGCTTGGACAAGATGGGACAACGGCTCTCTTATTTTATGAAAAAACTGGGATGACCCATCCCACGAGATTTATAACCTTAATTATAACCAGTGATGGTAGATAAAGTTTTGAATAGGTTGACTTATTTATTAAACTCAAGGATCTTGTTTTTACCTTTTTTTTCTGAGCATAAAGGAGGGTCAAAACCCACCTGATATTAAACTCAAAGATCAAACCATCAAAAGATAATTACCGACTTTGATGCCTGTTGGATTGATTATAGAGCATATACACAACCAAATAATTGCATCCAACTTATGCATCTTCCTTTGGTGCATCTGGTTGCATAAGAGTGTTGGCACTTGGAAGTGCAAGAGGAAGACTGTTCATCTGCTGTTTTTGATTCTTTTGCATTGTCAGCTGATTGCTGTTAAGATTTAAAATTATATTAGGGTAAAAATATGAAAATTCTCTGTTATGGTAATCCATTGCAATTTAACTTTTCTGGGCACATTTGTGTCCACTATTGCTTTGAAAATTTCTCATTCCACTACTTGGAAGCTATTTTCTCTCCTGTGAGCTGTTATTGTTTAAGAATGTGCAGACATTTGAATCATGACAGTTGTTTGAATTAAACAGGGCAATGTCTGTTGTGTCTGTTGTTATTGGCCGCACATTTCACTATGTTGATGGTATCCTTCCATTTAGGTAATTGCACTTCTTGTGCAGTTTTTTCAGCTTATGAGAAGTTTATTGTCTGTGGTAGTTAGACCTGTCCGGTTCAGATTTCTTTCACATTAAGATTCTTTTTTGTGGATACAGGTTTGGCGAGACAGATTTTCCTCTTGATGATTTTGCAGCAGTTTGCCTCTTGGTAACCACGTTCAACACAAGCTTATTTAAAGAAAAGAAAATGAAAATGAACTAGGACAAAGAATATTGTTGTTTGGTTCATGGAATTGCACTTTACCACCATCACTCCTCTATCCCTGTCCCCTTTTGCACCCTTTCACATATAGAATGTGCATAATTTATGCATCATCGTGCTGGAAATACCACCTCATAGCTGTTTTAAGTAATTTCAGGCTTATTTTGGCGTAAATGCATTGCTTGAAGCTGCTTCAACTGATGAACAAAAAATTAAGGAAGAACAAGAAGAGGTATTTTTTCTTGTACTCCATAAGTTTACACTGCAATCGTTGAACATCCACTTGCATGTTTTAAGGTGCCACATGATTCTTTGGGCATTGATACCAGCTAGGTCAGCAGGTTGAAACATTGAAATGTTTCTATTGCAAACTTTTGCATTTATAATATTTGTAACTGTCACTTGTAATTGATGAGTCCAATTACCGTCTTATTTTAATTGTGATGGGGATAGCAGAACATTTTTTTTACTCTCTCTCTCTCTCTATATATATGTATGTATGTATGTATGTATATATGTGAATTGATCTAGATGAAAAATGTAAAGTTGCAATAGTTAAGGAATTCAATAGGATAGAGTTCGAAGGCAACACCAATTCCAAACACATTTGAAAACAGAAATTCAGGGAACCTAGAAGGAAATTTTTAAAGTTTCCTCTTACGTAAGAAAGCAAAAATGGTCCTTACAATAGCAAAATCCAACTAAAATTAAATGAAATGACCAGAAGAATAAAATAACAAATGGGCAAGGAGTGTATACATATATGTATACGTATACATATGTATACATATACATATATGTATGTATGTATATCTGTGTGTGTGTGTTTTTGTGAATAGTTCTCATTCAATCCTCCTGTTGCCATGACTTCTTCTGGTCCATGACTTAGAATATTTATTAGTTTGACTTTGTCCCACATGCCTTAACTTACCCTTAATGCATTAAAATTCTTTTTAACTCTTGGAGGCTCTCACTCTTGTTCTTTTTCCTCTTTTACTCACCAAAATATTCACACTAATAATATTTTAAAATACTTCACTCAAGTAGTGCTTTACACATTATACCATCTACCTTCATATATCTTCATTTGGCATCAGCTCTAGTTACTAACATGAATGACTTTCTAAATGTCGTCTTATCATGAGAATTTATCTTAGTAAAGCTAGAAACTAGGTGGCAGTCCATAACAAGGAAAGCTTATTATATGGTTGCTACCATTTAAGCTTAGCTTAAGGAGTGGCACTTTAAGGGCTATTTGGATAGCTCAAATTGAGAGCTTTTCCTTGAACCACTGGATATAACATTGTGGAATATTTCAGAAGAGAAGTTCTACTTCATTCATTGAAAGGTCGAAAAAAAATATATGCAAAGAAAGATTTGTGAAGATCATCAAAAATAGAAAAAAAAATCTGTCTAACTAAGGTAACTAATGAGAGAGAATATTTTGCTAACAATCTTTCAAATATGCTTAACTAAGGTAACTAATTAGAGAAAATATTATGCTAGCAATCTTTCAAATATGCCCAACTAAGGTGACTAATCAGAGAGAATATTTGCTAATCTTTTAAATACAATACAATTAACTTCCTAAAATATTTTCTTCACTCCCCCTCAAGCTAGGCATGACTATATATACTTATCATGCCTAGCTTAGAACATAATTCTTGAAAGTTAGGGCGATAGAGAGGCTTTGTTAAGATGTCCATTGTTTGATGCCAAGTAGAAACATAGTTAAGGGAGATTATTTTGCCTTCGATCTTCTCGCTGATAAAATGATGGTCTATTTTGACATGCTTGATCCTATCATGATAAATTGGATTCTTCACTATAGCTATAACCGATTGACTATTAGACCTCATGTCAATAGGACCTTCTGACTCAACTTTAAGTTTCTGCAAAATCCTTGTTAGCCACATTCTTTCACATATTCCATGTGCCAATGCTTTGAACTCGGCCTCTGCACTATTTCGGGCAACGACTGGTTGTTTCTTGCTTCATCAAGTTACTAAGTTTTTTCATACAAATGAGTAGTATCCTGACATTGATCTTCGATCAATAGACGATCCTGCCCAATCAACATCTGTGAAAACTTCGACTGTCCTATTTGTGATTTTTTTCAAACAATCCTTTGCTTGGATCTCTCTTGAGATATTGTAAGATTCAATATACAGTCTCCATGTATTTCTTTGAAGGGTTGTTCATGAATTGACTAACAATACTTACTGAGAAACCAATATCAGGGTGTGTATGAGCTAGGTAAATTAGTTTTCCTATCAGGTATTGATATCTACTTTATCCACGATTGTACCATTTGTTTCATACTTCTAGCTTTGTATTTGAATCCATAGGAGTGTCAACTGGTTTATAGCCCCATTCCTATCTCCTTGAGAAGGTTCAAGACATATTTTCGTTGTGACACTGAGATACCTCTGCTTGATCTAGCCACTTTCATCCCAAGGAAATACTTCAAGTGTCTAAGATCTTTGATTTTGAATTCCTTTGAGAGTAACTCCTTTAGATAATCTATTTCTTCCCAATGATTACTTGTGAGGACTATGTCATCAATTACATATAAGCACAGTGAGTCTCCCACCAATAGCATATTTGACAAATAATGTTTGATCAGCTTGACATTGAACATAGCCATCTTTCTTGAGTACTTTAGTAAATCTATCAAACCATGCCTGAGGAGACTGTTTGAGGCCATACAAAGATTTTCTAAGTTTACAAACTTTGTTGGCGGTAGAATTATCTTCAAATCCCGAAGGTATATCTATATAAACTTCTTCCTCAAGATCTTCATTTAGGAAGGCATTGTTTACATCAAGCTGAAACATAGGCCAGTCTTAGTTTATTACAATGGAAATGAGAACTTGAATGGTGTTAGCTTGGCTACTGGAGCAAATGTTTCTTGGTAGTCAATTCCATATGACTGAGCAAACCCTTTTGCCACGAGTTAAGCCTTGAACCTTTCCAGACCGCCATCTACTTTGTGTTTCACTGAGAATATCTATTTACATCCAATAGCATGCTTATCAGGAGGTAAAGTAGTAATTATCCATGTTTCATTCTTCTCGAGAGCTCTAATTTCTTCCAGAGTAGCCGTCTTCCATTTGGGTATCTGTAAGGCTTCATGGATGGATGTATCTTGACCTGATCTATCTTGGACACTGGCTCTGAAGTTTGCGAACAACTTCACATAAGATAAGTGATTGCGAAGAAGGTGTTGTGTATGATCGAACACCTTTGCATACTGCAATTGGTATATCAAGGTCTGAACTAGAATCTGAAAGCTAATCAGATAAAGGGACTGGAGTAATTTCAGCCTTACCTTGTGTATTTTCATAGGAGATTGGCATTGAGGAAGGTCCTGGTTATGCTGAGCTTGTACAGGTTGCACCTGAGGTTGTTCTTGACATCTTTTTCTCCTTGTGGAGACACAAACCTCATTGTCTGTTGTAAGGTGATTTGGGAGAGGTCTAGACTCTAGAATAGGACTCTGACTTAAGGCAGGAACAAAACTCCAATCATTTTTCTCACCAGATTGGGTTTTGAGAATGATAGGAGGTAATTCAGCTAACTCAGGAATGAAAAGGGGAGCTGTTTCCGCTAGTGAGGTCGTGAGAATAAGAGGAGAAAGGGGTATTGTTTCTGTTGGTGGAGCCATGAGAGTATGAGGTGAAACTCTAGAACTTTCTGGAATATTTTGAAGGAGAGAGTCCCAATCCCAATTATGAGACCATCATCCCATTTTCCCTCTGAATCGAGAAATTGGGGTAGAATGGTTGATGCTCGAAGAAGGTAACACTATAGAATGAAAGAACTGTTTTGTGAAAGGACAATAGTATTTATATCCCTTCTTGTTTGGTGAATAACCAAGAAAAATACATTTGATGGCCCTCGGATCTAGTTTCCCCCAGTTTTGTGATTGGCTCAGAATTTTGATGTTCAGAATTTTGGAGGGCATTTGGTTTATGAGATAAGTGGATGTAAGAACAGCTTCACCCCAGAATCTCTTAGGAACATTTGAGGTGAACAACAACGAATGGGCAACCTTAAGAAGATGATGATTTTTGCGTTCAGCGACAATTTTTGTTGGGGTGTGTCGACACAAGAACTCTGATGAATGATACCATGAGTTTGCAAATAATTGCCAATGGTAGAATTGAAGAAGTCTCAAGCATTTGTCTATTTTGAAGACCTGAATGTTTGTTTTGAACTGGTTTTGGATAATGACATGAAAGTTCTTGAATATTTGACTAGTTTTAGATTTGTCTTTCATTAGATAAACCCAACTGAAACGTATGTGATCATCAACAAATAATAGAAACCATCGAGCCTTGGTGATATTTATAACTCTTGATGGTGCCCAAATGTCATTGTGTATAAGTGAAAAAGGATGAGAAGATTTGTATGGTTGTGGTGAATAGGAACTGCGTGTGTATTTGGATAATTAACAGATATCACAATGAAAGAATTTTGAACTTTTATTTATAAATAATGACAAAAAAATCTTTCAAGATACCTAAAATTTGGATGACCTAGACGATAGTGTCACATCATAACAGCACAGTCTTTATTGGATAGACTCGATGACCAAGATATACTAGATGACTGACACTCTGGATTGACACAAATTTTATTACAAACCTTTCCCTTTAGTAAATCTTCATGAGCATAGGGATGGCAATTTTTTTCGTTTGGCCATTTATCCGGCCGGTACCATTTTTAAATAGTCAAAAAATCCTTGGTCTAAACGGCTTAACGGGTAATGGAGATTTTCGTTAATGACTAAATGGGTCAACGGCTCGAGGATGGTAGTCTCTGCCCCATATATTTAAATTTTAAATAAATATATAAATATATATATATATATAATATATTAAAAATTAAAATAAATAAAATATATAATCTTGACTTTTGCTCTTCCTTCTTTCACGCAGCCGATCTGAAGTTTTGAACCGATCTGAAGTTCTGAACTAAACGAGAACCTCAGTCCATCGTCTATCTTCGCCAATCGCTGCTCTATTAACGCCCTCCAACATGTTCATCTCTTTTCTTTATTTTTAAAGAAAGATATTTCTTTATTTTGCTTTGAAATTTGAATATATTCTTTTTTTACGGTTGTTACATTGAAAATCTTCATTTTTTGATTTTTTTTCCTTGTTAGTTGTTTTCTCTCACTTTTCGTTCACTTCTTCCTTATCCCTAGAAGTTAAAGAATCTCCTATATCTCTTATATGTATCAATATCATCATTTTGGTTGTTCTCGATTAGTCTCCATCTTATCTTTAAAAAAATTATTTTTTAAATTTTTAATAAATTATAAATTTAATAAAATAATTTTATTTTTTATATAAATGGGCAAACGGGTATCCAGTGGGTACTCGTTTACTCGGCCGGGTATTCCCATCCCTGCCCAGTTAACTATAACGACTTAACGGGGCGGGAATGGAAACATTTTTTCTAACGGGGATGGAGATCAGTATAGACCGCCTCGGGCCATCCACAGGCCGTTGTCATCCCTACATGAGCAATAAGATAGAGACCTGCACAAAGCTCAGCATTGTCAATCGTCCTCCCTGATCCCAAGTCCTAAAAAATATAATTTTTGGCAGAGAATTTAGTTACACAAACCAAATCATTGGTAAGTTTGCTCACAGACAGTAAATTGCAATAAATTTGACACAAATAAAATTGATTGAAGGACAAGGTTTTTAGACAGGTTAACAGTGCCAATTTTAGCCACTTTGGAACATGATCTATCAGCTATACAAACTATGAGAGAACCTTGGCATGGGCTAAATGATAAGAGCAGTGATCGGTTTTCAGTCATGTGATCCGATGCTCCAAAGTCAACAATCTATGTATTTGAGAGAGTCTTGGTTGCACCAAAAGCAAATGATATATACCTGTGAGCAATACTTTCGGTACCAATAACAGTAGGATTAGGCTGAATGTTTGCTTGACTGATCAGCCTCTGAAGGACCTCAAGTTGATCTTTGGTGAAGGGGACTTCGTTTGAGGCTGTATTCCCATGGCTTTCATGCTCAACATATCCTTGATTAGGCTTCCAGTCCGTGGGTTTCCCATGGAGTTTCCAGCAAGTGTCCTTGTGATCTAGTTTTCGACAGTGATCATACCAAGGTCTCCCCCTACAAGGCTTGTTCTTATTCAAATGTTGAGGACCATGGGCAGCATAAGCCTAAACTGAGGCATCTTCCTGTGTTGGCACTAAACCATGAGCCACAAGGGCTGAACTTTCTGAAGTTGATAAAGTTCCGGATTATCCCAACATGATTTTTCTTAGACTTTCTTCCCGATGAACCTCAGAGAAGGCTTCTTGTAGGCTGGGAAGAGGCTTGGTGGTAAGGATTCTACCTCGGACTTCATCAAGGGATTTGTTGAGTCCCATGAGAAATTTAAAAACTCTTTTAGTTTTTACTATTTTTCTGAATTTGGCTCCATCATCAGGAAATTTTTGTCTAGGTTTCAAACAAATCAAGTTGCTGCTAGTTTCGGATTAGGTTGGTGAATTAGGTGGTGATTGTTGCATCTCCTTATTTCAGATCCTGAAGCACAGTTTCCACCTGAAATAATTCAGAGGTATTCTCACTGCTGGAATATGTCTCACGAGGAGCCTCCCAAATTTTTTGAGTAGTAGAATAGAGGAGAAAATTTTACCAATCTTTGTGGTCATGGAACTAATCAACTAGGATATGACCATGTTGTTTTCAGAGTGCCAGAGTTTGTAGCAGGCATCAAATTTGTTAGGTGGAGCTGTTGCACCAGTGAGATAATCGTCCTGACCTTTGCCACCGATGAACACCATTACGGACTGAGACCACTACAAATAATTGTGACCATTTAGTTTATGATCGGTCATAGGGATAAGATTGCTTTCGGACATAGCCGGAGTGATTGGAGGTGATTAGCTAGAGGGAGAGGTGATGCTGGTCGAAGAGGACCGATCTATTTCGACTATGATTGAGACTAAAGCAGATCAGAGCAGTTGAGAGGAGTAGCGATGAGAAGGCTGCACAAAAAGGGATGGCAACTGATTTAGGGCACAAAGAGGAGTTTTGATACCATGTGGAATATTTTGAAAGAGAAGTTCTACTTCATTCATTGAAAGGTCGAAAAAATATATATATAAGAAAGAGTTGTGAAGATCCTCAAAAATAAAAAAAAAGCTGCTTAATTAATTTAACTAATGATAGAGAATATTCTGCTAGCAATCGTTCAAATCTGCCTAACTAGGGTAATTAATCAGAGAATATTCTACTAGCAATCTTTCAAATCTGCTTAACTAAGGTAACTAATCAGACAGAATATTCCGTTGATCTTTTAAATACAATACAGCTAACTTCCTAGAATATTTTCTTCAAACATGATGTTTGTGTACATCTTCTTTTGACATTCAGTGGCTTGAATTCTGGTTAAGCATTAGATCCTACGTGGCTATCTCAGCAAAACCCTATAGTATTGTCTGATTGGCTTTCAGTTAGCTTCTACAGTAGGAGCTATTTCTTCAAGATTTATTGGTGCAGTAGGTTTGGGAGTATTTGCATTTATGTGTCATTTGATGTGCCTGTAGGATAAGAAGATCATATTGGAGTTTTACATTCTAGTTCTACTCTTCAAGTCTGGAAACAACCCTGGAATTACCACAATCAAAGTTGGCACATATATAGAAGTAGCAGTTTTATTGGCTGGGCTACTGGAAACCTTGTAATGTGGCTAGCTTTATTTCTTTTGTTTTCCTTTTTTTTTTTTTAAGCCCCATCCTAATCCCAGCACCACTTCTTATTAGGCATTACTTTTGTTAAGCTAGACCAGCCTCAAGCCTAATTCTTGAGCCCAAGCTAGGTACTTCTTGGGTAGGGCATCATGTTCATCAATCCAACTTGATCCATCGAGAGCTTCAGGCCGTAGCGTCTTTGAGCCACTGTAAGGATGGTTGCTTCTCTGAGACTTTGCATTGTCTCCTTGTTGAGCTTGTTGCTTATTGTACCCTGGTTTTCCATCATGATCTTTGCATCTCAAGTTCACGAGTGCCACTTTCTCTGGTGCTTGCTAAGTGTCATTTTAAAAATTCTGAAAGAAAGAAGAGAACTTGCTGAGTTGGTTGAGGGTATATTCTCGAAGGCTTCTCACTGCTGGCAAAAACTTGCTGAGTTGGTTGAGGATATATTCTCAAAGGCCTCTCACTGCTGGTGTTTAATCTTACTTGGCATTTTAAAGCACAGCAGTTCAATTCCCACACTCAAGTGCCAAATTGCGATGACCCGCACAAGCAATGTATATGAATCATATGTTGACAGTCATACTATGCTGTATCAATGCATACCACCCTTTCTGAGCATATCATACTCTACCATACTAGCACTAAATGCCGAACTGACATGCATACTAGGTGTACCAACATGACACCTGTGTGGTATTGGTACAAGTCTAGTACCGAGATTGCGCTCCTTATTGGCAGTAAATATAGGTTCAAGCCATTTAAAACTAGAAATTATTTCTGCTTTTGGTGCCTTTTTTACTCATTCTGATCATTTCTTCATGCTTTTGTGGATCATATCATCACTATATTTATGGATTAAAATAACTGGCTGTCCTTCTGTAGCAAGCATAGTTGTTGAAACATGTATTTAACCAATCCTATGTAATGCCTTGAATATTGAATCAGGCAGAGCTAGCAATTTCAGAGTTATCAGGAAATGGTGTGGGAATTATAGCTGCTGCCAATACAGTGGTCAGCACTTTTCTTTTGGTTTTTGTTGCTGAATGGGGTGATAAATCCTTTTCTCCACCATAGGTATGTCTTCTTTTTTTCTTTTTCTAGGTTTCTGGAGTAAAACTATTAATAATCCTATGCATTACATTTGATGCATTTCCTTTTACAGCGCTTGCTGCAGCATCTTCACCTCTTGGTGTCATTGGTGGAGCACTGGCTGGTCATGCTCTTGCAACTCTGGTAAACTCTGGAACATGATACAATCATAGTACACTCTCTCCTAAGTTTCAGTTCATAGTTGTGGAATTTCCTGCATCGTTCTTGCTCTTGCATTTGGATATTCATGCCAATAAACTACGATGTACTGGATTGGCCTTATGAGTATTGATTTGATGAATATTTGCAGACCATGAAATCATGGTCTTTCCTTTCCTTTGCTTTTGCCTTAAAGTATCCCATCTTGGTTATTTATGCATCTCCTGTCATATTGATGAATACCTGAAACTCTCTCTCCTTATTTAGGCTCATTACTGTTGACTGCATACTGCAATTCCATTTTAATCCATTTATCGATCATTTTACCTTTTCATGATTGGTGTAATTCCTGAAGTTCCTCTGTTACAATAATTTGGAGACATCATTTATGGTTTTCCTAATGGGTGGTTGGGGTTACTTGTGCACATACATCCTTCTGCAATGCCTTAATGATTCATACAAAAAACTAGCTAGTCTAATTATCTTCTACAAGCTTTTTTTTCCAAATCAAGTTTCAGTAGCATGCAACAATCACACCACATTATAAAAGCAGGATCTGTGCTCCCAAATATGAGAGAAAATAATCCATATCTTCCTTTATTAATCTGTATATTAATTGAGGAGAGTATTAGAGGTACTTACTCTGACTGCCACTTGTAGAAGCCATGCTTCCATGTATTCTCTGCAATAACTGCAGACTATGTTACTGGAAGTCTCTGTACCTTCAAGACAAGTAGTTTCATTTAATGATTTTCTTTAAGAGCTTAGGAGGCCAAATCTGATGTTATCTCTGCTAAACTGCAGCTTGCAGTCGTGGGTGGTTCTTTATTGGGGACATTTCTCTCCGAGAAGGTTAGTTAAAAATTTTAGAATTTAATATTTTCCAAAATGGACTAGCATGTAATGTTTATATCCTCAAAAAATTGGCCATCATTTGCTCCTCAATGTGGGGAATGGTAAAGAAAAATGGTCTACAATGCAGCAGTTCTTTTTGGTTGGTTGTGTTGCTGATTAAATACAAGTATTATAATTGAAAAGAAGCTTATGACCTAGTGTCACGCCCTAGACCCTATAGAGGTGGCCCAAGAGTGGCAACCTGCCGCATGCCTAGCATGCAAGGTGTTCTGTAGCAATCCAATTTATATAAGAAAGGATAATACCTCTATGTCATTCAAAGTCAATAACCTTAATACAAGCCATAATTATAAGTTTTGGGCTACATGCCCATCATAATAAATCAATAGGGTTACAACAAAATATTGGATTTAGATTACTCTTTGAAGAAGCTCCAACTACCCCATATCCTCTTCCTTAGTTTTATGGCTCTGAAAAACATTGTAAGATTTAAATGAGCTAACACTTAGTAAGTAAGCCTACTGTAATATAATATAGCCAGTTCAAGCTTTTAGCAAATCAGCTTTCCATATAAAAACACATAAGCTTTCATATTTCAAATACATTTCGTCGTGTTATCAAATAATGTATCATATGCTTAAAATAATTTTGGAAGCTATTGCCATGTAGCATTTCAAATTAATTTCAAATCAAACCACTGTATCACTATAAATAGTACGTAAAATTCATTTTATATCAATGTCCCATGGTCATACACTACGTCCATATAAATAGGACACCTTAAAGGTGTATCCTATATATATTCCTTGCGAAGGAAGGGTTTTGGCATCAACAGAACACCCCTCGGGTGTGTCCCTCACATATATCGCCCCTGTGAAGATGGGTTCCGGCATCAACAGAACACACCTCGGGTGTGTTTCCCACATATGTAGCCCCTATAAGGTGGGTTCCGGAGTGGTGTAGCATATCATGTCATGTTATAGTGGGACCGTGGCAACACATAATAGCATATTCACAAAACATCATTTTCATGCCATATTTGCATGCTAACATGTATTTTTGCACAATGCAATCCATATACTTTTCATAATTACAGTGGTTTAAATATGTCCAATACACATGTACATTTATAAAACTTTTGACAATTTTAATACCATGTCAATTGATCAGTTGCATGTATAGATGCCAAATCATTTGCGAAAATATAACAATTATAAACACGATCATGGCTAATGATCACTTGCATATAATGGTACAAATCCATTTTCATTTTCCAAATAATGCAACGAGTATCAGTATAGCATTTAAATCCATAATTTTCATACTTTAATAATTCATAAAATCATGATAAATGGCTTACTTACCTCTTAGCGCTAATCCAAAAGTGTAAATTAGTATTGGGCACCTGGTACCTACAGCATCATTTTTCAATTTTTAATCTCCAAAATTAGCATATCAAAATAACTTCTAAACTCAACCTAGTTTAATCTGGGGCCAACTTGGGGCTTGAATATCTCCAAATATATAAGCCCAAATGAAAAAATAAAAATACCTAAAGAAACTAGGATCAATACTGATCCAAACCTTATCTTTCTTTTATTGGGCCTAGCCTGATTTGGAGCCTAAAAAATCAGCCCAAAGAGCTTAATTCACTTGTACTAGCTTGAACCAATCGGCCCATTGGTCCAAGCCCAAATAAGGTCTCAGCTTTCTTCTTCACGTAAACTCACATTAAGCCTTCCTTCTCGATGTGAGTGCCACCAGACTGCCCCTCCTTTTTCTTTCTTTCTTCTCGTTTCTTTTCTTCTCTCCGTTTCCTCTGCTTCCCCTCCTTCTTGCCCGTCACCTCCTCCTTGGCCAGTGGCATGGCTGGCTGGGGGAGGCCAGCCAGACCACACCAAACACCTCCCCGGCACCGGTGGGGGCAGCCGCCCATGGCCCGGGCACCGCCGGGCTTGAATTGATGCGGGAGCTAGTTGGCTCCCGCTGCAGAGGAGGGCTGCGGAGCGGCCCTCTTTCTTCCATCCTCGATCGCCTCGAGCGGCCAGGCCTCCACGGCCGGCGCCGTCGAGGCTTCCGGCACGGACATGGGAGGAGCAGCAGAATGCTGCCCCTCTCTATCTCCCTCTCTGTCTCTCTCTCATTCTTTCTCGTTGGGAGAGGGCTCACCCGGGTGCAGACAGCAAGGAGATGGAGCTGGAGCTGGAGGAGGCTGAGACGGAGAGGGGCTGGTGCGGCTCCCTTCAGGCCAGCATGGCCTGGCGCCGCCCTCATGTTGCACGCGAGTATGGCTGCAGCGCGGTTTGCACTGCCACATGCTGGCATGCACGCTAGCTAATTATCTTATTTTAAATGTAAGGAATTATTTTGAGGAAAGGGTTTTTGTTCTGTACAAACATCAAAAAATTAAAAAAAAATGTGAATGAAAACTGAATCAAGTGTTAAAATAATATCATCAGGAATCATGCTGAACAAATTAAAGAGTTGTGAAGCTAATGCAAAGAAGATGTACATGTGGCATCTTTTTGGTATTAGCAACAATAACGTGAATCCATGTGCTTCTATAATACGTAAGCTAATTCCACTTCCTAGAAATTGAAATATTGTTCTATTATCTTTATGACTTTTTCAAAAATTTACATGGCATTAAATAATGTCTTTTTTCTGTCAATTTTCCCTGCATGTAGCTTTTTTAAAAAATTAACTGTCTTGCTATTTAAGAGTTATATATTCTCATTTATAGGTTATCGCATATGTTGGAGGAACTCTCTTCCTAGTCTTTGCTGTGGTAACACTAATAGAGATAGTGAATTAGCTGGAGTTTCAACTACTTGTGCTGGTGAAAAACAGGTAAATTTAAAAAATAAGTTTTTTTTGTTTTTTTTTTGTAAAGCAAAGCTTGTATACCTTAGAAGTATCTGGAAAAGAGGACTTATGTGGCATGACACTTTCTACTGCACTATTATGATTGTGCTTAATTCTCCCAACAAAGGCTCTTTTCAACATGAGCATTGCTTCTGGCAAGGTTGCTCATTATCACCACTATGTCCATTATACTTTTGTTGTGCACTTTATTTAGACGAGCATTATCTCTTTTAGTCTGTGTATGTATGTTCGGTTTCTAATTCTTTATGGCAAAAAACAATGGACTTATCAAAATGAAAATCAACATTATCTGATGTATAAAATAATTAGTTACCAGTTTTTTGACATTTGAGATTTATAGCCTATTTATCAAGCTAGCGAGAAATGACTTTCTGCAACAGAAGGCTTCCAGCAGCAAGAATGCTTCCTTTGAGATTTTCTACTTTCAGCAGTTCCAAATCTGTAAGCATCTGCAGTTAGCAGGACCAATATAATAGATGTTTTATGATGAACACTTGTTGTGAATCTTATACATAGTCATGCATTGTGGTATCATCGCAGCACCTCCCATTGTATCCTGGGATGAGTTAAGCTCTGTTTTTTTGACTTATAAATTTCTGGCCACACCAGCCTCAACAGTCATAGGTCATTTGAACCAAATATATAAGATGCATTTTTTGACATGAAACAAGCTGAACTTTGAGGTTTTGGTCTGATTTAGTCTCTAGAGAATAAATATGGATGACTAGAAATCAATTAAACTTATAGTAACATCCAAGATAACTTCTACTCTGTTTTTTTCTTTCTAATATTTGGCAGCGTCTTCTCACAGTTATACTGTAAACAATAAAGGAATATGATAATAGTCCTTTTTATTTCAAGCTCGCTCTTCTCGAATCAAATACTTGTGGTATACAACAAGGAGAATTTGGGGAAGCCTCGAGTTATAGCAATCAAACTGAGCCTGTATATTTTGGGGTTTGATTTTATTATGTTATTTTAGTTCTGCTATCGGTGACTTTTCCATCACATTTCTTTTACATGTTGCCCATCTAGCTCGACTCATAACCCATGATACAAGTCTTACGTCTAAAGTTGTCGAGATAAATCCGTTGTTCAAAAAAGTATGCCATATATAAATGTTAAAATATAAGGAATATCTCTTCCCAGAATCGTGATAACAAACAATTAATATTTCTAACTATAATATAAGCCTAACTAAATCCACTCATTTGTAAGATAAATGGTTACTTGGATATCATTCAGTATAAAATTACAATTAGACTTGGGCACTAAGCCGCTGGCATGTAGGCTTGCCGGGCCGTGCTTGGCATGGCCCAGGCGCAGCCAAAAAAATTTTCAGCCGGCTATATAGCTGTTGAAAACGGCTATAAACGGTCATATGGGGGGTTTTGACCATTTTACCCTTCCATTGCCATATAACAGCTATATTGAAGGATATTTTGAAAAAAAAAATTGGGACTTCTATAAATAGTCATTCCTTCCTCATTCTCACCATACCAAACCAACTCTTCTCTCCTTTCTACTACTACTATTTCTTTTTTCTAGCAAGTACTCTATCAATTTAATTTTTAGTTTGCAAGTGTTCAAGTGCTCTAGTAGTGTTCAAGTGCTACACAAGAGGAGGTTTTTATTGAGAAGTACAAGAGAAAGGAGGCCACTTCTTGAGGCGAGAGGAAGCTCACAAATCTCAGCTCCACGCCTCCACCTCCGATCCTTTTCTCAATTCCTTTTGGTGATTATTTTTATTTTTTTGCATTCATTAATTAAAAATTTTAGATATGACATCTTATGACGAAAGTAGTTTTGGCATGTACCCTTTTTCTGAGGATGAGAAAACTAATCCCCAACCCCAAGTTCCCTCTAGAGCCAGTGTTAGTGAAGGTCAAACCTCTTTTCGTAAGAAGACTAGTGATGTTTGGAATGATTTTGATAGAATTATGGTTGATGGAGTCTACAAAGCAAACTGTAGAAAATGTAAAACTTTACAGTTGTACTAGCACTGGAGGTACATGGCATTTAAAAAGACATCAAAAGACTCATAGGATACATGATTTTCATTAGCAAAGTACCCTTAATTTACAAGGGGGTCACTTGTAGGTAATTTTGCATATAACCATAAAAATCAAAGAAAATTACTTGTAAGATGGATAGTTCAGGATGAATTACCTTTTAGTTTTTGTGAATCTTATAATTTTGAACAATATGTTTAATTAGGCCTACAACCTGCTTATAGAAGAACTAGTAGGTGTACATTTAGAAGAGTGGCCATGACAAATTTTTAGCAATAAAACAAAGTTTAACTGAAACTCTCTCAAATTTAAATGCTAGAGTTTCTTTAACTTCTGATATTTGGTCTAGGTAGTAATTGTTTTATTGCTATTACTACTCATTCATTATATTGATAATGATTGACAACTAAATAAATGAATTCTTACTTTTCGTGCTTTTGATCAATAAATTTCAAATGCTATTTATCAAACTGCATGCTCATATAATATTAATAATAAAATAATATCTATTACTTATGATAATGCATTTAATAATAATTCTGTTATTGTATTATTAAATGATTCTTTGCATCCCATTTTAAATTGACAATTATTTCATATTAGATGTGCATGTCATATTAAATCTTTTTGTTTAATCTGGCATGGACATAATCAAGATGTTATTTCAAAAATTAGAAATGTAGTTTCTTTTATTCCTGCTTCAAGAGCAAGACTTCAAAATTTAAATAATTATGTGTAGATCACGGTAAATGTTTTAAAAAATTTAAACTTGATGTAATTACTTGTTGGAATAGTACCTATACCATGATACATGATGCATATCCATATAAGAACTTATTAAGTGCTTATATTAATGATCGTGGATTAGAATTTCTGATTAAAATAAAGGTAAAATTTTAGAAGATTTTTTTGTTACTTTTTATGATGCTACAAATATTCTTTGTAGTATTTATTATCCAACTTCTTGTTCATTTTTACAAAAAGCATATGTAATTAATAAAAATTTAAAATCATAGATATGATGATGTTTTAATGCCTATTATACGTCAAATAGAAACTAAATGGAATGAATATTGAAATGGATATGTCCTTTGCATAACTTAGCTACTGTTTTTAATCCTAGAGTTAAATTAAGTGGCATAAATATTTTAATTGATGAACATTGTAAAAACATGAATCAAGATCCTGAACCTGCTAAAGATGAGGCAACACGACTTCTTAATGATATTTATGCTTTATATGATGACAAAATTCGCGAAACAAGAATATCCGCTCAAAGCTCTGCTTCTTCTTCTAGATCTCGTTCGTCATCTATTTTTTCATTCATTGCACAAAGAAGACACACATGCTTCATTTTCTTCATCTTTAAGTAATGAATTAGAATTTTATTTACGAAACGATCTTCATTCTGCATATGATGAAGAACAAATAGAAAATCTAGATGCATTAGATTGGTGGAAGAGTGTTAGAAATCAATATCCCGTTATGTCTACCATTGCACGAGATATTTTAGCTATGCCAATGTCTACAGTAGCATCGAAATCCGCTTTCAGTGCAGGTCGGCATGTTCTGGACGAAAAGAGAAGTAGGATGACTAGCGTGATGGTTGAGATGCTTTCTGCTTCAAAGATTGGTTGAATGTTGAGGCAAGGCTTCAAGATAAAGATGGGCATGACTTAACCCAACGAAGATGATGATGACACAAATACTAATGATGAGTGAGTCATTTCTATTTTTATAATTATATATTTTATTTTTGTAATTGTTAAAGTGAGCCATCTCTATTTTTTCTCCTTATTATATTCTGGAGGTCAGGCCTAGCCCTCCTTCCTTCATGTACCATTTTGATATTAAATTAATAAACTGGTAGAGGTCTATGCCAAACCCTCCACCATTAAGGTGGCTTCATATTAATAAATTTCTTTGTTTCTAACAATTTTTTAATTTATTAAAAAAATATTTTTTTACCAAAATTGTTTATCAGGCCCTTATGGACCGTGCCAGCCCAGGCCCATGTGGGTCATGCCGGCACAAGCCCGTCACTGGCCGTACAAATAAAAGCCAGCCCGGCACGACACGGTTAAATACTGCTACGGTACTATAGCAGTATCGAGCCATGTTAGGCACGGCCCGGTTCATGCCAGGCCATGCTGGCCCACGGTCCGGTGCCCAACTCTAATTACAATATCATGTTTTCATTCAGGGATTGTTATAATATAATTTTCTTATCAATTAACATTGGAGTTGATAATAGGACAACCACCTTTGCTTTGGGTCATTCTTTATTGCGACTGTTAATATGTGGTACAAGAACTGATTCCTACATTTCATGTATTCATTCTGCCCGCTTGTTTCCATGATGCAAAACCCATCAAAGCTGCCATAAAATGAAATTAGTGGACGTCTTTTATAATTCATCATGATGTTGCCTAAATGATGGTTGGGGAACCAAAACTATGTAATTTTATTTTTTAAATTAAAATAATATTTGGTCATAAAAATTAGTATTGCACGTTATGATAGTATGCAGTAGCACTGATTTTTTTTTTTTTTGAATTATGTCAAAGTCTATCTAATTATCTAATTGTATTATAGTCTTGTAGTCATTGATGTTGATGTTGCTGCATAGTTTGAATATTAGTATCTTGAAATCAAGATTTTAAATCTCATAAAATTAAATTGCCTAGATTTTTCTGTAAAATGAAACACAACATCATTTTGCCCTGCTTGGAATGAGAGCTATCATATGATGCGTTGATTAGTAATTGGAACGATGGTGAGATGCTTCGGATACGACACTTGGATAGTAACCTGTGTCTCACTGAACATTCCGTTGGAACATGAAATCATTCAGAAACATTTAACTTTCTATATAAGAAATATTTTGAAATGATTTCAACCACAGCCAGTCTGGATGTTATATGATGCTCCTAAAGTTGTTGCAATATATATATATATATATATAATGGTTGTGAGACACATACATAACATGAGTAATTTCTTGTTATTTATGCCGATAAAGTCATGATTGAGGACTAAAAACCATCACCACAAAAATTTATATATGGATGTAGTAGAGGTGGGCTAAACCTACTATAACAAGGGCCTGAAATATATTTTTATTTAGGACCAAGCTGTCTTGAACTTGTGATTAGTTTTAGCCCAATTATTGTATGCTGGCGGCAAATTAAACATGTGCATCGCATGTGGAATAAAGGATGGTGAGTGGTGACTATGATCTTATCTGATTCAAGACTTTTTTTGTTTTTAATTTATCCACCAATTTGTCTTGCCAGCACTATGGGGCAAAAGATTAGAAGAAGTGATGAAAACACTCTCACTTTGGCTGCTTTATTTCTTGTTCTCATCTCCAACAATAAAGAAAGAGTTGTCTATTTGTTAAAGCATGCAATATTTTCAGAATCCTTGCGTGGACAAGAAGTCAGATATCCTTGGAGTAGTTTGTATTGTTGTTGGATTGAGAAGCTATTTATCATCCAATGGTTTTTCAAAGTTTTCAGTATGTTATTTTTCAATTCTAGCTCCACTGCATCTGGCCCTTGAATAGGTCAGGAGACATGCGGATGGATTTGGAAACATATGTCACCATCTTAACTTCCGTGGTCAATGCCAACTGTAGTAGCCCCACCTGCCATAGACTTGAAGTCGAGAGATGGGGTAGGCTTCTTATTAGCCAGCAATATATTCAAGTCCACATTCCCCCGTGTGCTCTAATTTTCCTTGGCAATGTTGTTCATTATTTTATTCATCCAACAAGACTATAATGTTATAAAAGCAAGGGGTAAAAAGTCTTGGCATGGCCCATGGTCCTTCCTCTTGGTAGATTCTCACACATTGGTCATTAGATTCGGAATCTCGCATCATATTGAATTGGATTTTGGCAACTAACTTAAATTAGATAAAATACCGAACAGGCGTCAGCAACTCGGAATTCCCACTGTCGCTCGACCGCAATTACGATGGTACTTTTGAATCGGGGTAGTGCGGAGCGTCTCGCACGATAAAAAGCAAAGGAAAAAAGCTATAAACCATCTCAGTGGTTTGCTATCCAATAAAATAATTTAGACTATACTACTCTTTGATATCCAAATTTTATTTAAAATTTATTTTTATTTTTAAACTTTTAATTATTAAAATTTAGTTTATTATATTTTAAAAATATAGCATCTTCAAAACATCACTTATTTTTATTTTTATTTTTATTTTTGAAGGTTCAATCTGATTCAAAGACGAATAACTTTTGTTATTCTTTTAGATTTTATATTCTATCTTTTCGTATCATAAAGTTTCATGCTTCTAGTTTGGTCGAGAAAGAACCTTTTTCTGTTCAAAATTCAAAGAAAGCTTAGAATCGAATGATGTTCGAGCCAGCCACTAGCCAAATAAACTTTCTTACGACGACCAGAGAGGATGAAGACGAGCGTTCGTAGTCAAGTCAGGTAAACTTATTTTAAAGGCTCGTGGAGGGAGTGGAGCCATCCAATCACGAGGAGGAAGCTACAAGCATCATAAAGTTGACGACATCTCCCAAAAGCAGCGGCCTCCGCATCAGGTTGAGCGAGGTCGACACTTTTTCTTTTCTTTTTTTTATTTGGATTAGTGTCGATTGATTTGTTTTATTTGCGGTTGAAACTTGGGTCCGTGTCATTTGGTTCTCCAGGGATGTTCAAAGAAAGAAACGCCTAAGTCCAGTCCTTTGCCTGCAAGTCCCAATCACCTCAAATCACATAGTTTTATGATGATTTTTAAAGCAAGTTGATGTTATGGCAACAGTGCGCATGGCATTGTCCCAACCTCCGATACTGATCGGTGACATGGTAGATGCAAATGGCTAGGTCCAATAATTTTAGCATCCAATTCGGTATATCTATCAAAAGCTAATTCAATGATTGATTGGATTGTAGTTAAGGTAATCTATCACTCTAATTTTTGAAGCTGAAAGTAGGACGATCGATGTCCTATTATTCTTATCCAAATATTATATTCTGATATATCAAGTTTAACTCATTCTAAATTATGTAATCATTCATCTGTATAAAATAATAATACTAATTTTATAACAAATGAAATAGAGCTGTTTTCAAAACTCAAATGATTCAAATTTTTTAAATTTGATGATGGAACCAAGAAAAGGGCTTAAAGTGAAAACGTCTGATATTTTTCGTATCCACCATAAAGCCGCATCATTTGGAATGATATTTTAGATGTATCACTTCAAGTGAAGAGGGACTTCGAGCACGGATAATCGCACAAGATCAAAAGGAAGGGGCTCTCGAGCACGAGATCAAGCAGGGAGGGGCATAAGGCGAGAATGGGCTCTTGAGCGCAGGATCAAGAGTGAAGGAGATCTTGAATATGACTGCAAGGACATGGCGAGAAAGTGCCACTCAACCCGTTCTTACACGATTTCAAGTAGCGCTTCTCAAACGCCACTAGTCTCCTCTTCCTCGATGATGCGGCTCTATAGTGGATACAAAAAAATATCATTTAAATAATTTTTTTAATTAATTTTTTACAAAAAATTTGGTTTTCATATCAAACTTACAAACCTATGTCATTTGATACCAATTTTAAACAGTCAAAATGGGTAGCACCAAAATTTATCGATTTTAATTAGAATTATAGATGGAACCATTTGTCGCTGTCGATGCCTTCACGCTATAGATCAGGCAACTAGACTTCTTGGACCATAGTTTCCAAGGGATATTTTTCATTTAAAATTTCATTTCTTGTCAAGGACTTCAAGTTAAATCTATCCGTTACCTCCCTATCACGCTGCTAACTATGTTACCGAAGTTAATTTCGTAATCCAAATCTTCTAATATACATAGCTAAAAGGGATTCACTAAAAATTCTTTCTTTCTTTTTTTCTTTTTTAACTGCATAAATAATTTCTTTTTTAAAGAAACCTTAGTTCTTTCCATTAAAGCTTCTTTCCTCTCATAAAACAATAAAAATCATTTTCATTGTTGCATGGTGCATTCTTTAAAAAAAATTTCAGTAGTCCGATCTCAGAGAATATGGTAGAACATTATTTTTGAATTTTCTTTCTTAATTTGAGAGAAATAAAAATTGCCTCTTACAAATAAAAGATGGTATCAATCTAAAAACATTGCAACAAATCCAAATCATGCTCATTAAAAATTAGCATCCGACAATCATAATATTAGCTCATTAAGTATGATAAATTCTTGGATGTTTGATTTTATTTGTTAATAAAAGTTTACTTTTATTAACCCATAAAAATATATTAAACTTTTTTAAAATTTTTTTTACTACTTTAAAAAACATTTATTTTTAATCTAGAATTCCAAATCAATTAAATCATTTTAAAATTTTAGAAAAGTTTTTATCTAATATATATTATTTATCTTATTTTGCTTCAAGTTCTAGTTGTACATAAAAAAAATATAGCTTTAAAGTTTAAATTTAATAATATATAATTATAAAAATAAATATATAATTTTAAATCATATTAGTGGCTTATGTATGAATGTGTACCACATTATGACTGAAGGCAAGGATATAATAATATCTTAAGGAGAAAAGGAAATTCTCAATGTTAAAGACAAAAATTAAATTAGATAATATTATTTGGGCTTTGGATCACTTTTGCATGAGAGTTATTACAATTAAATTTTAACCCTAAATGATTGGGTTAGGATCAATTTAAGGATTATTTTGAGTTAACTTAATTTTTTCAAGAATTTAGATTTTTTTATTTTTTAAGTAATTTGTCAATGAGAAATAATCTAATCATTCTTTTTTAAACTTATTTATTACTCTAAATGCTATAGTAGCTAGACACAAAATTGTAGCATTATCATACACTAATAAAAATAATAATTACAAACTTATAAAATACTAAGATAATATAATTAAGTAATACTTTGTAAAGTATGATTTTAAATTTAAACAAATACTAACATTAAGTTATCAATAAGAATATAAAACCAAAACGAATAAATGTTAAAATATACTTAATTTTTATAAATTAAAAATAGTACTAACATGACTAATTCTAATACTTCATTTCAGAATGTTTGAAGTCATTGATATTAATCTCCAAGAACACTGAACTTAAAGGATTGCACTCTAAATCATCATTTGTTGAGCGTCATTAGCATCAATTACATTACGTAGCAAAAAAATAAAAAAATTAATATTAACCATATAAATAATTTAATTAATAATCTATGATATTGTATAATATTATTTAGATATAATTTTAAAATTAAAAATAAATAAATTAAAAATATATTTCATCCTTATATTCAAATAAACAGTGTTGATTAGAGTTTATAATTTTTTTGGGGTCAATAGTTATTTGGGTTCCCCATAAACCATTCCAACCCAAAAAATAAAAATTTAGATTATTTTAAAATTTAGTAAAAAAAATTATAATCTTATTTATATTTTTTTGACTAGTTTAAGATCGGATTATTAACTAGATTAAATTTTTTTGGCCACCTTCGTTCAGAGCATTAATTTGAAGAAAAAGTTTTACTGCATTATTTTTAATGTAATAAGTGCATAACGACTGTGTGAATTAACTATTGAGCATGTTGATATGCATCAATAATTTTGTGACGCATTACACACGCATATTCATATATATGGATGATCAATTTGAATGGTTAGTATCCGTTTATCGCGATGCCGAAGTCTTTTTTGGAATCTTTCCGGGTTCTTGGGAGCCTCAATTTAGAGCCCAAGTCCAAAGCGAACGACATCCGTGGGACCCATAAGCCGTGACCTTTCTTCCTTTGGAAGAGCCAAGGGAACGAGACCGACAACGAAGCCTGAAGCCGCTTCGGCGACCGACCGCGTAACTCCCGCCGACCCAACCCTTCTCCCCAGCTGACGCCACGGGTGACGTGTCATCGCCACGAGGAAAGCCCCCGAGCTGACGCCACGGCTCCACCTCACACCCCATGGCGCCTTGTTTTTTCTTTTCTTTTTTGTTTTTTTGTTTTTTTGTTTTTTTTGACAAATCTCAAGTAGAGTTTGAAAATTTTGTGCCTTGACAATTGATAAATTAAAATTTTATTAAAAATAGTTAGTACAATCAACAGCAATAAGTGAGGAGGGAAGGGAATCGTACGCGGTACGTCCCACTGATCCAAAAAAAAGCTAGGTGACACTTTCTTCTAAAGGAAAATGGTGATTATTTTGTAATTTTGTTGAGAAAGGGGGCCGGAGTATAAAAGTGATTTTTTTAATATAATATTTCCCTCCGGCCACTTGCCCTGCCTGCAATCCTTCCACTGTTTTTATTCGGGGAGGTGTTCTATTGCCCTCTCTCCTGGCTTCGGTTCTCGCTTCCATCGTCTTTGCTCGGGATCTCGCTGCTTGGGCTCTTGGACTCCCTTGTTCTTCGAGTCACCGATTCGAGGTGCGGCCCTCTTCTTCTATGTCTCCCTCGTCCCGCCGGCGCGATCTGTGTATTTATGCTGGTTTATTATGCTCTCTTTTGATTTCTCTTGCTTGGTTCCGCTTTGTTTTGAGGTACCTTGCGTTCCGACGAAGCTTTCGCGTGTCATGCCTGTGTTCGATCCAAAATCTTGTTGAGATTTCGTGTTCTAATTGGTCAAAAACTCGTTCTTCTCTATCCAAACTTCCGGCTTTCGCTTCGCTCTTAGGTTTTTAGTTTTTCAATCCTGTTGGTACTGGATTCTCTAAAAACTTCGGGTCTCGATGCAAAACTTTTGCGAGATTCAAGTTGTTGTGGTTAAAATCCGGTTGATGTTATAGGATTGGTGTGATTGCGCTTGTAGTTTCTTGATTGCTTAGGGTTTTAATTTATTTTTCTTCTATTTCCTTTTTTTTTCTCTGCTTCTACGTTTGGTCTTTGGAAAAAAAGCTGTGACCTTTGGCCATCGAAAAAGAAAAAGCCGCCGTCTTCTTTCTCTTTTTTTCTAGGTAAAAGGCGCAGCCCGTATTCTGTGTGTAACTGTGTGTTTCTTATTGCTCGTCAAGATACGGAAGGTAGTGGTATATAATGGTCTAATGAATCTGGAGTATTATTTATTTATTAATTGATAGGTTGCATATTAATTTCGTGGCTGCCACCTATATATCTCATGACATGAACAAATTTAAAGGGACTAATTTTGCCCTTACTTTTTCTATTTTTCCCTCAGCCTGCGCCCTGTCTCCTTCCAGTAGGTAGATGCCTCTCTGATCTGCCATCAGTTTATATCAGTTTTGGCCAAATTTTTTGGAAGCATGCTTTGGGTTTCGGAACTTTTCATCAATTTATTTTAGTAAAATTGATATCTGGATGGATTCTTCAGATCAGATTCATGTGCTTGTATTGGTTTTAATGTAGCTAAATTATCTAATATTTGGGTGTCATACTTGTTTCTGTTCCTCTATGTTTTAAAGAATATCCTGTTTTTCTACTTTATTGGTCTTGCCCAGATGTTCGCCTTTCTAAGAGAAAAGTAAAGGTGACCGGCCTAAGACAGGACCCTCATAACATGTTGATGCGAAGACCTCCAAACTGAGGGTTCTGTCGGTAGAGGGGACGACTTTGCCTCCCCGGAAGAAGAATAGTCCCACTCTCTAGCCGACTGATCCTGTTGAGAATAGAACTGGAAGGGAACATGTCATATTAGAGGGGAACGTGCCATATTAGAGGTGAACGTTCGAGAGATGGTTTAAATACTCTTTTTTGTTGTGTATATTTTTTTGATTAATAGTTTCTCTGTGTTTTATTTAATGAACTGATTATGCTGTTGAGTTATTTGGATTTTCTTTTGATGGTTAACCTCTCTGAATCTTTTTCATGAGTTTTGGTGGCAGTAATTTCTATTATTTGAGAACCAAGGATCAGAACTCAGTTTCAGTTTTGATTTTTGTTGGGTCAAATTTGGTATCTGGTGATTTCTGCTTCAGTTCCAAAAATTTTAATTGGTAAATATTGCAAAACCAAAACATCAACTAAAATTAGGCAAATGAACGTAATAAAGAAAAGCAAACTATGTTAAGTATATAAATTAGAAATAATTTTAAAGCATAATACATTGTCTTGGACCTTTGGAAATTTCATTTCATTGGTTTCACAGCGAGATAATGAAAACATTATTTGAAAATATGATTTTAAAAAATCATAATTTGAATATAGAATATCATTTTTACTTTTTGATGATAATCTAACGTATGACAATTGGAATGGCTATATAAGATCTGCATTTAGGATATTTCAACTTATGCGGAAAACTTTATTTTACTGTTAATCTCTTGGGATGCAATGTTGCAATGCTTTAATTTTGAGAAGCACTTCCAAGATTGAAGGAAAAGGAGAAATGACTAGAACTGACATGCATGGCTCATATATTAATGAATTTAGTCCAAAAAGTTAATTTTGGACATAAATCTGAAATTGGCCCAGTTTTAGATCCACTTTGAGTGAATCTGAAATGCTTGTAGCGAAGTTCAAATCATATTGAGAATGCTAGCACCAGAAGACTTCGAATCTGTCTTCATGCTCTCCCAAACGCTGCTTTCTTCTTTCATCATGAGGGATAATTTGATCCTTCACTGCTTGCCTGTGTGATCCTAAATCTGCCATATCTACTTTTTAAGTGCCTCTTCTCTCACCTCATTTTACATGTTTTGCAAGCACCTATATACTGCAACCTATGTGTGTCCATGGATAGACCTCTTCATCTTAACATATATGTTAATGGCTGTTTGAATGCTCTTTCTCCCTCTATCATTCGCCCAGGTCTTCCAGTGACATTCCAATTCTTCTGTTTCAACAGAACTTGTTGGCATCTTAACATATATATACCTTTACAAATAATTAAATCATGGAATCTTTGGTCAAGCCTACATGAATTTCATAGTTTGCACAATACGCATTCTAGAATAACCAAATTTACACCAGAAGTGCATGTGATCGTGCTGATCGTTAGAAGCTATCAGATGATCAATATCTTCAATTGGATAACTATGATTAAAACTATGCAGAATATGCAGGTCTGACAACTGACATTAAACTAAGCTGCCGCTAATGTTTTTTATTTTCTTGTTTCTTGCAATAAATGACTCAACAGATGGTACCCTACTTTTTTCTCTATTGAATATAATATTTTCCCTTTTTGTTGTGACAGAATATTGACATACACCCCTCCCTCCCCCCCCCCCCCCCCCTTGCCCTCTCTCTCTCTCTCTCTCACAGAGTCAGTCTCAGACGCATGAAGATGGGAGACACACATGGATCAGCTTGCATGTGAAGATCTTGAATTCCCAAAAATCTGTTTTATCATATTTGTTCGTTAATCCTACAAACCACTACTGCAATGCAGAGCAATGTACAGATGATGGTATACCTGTATGATGTAAGTGAGCAATTTTAATGCTTCTTATATTATGGATCAGTTACCTTGTGTGTAGGACTTCAGCTAGGCTCAAGAGTTATCGCTTATGTTCCTCTTTTGTGTTAATATGCATATAGCATTGCACACCACTTTTCATTTTGAGATGCTGTGGACTACCAGATTCTATGGTGTTTAGAATTGTTCGGTGGGTTATCATGTGGTAATAGGTATTATATTTAGTTCAAGAGATGCTTAGATGCGGTGAAAGAGAATGAATTAGGTCAAAATTACATTCAACATTGCAAATATAAACTGAGAAGTTGCTTTATGGCATAGTCATCAAGCATATTAAATTTTTAATGTTAAGTGTAAAAATCTTACAGAATATTTTACACAAGATGAATGTGGTTGAAATGAGAATGTTAAGATGAATGCATGGTAACATAAGAAAAGATAAATAAGAAATAAAGTCATTCGTAAAAAGATGAAGGTAGCATCTATTGAGAATAATTTGAGGGAATGATGACTTGGATAGTTGGGACAGGTGCAATGAAAACCTAAAAATGCATGTTTGCAATGGAGTGATTTGATATATGTATAAAGAAAAAAAAGCTAGAGGTAGACTGAAAGTTATATGGGAGAAAGTGATAAAGAAATATTTAAAATCTTTGCTTCTATATAAACCGAGCAAAATGGAGAAAAAGGATTCCTGTAGTTAATTCTTATATTACTTTGCATCTTAGCTTGGGATTAAGATTTTGTTGTTATTGTTGTTATGGTAAGTAAAATCTTGAAGGATTTGTTTTTAATATTCTGGAATGTTAATATTCATGTATTATTATGTAATCAAAGGCATCATATTTACTCCTAGATCTGGTGAGAGGATGAATTGGGTCAAAATTACATCCGGCCTTGCCATATAAACTGAGGATTTGCTTTATTACATGACTATCAAGCATACTAATTTTTTAATATTGAGTATAAATATATTAAAGGAATATTTTTTTTCTTAAGATCCTAGACTGTTAATACCTGGATACCTAGAGGCAGAAGTGGGTCAGGTAGACATGGATCTAACCTAAACCCATCCATATTCTGGTTGAATTCATAGCTTATGGCTTTGAGGTCAGATTTGAATGCTAAATTGAGATCAAAATTTCCATATTATTCAAGAACAGGTATAACTGAATCGAACTTGATGAGATATAACTGGACCTAATTGGACCTGACAAAGAGTTGTTTAGAATTCCAATCTTGTCCATTGCACCTGGCTGACTTAGAGAGGGATGTTATCTGACTCAACAAGTTTAACCAAGGTTTAAATTGCAGACCCAAAGACAAAACAACTGTAGCTCAATTGGGACCTGGCCTCATCCATTTGCACTCCTTAAACTCATGAAATTCTGTAGCTAATGAAGTTGTTTGTTATTTTAAATTCAACTGTGCTGAAATTCTGATCATGGAAGTTTGTCATTTTTGGCTTTTAATTTTTGCATAACCTTCCAGGCATTTAACAAATGTTTAATGGGTAAATAGATGTCAGCAAACCCTTTTTTTTCCCTTCTCAGTTACTACTTAGAATTTGCTTTCATAGATTGTAGAGCTTTTTAATAATTAAGAATAAGATTTCTTCAATCTTTACTTAGCAAACCATTTTTTTTACCTTGGCTTTACATGGTGTAAGATCTTTGTTTTCTTTTCTCCTGTTAAAACTAATGAGCTTTCAAATTATGCAAGACATGTTTACAGAACCAAAAAAACAGTCATTTTCTAACACAAACTGAACTTCTTTTTGCTTGTACTTTGTAATTTTCTCCTTTTCTAATATCTATTTTTCTTTCTTGTGCGTGCCATCTGTGGTATGGGTGCTAACTTGTGTATGCATCATGGGGTTGTGTCATGCAGATGCACTGCAAATGCATGCAGCACATAAAATGTGTGTCTGCTTGTCTCATATTGGATTAATCCTGTTTTAACAAGATGAATAGATGATGTTGAATGAGGTATTCACCAAAAATCAAACAAAACCCAACAAATTTGGATGGCTAAAAATCAATCATTAATTCTAGTATCATCCCGGAAGGCTTCCACATTCTTTCTTTTTTCTAATACCTGAGTTTTTTGCCAAAATTAGACTACCAAACTATTGAGAAATACGATACGCTTATCCAGTTCTTTTTCTCCAAGCTAACCGCTTTCAAAGCAAATTTATAGGGTATACATAATGAAGAAAGTTCTTGAAGCCTAAATTCGTAGTCATCAAATTGAGTCTGTAAATTGTGCAGTTCTGTTATGTTCTTTGCTTCCTTATTCATTTAATAGGAAAGACCTTGAGAGCCTGTAATCGTATAAGTTGTCTTTTCATATACATATATTTAATGTGTCATTTACTTGTGGGATTCTGCTTTTACCAAAGACAAGCATTTATTGTAGGAAACTGCTATGCGTATCCCAGAATGTATGTTAAATTGGCACAAACCAGGTTTTCTAGTGAACTGGTGGCAACAAAATAGGATTTGGCCCCCAAAACACTACATTCCCCTGTGATTTGCACAAAAAAATGGGCCTCCAAAACACTGCATTCCCCTGTGTGCCCCAGAATATACGTTAAATTGGCACAAACCAGGTTTTCTGGTGAACTGGTGGCAACAAAATAGGATTTGGCCCCCAAAACACTGCATACCCCTGTGAATTGCACAAAAAAAGGGGAAAAAACTGAATTGTGCTTATTTCAAGTACATTATGGGGCATGTGCAACAGTGCTTTTGTTTGTATTAATATTATTATTGTCATCATAATCGCCATCATTGAAATGAGAGTTTACATGAGTTTTTAATTTTGTTTTCCAAGCTTTGTTGGTAGGACTTAACTATTCTTCTATCTCACAGTCATGATTCAATTTTTTTCTTGATTGTATTTTGAGAGATGCTTCACATTTTTCTATTTATAGGAATGAGCATGATTTTTTTTTTTTTGTCAGCAGTGGAGATATGGAAAATTTGCACTCTTTTTCAATCTTTATTTGTCTAAACTTTTACTATGGGAATGTACTTATTTCTCAAGCTCAAGATTTTTTTTCATTGCTGTATTTATTAACCCAAATAGTCAAAGGCTTGCTTTTTCATTCAGATTATGAAAGATGTCTTGCTTATTTCTCCGTTTTATGGGGATGTTATGTATTCTATCAGCAATTCAGTGGGGCTTTGTAGCTTTCAGGATTATCAGCCCATCAGGACTAACTTGGAGGGTACCTGATGTTAGTGAAATGCAGTAACGTTGTCTTTCTTGATATGTTGATATTTGATGTGTGTCTTGATTTTTTTTTTTTAAGAAAAAACTGAGATGCTTATTAGCTCCTTTAACTGATTGCAGGATTTTCAACAACTTTATGAATTGAAACAATTGATATCTTGAACACCTTTTAATTACTTTTGATGCTTTTAGATAGTATACGTGTTTGAATAAGTTTCATTTATGAAGTATTGAGAATTTCTGGCTACTGTTATGAATTTTAATGATCACTCTTAGAATTTTGTTCACACTTCATGGTAATGATAGAGGTAAAGGTAGACCTAAAATAATATGACAAAATAATTAAGAGAGATAACTATTTGAAATTTGAGTATCGACTGAATAGAACAGAGTGGAGGAAGCAGATTCATGTAGCCAACCCCATGTAGTTGAGAAAAGGCTTAGATGAGTTGAGTTGAGTTGAGTTGACTCTAAGAATTTTGTTCAGAAGAGGATATTTCGTAATTTTCAAAGGGATAATCTCTTGCCAAGTGGATGGTTCTGAAAAAAGAATTAGGATTACATGTATTTATTGATTATGCATCATATAGTCTATTTCCCTTGAATATGCACATAATAAAAACTACTGTTGTTTTTCATTATCATATTATAACCTGTATCATTTGCTTTCTAGAAAAATTAATTTGAAGTATTTTTGTTTCCCTTGGTTTGGCTAGCCATCTGCTAATTAGATTTTTCCTCCAACAGGCAAATTGGTTTCTCTGGTCTTATCTGACACCAGTGTCTGGTAATATTTGGTTGTAGCTTAATCTCATTACATAGTCTCTCTTGTATCTGGAAATGGACCGTTGTGATACATCGGGATTTGTTAGTGGAGGAGGCAACTACTTCTTCAAGGGCCTCTGACCTCTGCTTTAATTCTTGTTAATGACCAAGTTCCAGGAGTCAGGCTAACTCGTTCTTTCTCTCAAGAGTTGGTTGAGCTTACAGATCTTTCCTGCAAATAGTGGGCCGTGGCTATGGATAACAGATTTGGGTTCTCTGGATTGACTGCCAATGCCTCATATGTAAATTCTTCTGTTTGTCGGAGCAGAGTTGGGTTAGGGGCTGAATATCATGCAGACACCACATTATGCCTTAATTCCCCTGGCACCTCTGGTCTGTATTTTAACTTGAAAGGAAAGAAGAGAAAGTGGGATGATATTGATGGAACTGAAGGTATGAAAAATGCTTCATTGGTACAGAGTTTAAGGTGTTCAACAAGTTCCTCAGACAGAAGCAAGAGGAGCTCAGCAAGTGCCTGTTCATTGTCTTCACCTAAGGAAAGTGATGATGGATCTTCCATGGATTTGGACCTAGGTTTTCGTCTTAATCTTGGCAATGAAAATGCACCAAGCCCAAAGAAACTTGCTATTGTTACTCCAAAGGAGCATAGTTTGATCTTCAGTTAAGTCTTTCTGTGGGGCCATCTCAATCTGTTGTTACTAGTATCAGCCCAGGTTCACCCCCACATCAGGATATCTTGGATGCATCGGTAATGGTTGGTTCAATGCCAACTGTTGATGAAGGATCAACATCATCTCGATGGAAACATGGGAGTAATTTACCACCGTATCTATATACCTGTGAGAAAACCAGAGGAGTTTTTCCTAACCAGATGATTCCTGGGACACCTGCTTCAGTTCCAGCACCAGATCTCTCACCTAACTTTAGACAAATGCTGAAAAGGCCAGTTGCCTCTGCTTCTGGAATCACTCATTCACAGCAGCGTAGCAGCAGCGGCGGCACAAAGATCTGTCAGTTCCAGGGATGTGGAAAAGGAGCCAGAGGTGCTTCAGGGCTATGCATAGCCCATGGTGGTGGGCGTCGGTGCCAGAGACCTGGTTGCCATAAGGGAGCTGAGGGAAAAACCATCTACTGCAAAGCCCATGGAGGTGGCCGCCGATGCCAATACCTTGGCTGCACGAAGAGTGCTGAAGGCCGAACTGATTACTGCATTGCTCATGGTGGTGGCCGTCGTTGCAGACATGAAGGCTGTATTCGAGCTGCAAGGGGAAAATCAGGTCTATGCATCAGGCATGGTGGTGGCAAGAGGTGTCAATGGGAGAATTGCACCAAGAGTGCGGAGGGTCAGTCTGGTCTATGCATCTCCCATGGGGGTGGTCGTCGCTGCCAATATCCACAATGCTCTAAGGGTGCACAGGGCAGCACAATGTTTTGCAAGGCACATGGTGGAGGCAAGAGGTGCACATTTCCGGGTTGCACCAAGGGTGCTGAAGGAAGCACGCCCTTTTGTAAGGGGCATGGTGGAGGAAAGCGCTGTGCATTCCAGGGTGGCTGTTCAAAGAGTGTGCATGGTGGGACTCAGTTCTGTGTTGCCCATGGTGGGGGAAAGAGGTGTGCTGTACCAGAGTGCACTAAGAGTGCTAGAGGACGGACTGATTCTGTGTTCGTCATGGTGGTGGGAAGAGATGCAAGTTGAGGGTTGTGGGAAGAGTGCTCAGGGAAGCACTGATTTTTGCAAGGCACACGGTGGAGGGAAGCGCTGCTCTTGGGGCCAAGCAGGGTCGATTATTGGTTCTGGTGGCCCCCCATGCGATCGCTTTGCCAGGGGCAAGATAGGGTTCTGTGCTTTGCATGCTGCCCAGGTGGAGGACCATCATGTTCATGGTGGCCACATTTTGGGAGCAGTCAATGCCCAGTACCCAGTGCCCAACAAATCAGAAAAGATGAAAGAGGTGGTTGTAGATCAAGGTAGGTTCACCATGATGGGAGTTGGCAGGCGAAGTCAATTGAATTGGAGCGGGCTTGATCAGAAGTCACTGATGCATCCTGTGAATCCTCTCCATTCTGGCGTAGTTTCTGTTCCAGAAGGTAGGGTACATGGCGGGAGTTTGATGGCAATGCTAGCTAGTAATGCAGATATCGGGGGCCACTCTGGAAGCAAAGACAAAGGTGTTAATTCTGAGCAGGGTACACCACCAGATACTTTGTTCCCCACTGGTTGTAAAGACAAAAGCAGTGAGACTTGTCCTCTTTGTCATGCTGTTTGATATGCATATCATGTTCTGTTCCTGTGCTTAAAGGTTTTTTTTTTTTTTAAATAATTTGGGTAGTGACTCGATTTGTGGAAATGAGGAAGCCAAGCTTTTCTCATTCATTGGTTGTATTGGCTAGGACTTGTGTGTCAATTATCCTTTTGTGAGATAAATAAGGGGAAAAGAAAGCTTGGACAAAGCTTTTAAGGTGTGTTTAGTCAGCAAATTTAGTGTTTTAGGTGCTAGCGTTGGTTAGATGGTTTTATTCTTCACGAGTTGTAGATATGTTCTGTGAATAAATGACTGTTCAGCAGGTGCTTCATGTTGGAACATGTTAAGCTAATGAAATTGTTACTGGTTTGTGTGTGACTGTATATTTGACGTGATATATTTTGTTTACTGTAATATTTTAACATGTAAACTGGCTTATCGCCAAACACTATTGTTTCTTCCGCAGCACAGGATTAAGCAGCAAGGTATTGGAACTTTGCGTCCTTTTCTAGGACAGTTTTCTGGATGCACGGGATGGATGGTTGTCAGTCGCTGCGGCAGCGTGAGCGCTTCAACTATTCTACAGTACTATTTCCAGTACTGCGTAACTGGAACACTCTAAATGGTGCTCTTGTTTCGTACCGTGATCTCCCTCGTCAACATATGGGAATGTTTACCATTTATTTACATTATTTTCTTCACTGGCTTGCATGGCTTACATTTGGTGGCCTTCCGTGACGATGTTGCGAAGAACATGCATGACACGCAAGATTTAATGTCTTGATTCTGTGTAATTTGGCAAGCATTCACCATATGCTGTTTCCATCCAGAGGTTGGTAGTTGAGGATAAAATTTATTTCATCGATCGTGAAATGAAGCGTATTTCTTCCATAAATAGATTCGTTCTTCAATTTAGGAAGAGAAGCACATTTGATTTAGAGCATGTGATGATTGAGAATAAGAAGATGATAAAAGTGATGGTGATAGACTGATATTGTTGCTAGGCAAGCTTTGTAGTGCTCGCACACCCAAATAAGAACATCACGGTGATTTTAGATAACTAGCAGCTTTTATCTCAATCTTATTTTCAATGATCTGATATCATCATATTTGAAATGCCATAAGATCATCAAATATCTATAATTACGATGTGTGGTATGTTAAGTGATTTATCATACTCAACTAAGCCTTTTTTTTTTTCAACTATATAGGGTCGGCTACATAAATCCGCTTCCTCCACTCAACTCTATTCAGGACTAAGTGGACACTCAAATTATAAGTCTTAGCCTTTGCATAGTTTTAGTAGATTTATGTGTTAGAAAATCTGATGAAGTTTTACGCTAGCTGTCAGCTACCTAACGCAATCCTTCTTCTTAACTCAGGTTAAAATTGACCTTGGCAAAATTTAAATGATTAATCTTGTAATATCAAAATATCCTTGATATATTTTATAATTATCATGATAATTTATTATTATTTTATTATTTATTATTATACTATTTCTATTAAATAAATAATAAAGTCTTAATTTTAAACTAGTTAGAGTCACCTATATAAATTTTTTTTTTTCATTCAACTTAGTTTTGAATTAAAATTTTGTAAGATGCAAAGATTTTAAAATTTTTTTATCATTTCCTTTCATATAATTTTTAGTTTACCTTTATTCCTTTTTTCCTTTTACATATATCATAACTTATTTACATAAGTATATCTCTTAATATCTATTGCACATATCCAAATTACTTAAGTCCTCCTCCTCTTAATTTATCCTTAATTAGTATTATCTCCATCTTTTTATGAATAATTTTATTTTTATATTGGCATAAATTCATCTCAATATTCTCATTTTCAACCACATTCATCTTACATATGTATACTTTTCTAATTGCTCACATTTTATCATAAAGTATAAATAGTCTTATGATTGACTTATAAAAGTTTTTCTTCAATTTAGCAAGTATTTTATTATCATATAATATTTTAATGGTACTTCTTTATTTTATACAACATACTTTAATCCTTTCTATAACATCATTCTTAATTTCTACTCTACATTCATCTTTATTTCTAATTATACTAAAATTACATTCCATGTATTTTATCTTTTTCCTGCTTAATATAAAATCTTTAGATTCTAATATATTTCTTTATAGTTCTAACTTATGATTAAATGTAAGCTTAGTTACATCCACTAGTGCTATATCATATGAAAATATCATGTATCATAAAATATTGTCTTGAATATGACTAGTAAGTTTATATACAAAAAAAGGTAGGATTAAGAGCATATCACCGATTTAAGCATATTGTAATAGAGAATTTACTGGTATTATCACAAATAGTTCTTATATTAGTAACTGTTTCATCATACGTATTTTTTATTATATTAATATATTTAATAAGAACTTTTTTCTTTTCTAACACCTATTATAAGATTTTTCTAGGAACTCTATCATATGATTTTTTTTAATCAATAAAAACCATATGAAAATCTTATCTCTTTTCTCTACATTTCTTCCTTAGCCTCTTAAGGAGTAAAATAGGTTTTATATTCAGCTTTCTTAGTCTAGAATTAAATTAATTCTTTGATATTTTTGTAGTACACTTTAATCTATATTTAATTACTCTTTTCTAAAGTTTCATGTATGACTCATAAGCTTAATATTATGATAATTATAATAGCTTTGAATATCTTCTTTATTCTTATAAATTAGTATTATTATATGCATCCTCCATTTATTAAGCATTTTTTATTTTTAAAGTTTATTAAATAAATTTGTCATCTTAATTACTTTAGCATTACCTAAGTATTTTCAAACTTATATAAAAATCTTATTAGGTCTGATAATATTTCATATTTGTATCTTTTTCATAGCCTCTTTTATTTTAGATATCCTAATTCTACAAGTATATTTCATAATTATCCTCAATAAAGCTAATAAGGCATCATAAATTTTCTATATAGTTTTCAAATTTATTTAAATGATCGTTTTATCTTTGTTTGTTTTCTTTCTCTTTAACAATTTTTTTGATCATTATCTTTAATATATTTAACCTAAAACATTCTTTAATTTTTTTATTTTTACTCTTACAATAATATATATATATATATATATATATACATCTTTAATTTATAACTTATAATATAATTTTTCATATATCTTACATTTAGCCTTTGATACCATCTTTTTAAAGTCATCCTTTATTTCGGAATACATACATTTATAACCATTAATTTATATTATATAATTAAATTTTCATCCAATATAACCTTACAATCTTTATAAAATACTCGATCAATCTTTTTACTAAAGAAGAAATCTATTTGACTAACATTATATCCACTTTTAAAAGTTATTAAATGAGAAACTCTCTTTCAAAATATGTATTAGCTAATAATAAATTATATGCTATTACAAACTCTTAAATGGTATTTTCTTCTCATTGCTATCTTCAAATCCCTAGCTTCATATACTCTTTCAAGACATATATTATATTTTTTTTATATATCCATTCAAATCTTTTTCAATAAATATTTTTTCTATAAAAATTTCTTAAATTAATTCATCCATATGTTTTCAAAAATTTTGCTTTCTAATACTATTTAAACATACTTAAAAATTATATGCACTAATAATATTAATTAACTCCTTAGCTAACACTAATTTAATAAAAATTATTCTAATACTAATTTAATCAAAATTATTCTATCTTCTATCTTTTTAATATTTATAACTTCATCTTTCAAGATTTTATTTATTCTTTTTATATTTATATCAGTACTTATAAACCAAAGTTTAAAACTATGGACCTTTGTTGTTTTTTTTCTTATTCACTTATTCTCATGCAAATAAGCTATGTTAATTCTCATTCTACTTATTATATTCAGTGGTTCCATTAATTTTTCTATTAATGATCCTATATTCTGAAGTTGCTAGATATATTTTATTTTATTTTTATTTTTTACACTTACTTCTTTATCCACACTTATCATAAAGGTGTAAAATCTATACTTCTTGCCACATTTAGCATAGACATGATGTGTCACTTAAGAAGACTATCTTACTTATCCTTGCTTTTTCCACTACACTCGAGTTTGATGTGGCATGTTTCTTCTGAAAAACATTCTAATTTTAATGATTTTTTATTAGATATATATTTATACTTTAGATTAATCATCAACCTATCGCAACCTTTCTCTTTTATCTAAGCTTAAGACCAACTATATATTAAAATTTTATGCCTAGATGGAGTTTGTGAAAGGTAATATGCAAAGTATCTCAATATCTTTTGAATTAATTTGCTTTATTGGTAATAGTAAATCTATCATATGGAGCATGGACCCTTGGAATTCAACTGTACCTCTATTGGTAATGGTAAATCAATCAAGTTTGGTATCCAGTGCTTTTATAAGTCATGCAGGAATTAGACCTTCAGTTATTTTAAATTGGGTTAACCTTTGGTTAAACTAGATTTAAAGCTAACTCCGCTTGACCTACTTGTAGCACTAACTTCACCGGCTAGTGATCACATCGTGACCCTGATGGGTGGTATCGATCACGTGTTCTTCCCAGTCCAGAGTTTTAATATCCATCACTTTTAGGATAATCATCACCTTTTAAGCCATTTAATGAAAGATACATACCTGTTTTTAATAAAAATCTTTAAATCGAAGAGGTCTCACAGCTCATGCGAAGACTAGTTAAATATTTACTTATTTTTTTTCCTTTATTATTTTTAATACTGCTGTTACTATCATTATTTGCTTAAAATAATCTTAGTAGTAACATAGTTTTATTGCTGCTGTTACTGTCATTATTGTCTTGAAATGGTCTTACAAGCAACATGGTTATGGATCTCCTCAAAAGTGGTCTTTGTGCGTCATTTGAATTAGTCTCGGCAGTGCTGTTGCCGAGACTTTTTCAAACTAATCGTCTCCGTGCGCTTTTGAGTTTTGGCCTCGTCCAAACGCGGCTCTTTGATCCATGTTCGTGAGTGCGCGGGTTTATCCCACGCTTGGCTCTAGTGTTTGATTTTAAAATGCTATCTTTAAATAAGTCTATAAAATAGGGTTTATTCAAAAGATAAAATAATCATTTTTTTTAAATAATAATTTTATCGTCAAGGAATAGCTTCAGCTATTCTTGAATTTCCTAGGGAATAAGTTCAGGGATAACCCATGATTAGGTTATCCCTTCTGGTTAACCTGTTTCAGACATATCCTTTGTAGTTATAGCTTTTGAAAATAAGGGGTTAAACATGGGTTATCCCCTTGTTTTCCAAAGATAGTATTTGGATGCCCTATCTCTGGTTGGAATAGGGCCTTATTCCATGCTATTATTCCAAACCGGCATAAAAAGGGTGGTGAGCCCCCTAGAAATTAGTATTTCGGTCAAACATCCTTATTTTAGAATTCATATTTCATGCTCTCCTATGAAATAGCTCTATTCCCATTTATTGTATTCCAAGGGCAGTGGCTAAAAAAAAAAAAAAGACTATTACCTTCTTTATCAGAAAAATTCATGCTATTAAATATAAAGGAGAAAAAGATGTAGCCTTGGCTAACCATTACTAATATATATACATAACAATGTCCATCCAAAAAGGTAATGGTATAATCATTACTAATATTTGTATATAACATACAAACTTTTAATAGATCATAATAATAAATTAATTAATAAAAATAATTTATTTAAATAATTATATTAATAAATAAAATAATAATCTATTTTTTTATCATTTGGTCAGAGGTATTTTTAGAATTCCTAAAAAAATCTTCATCTATTACTAATTGCACTGGAATAAGGTAGAATACCATATTTCAGGAATAACAAGAGAAATAAGTTATTTCTAGAGAATTTATATTCCTATTCGTATAATAACTTTTTGACATCCAAACACTATCAAAAGCTATAAGTACAAAGGATAAGTTTGAAAAAGATTAATCAAAGGGGATAATCAACATAGGTTATCCTCTGAACTTATTTCTAGAAAATTCAAAAATAATTGAAGCTATACTTTGAAGGAAAAATTATTATTTAAAAAAATAATTATTTTTTAATATTTATTCAGAAAAATATTTTAAGAATAAACCACTACCTTAGCGTGTCTGCAAAAAAAAAAAAAAAAAAGACCTGCCGATGGTCACCATGACATGACCATGAACTTTAAGCATACATACATAACTCACCATCTCGGACGTGCTGGTAGTCCCTACTTGTCAATGTCCCCGATGGTTTGTTTGTTTTTTTTTTTTTTTTTTTTCCTACAAAGGGTATAATTTTGCGAAAAGTTTTTATATCAGGAGCGATCATGACATTTTTCCTCCAGCCGAACAAGTTTAGATGGGTAGGTGATGCTTTTTATTCATGACCAAACTTGGTACTTAAAATCCATAGTTCCCACCTAATCACAGCCTCATAATTATTGATGTTGGTGTTGGTCTCATAAGCGAAGAAATCTTTCTACCAAACGCCACCACCGCGAGAAACGTATTAGCGCATGTCGCGACCCCACTTGGGAATCGTATGCAGCGTAAAATTATTAAAGAGGGATCGCGACAAGAAAAATGATAACCATAAGCGCTTAGCTTGAAAAAAAAAAAAAAAAAAATCGAAGGCGAATATAAACATCGCCCATAAATGCGTCGGCCATCAATGTCGCAGTCCCTTCCGTGCCCCCAACCACCGAAATGTCGCTCGTCTCATTCAATGAGAGGACCGGCACCGAGAAAGTTTGTCGGTCCTTCCTTGATGCTCTCTTTGAGCTGACTACAATTACAAAGGTGGGAGCACAGCTAAGCGTGTTAGACTGCAAACTCTCTCAGATGCTGCGTTATTTTATGCCGACTTCAAAAAAATAATAAAAAAAGTTTAATATAAAAATAAAATTTTTTTAAAAAATTAATAAAGGTATAATATTTAAGTTTATTTATTAATTTAATTAATTTATTAATAAATTAAATTATATAATTTTAAAAATTTAAATAAAAAATAATTAACAGTAAATGAATTTAAATTATAAACACTTAAACTTTTCTTTCTATTTAATGTGTAATTATTTAAAATATTATAATTTTTATTATTATTAAGTGGTGCCTTTATGGCACAAACCTATTTTGAGTAGAATTATTAATATTTTAGGATGGCTTTATATTATGTCAATACTTTACTATCATTCTATAAATAAATTTTTATATATCCAATAATTTTCGTGCATTCAATGTTTCAAATTCATTAGCTAATTTTAAAAATTAAAATTAAAATTAATTAATAATAAATTTGAATTATAAGTATTTAATTTTTTATTCGATATAAATTGATTTAAAATATTTTAAAAAATATTAAAATAATTAAAATAATAATTTTTAATTTTTTTTATCACCTATCCAATAGATAATTTTATCCGACCATCGCCTTGCATGCATGACAGTGGTGAAATCATTCCATTTCACGACTTGGTTTGAAAAAGTATCTCGCTTCAGAAAATTAATTTAAAATAAAATATTATGCAAAAATAAAAATAAAATTCAAAGGGTGACCTCAAATATTTGAGATAAGGGAAAAAATCGATGCTGGCTGTTGACATCTGGGTGGGATCAGGTTGACCTATTCATCTTCGGACGGGGAATGACTGTGTAAATCCAGCGCCGTGCATGGAACATATCCTGATGAAGAATGAAGCCGCATGGGATCTAGCTACGGATCGATAATAGTCCTTTTTTTTTTTGTATAAAAAAAAAAGATTTGAGATAAGGGAAAAACCAATTATTACCAAGGAATATAAGGGCCTTACGGCAGAATAGCAGTCCTCTTATGCAAACAAAGGTTGAGTAAGAAAGAAGCTTCGGGAAACTTTAATATTATATATAAGTGCAATCATTTGACGCTTTATAATTCAAGTTCCAAACTAAGTGTAGGGTAGTTTAGAAGTGAACAGCTAGTCAAATTTCGAGTCTAAAGCCAGGAAATTTTACTGGAGCCACCCAGTGTAATCCCAACCCAACTTAGTTTATTAAATTATATCATATGTAATTTGAACAAGAATATGGTCTAATCCCCATTATGAACCTAAGATTAATAAATAATTACTTGAAGACGCACATGCATTAACGATTATGGTCTAGTGAGCTTAATGGCTAGGGCTGATATTTCCTCGATTTGATCTATCTTCCAAGTTTACGAGTCCCATCTGTAACAATTTTTATAATTAAAACCGGCCATTCCTCTTACGAACTACATTGCTTAGTGCGAGAAATCAACTCTCTCCAGTGGTAAAGTTAGATGCAAGCAAGGTTAAGTCACTATACTTTTGGCTATAAATTAGGTATTTTTCACCTATTTTGGGTATATAAAAATCTTTTTTTATAACATATTCAAGGAGAATAAAATGCATGGTAACCTAGACTGGCACTTCATATTTTGTGTTGCGTGTTGCCCGATAAGTTGGACCACTCTAGAAATGCTCATTTTGGCAATAGATTTTAGCTTCCATCTCTACGTAGGATTAAGCCCTCTCATCAGAGTTAGGTGGTGGAGCCAAGATACTTTTCATCAGAGAAGGCTGCTGTCACGTCTACCAATTAACCTCCTCATATGCATGTAGGTCCACCCTTGTCTATCAATTCTTCCATTTTTCTCTATCAAGTTATGTCTTCGCTGTTGTTCTTCTTCGTTACCGCTATTATTATTAATGTTATTGTTGTTGTTGTTGTTATTCTTGATTATTATTTTTCTTGAAATAGCCTTGTATGGTATGTATACTTTTAAAAAGTGATGTATGCAAGGATGGCATTGAGTGCAAACTAAATTCATTTCTCAATAACGTTTTATACCTGCCTACTCATTCATCCTTCCAGTAACATTTTAAACCTATCTACTAATTTAATTAATTTATTAGCTGATCAAATTAATATGATTTTAATTAAAACTCAAGTATAAGTTAGCTAGCAGAAGATAAACTTGAGTTATAAATTTTTTTTTAATTTTTTATTTCTATATATCCAACATAGAAATATTTTTAAGAAATAACATTTTTCCTAAGTTTATTCAACAGGTCGTTGTTACCATGTCGGCAGAAAACTGACCTGCTTATAGCTATGACTTGATGAACAGTAATTAACCATGCATAGGTAACCATTTTGGACGTGCTGATGATCGATCCCTACCTGTCATGATCAAGAAATTTTTTTTTTTTTTTTGTCCCACAGAAAGGATATAATTTTAAGAAAGTTTTTAAATCAGGTGCGAGCATAGCATTTTTTTCCTCTAGCCAAAGAACTTTAGTTGGGTAGGTGACGCTTCGCGTTCATAACGAAACTTGTACTTCAAATCCATGCATGTTACCAACTAATAACAATATTATATATACTCTTGGTAATGGTGTTAGAAAACAAAGAAATCTTCCATCAAACGCCGATCGAGAACCCATTCACTGGAAATTAAGCACAAACTAATTAAACTCATGCTTAAAATTATTAAAAGAGGCATCGATCGATCGCCACAAAAAAAAAAACAAAAGATCGAATTAACGGGGAAATCGCTGATACTCAGCGGTGCTCTTTATTAATTGACGTACGAGATGTGATCATCGAAGGTTTAGTGCTTAATTTCTAGTAACACTCGTACAGCTTGATATCAACGCGAAGGCGAAAATAGACCTCGCCCTCAAATGCGTCAGTCATCAATGTCGCAATCCCTCGAGTCATGAAGAAGTCTCCCGTGCCGCCAACCACGGAGATATCCCTGGTCTTGTTCATGAGAGGATCGGCACCGAGAAAGTTTATGGTCCCCTGATGCTCCGTTGAGTTGAATACAAAGGTGAAGCCCATCCATGCCGTGTAGATCTCCTTCCTGTCATAAAAATAGAAGCCCTGAGCTCGGCCTACGGGCTTGGAGTGCAGGTTGTTGTCCAAGGTGATGGGATCGTCGAACACAACCACGTCGCCGAAGTGCATGAACCCGGCAAGGGTCGTGAGGTTGCCCCATGCCGGCGCCCCAGCGATGGCCGAGGTGGCGTTGGCAGCATTCTGGCCGTTGTAGAGTATGTCATGAAAGTAGAATACCAACTCCTTGCATGGTTGGAGGGTACTCGGTTTCTTTTCCCCCCCTCGGCCACCACCGAGAATAGGAAGAGGAAGAGGAAGAGGAAGAGGAGGAGGGTTGGAGAGTGGATGCTCTTCTTCCTTCCATCTCTTCTTAATTAATTTCTCTCAGAGCAAAAAGGAGAGGGGAACGAACGTTGAGCTCTTTGAGATCGATGCGGGGCTTGCTCTCCCTCTATGGCATTTTATAAGCATGAGCACAGGTCGATCATTGCCGCACAACCGTGCGTTGGCTTAATTTTGTAGGTAAGCTAGCTAGTTGATTACGGTCCAGCCAACGGATCGAGGATAGGCCTCAAGCAGTGGGCTTATATGTATATAAATTGTTTGCTCATGAGTCATGACCAACATCGATCATCACGTAATATGCGACATTAATTAAGGAAACTGATCATGACTCTAAATTTAAAAAGTTTAGTCCTCCGTAGAGTTAATTGATTAAGTATTATCAGATCGATCAGCTGTTTCTCATTTAGAGCCAATTAAACCCTGCAAACCATCGTTAAGTTGAGGCTAAGCAGCATTTGGCGGTTGGTTTGGTTCCCCTTTCTTAAACCAATTCAGCTCTCCCGAGTCCCAGCGGAAAGCTCAGTCGAGCCTGCCGTACAAACACGTGTTTTTACTGCATGAATATATAATTTCTTAAAATGAACACCGATCGATCGAGAAGGACGATGCATTCCAAACAAAGCAAACCAGTGGCAAACCATCGCCGAGTGCAATCTAGGAAGCTTCCCTGCATAGTTTCCCTTAAGTTTCCTTCCTACTTTTTTTTTTCACCATTTAATATTTATACTTTCAAAACTACTTCGCACCACAGCTTTGTTTTCGACTTCCATATTGGTTCTTATTGCTGTGAAAATCACTTGCGATGAGCGTCAGACGAGCCAAGATCTTCACAGGCCTTTGGGAACGCGAAGAGGTCACCTTCTTCCTTCGAGAGCCTGCAAAAAGTTCCGGACCGATTGTTCCAGCAGGGACCTTTCGATGCTCAAATTAGTGGCTTTTAGAACAGAAATTTGAATCAGAGAGTAGAGATTCAGTCCCCTTCCTCGTTGTGAGTCGGGGTCTTTATGTACCTGTTCGGGAGTCCCTTTTACCCTTTGTGGAGTAGCTGTCGAATCCAATTCTGTTAAGATTGGCCTCGTCAGCAGCTGGCGGGTGCGTAGCTGTTAAGCATGCACCATAGATATCGATGACTGCGTAGTACGTGGGTATCCGTTTGTGATTTTGGTAAAACAGATGAGCGAGATATGCGACAATTGGTGCCTCAAATCCCTGAGTCCGGTATCCGAGATTGGCTCCGCTATACTAGGAAAACATGCAATGTAAAGTACCAAGGATGAGGCCGAAGCCAGGGGTCGAGGCGAGGGTGATGTCGAAGCCAGAGGTCGAGGCGAGGGCGATGTCGAAGCCAGAGGCCGAGGCCGAGGAACCAAGGCGAACCTGAGGCCAAGGCTGGGGGCCGAGGCCGAAGCCAACAGGAGCCGACGCTGGAAACGAGCTATCAACTCATCTGGTTTTGAGAATTGCGTGAGGTGTTATGCTGTCGCCCAAGGAAAGTGATCAGCCACATCAGATGCCCCCCACCCCTGAGATGGATGGGCGTATAGCTGCCAGCGAAAGGAGTGTCAGTATCCACTAGGTGGCTGATCTCTATGCCATCATTTCTCCTATTCAGGCTGTTGGGATTGGGCATGATTTTTCTCGGGCGAGGAGTTGTGAAAACGTAGGCGTTATCATTGCGGTGAGGTCGCACTACCTCTTTATTGGCGATGTTTTCATGTTCCACACGTTGAGTGGTTGCCGAAGCGGTTTCCAATGGAAAGCGGACACATGGCCAAACCAGAATCCGGCGGGATGATTTGAAACGGGGGTATAAAAGGGAAAATTGTCCCTATCCTCTGCTTTTCACCTTTTCTTGCGTTATAATAATCTCTCACCTTGAATATGCAAGCTCCTGTTCATCGCCCATTTCTGTTTCCCTCCTGAGCTCTCTTTCTTCTTCAATCTCGGTTCAAGTTCTTTAGGTTAGTCCTCATGGCTTCTTCACCTTCTTGCTCTCTTTCTGATTTTGGGGATCACTCCCCTGTTTCTTCACAGCCTTCCTCTTCTCTGGTGCTTAGTTGATCCTCTTCATCTTCCGACCACATTCCGTTGGAATGGCGGCGAGTGACCGAATGACCCGCGGCTGGGATTCGTCCAGCCGCCGGATGGGCCCCAACCCAGCGCCGTCCAGCCATCGCCGGCCCATCCTCTGCTGCCAAGGAGTCCCCTGAATGGACTGCCTCCACCATGATGGCCCAAGACATTGTGAACCTTAGAGCCAAATATAGTTTTCCTCCTAACATGCGTCTGTCCTATCCCGCTCCTGATGACATGGTAACTTCTTCCCGTCCTGGGAGGGTTGCCTTGTACGAAGCTTTCTTTAAGGCGGGGCTTTGGCTACCCATCCATCCTTTTATCCTCAACCTCTTAGACAGATACTCCTTGGCACCCGCACAGTTAGTCCCAAATTCCATCCGAACCATCGTCGGCTTTCTGGTGCTTTGTCACTTTCAGGGTATAGAGGCTAGGATCTCCTTATTTCGTAGCTTCTACACCCTTCGCAAGCAAGCGGGGTGGTGGTCCTTTGCCCCTAGACCCACTAGGATTCTTAAACTATACCTTTCCACATCCATTAAAGGGTGGAAAGATAGGTTCTTTTTTGCCGACGTTGAGGGGGTGAGTGGAATATGGGGAACACCCAACATCGACGCAAATAGGGATTCTTCCATACTTCCGAGGGATCGGATGGCATTTGGGCAGCTTCTGACTGTCGACATTCCTCGGTGCAACCAGCTTTTGATCGAAGAGAACCTCCGACTTGTCGGCCTTATTCCGTCCAGTGGTGAGTGACTGATTACTCACCTTGCTTTTTCTGCCCTTTTCTTCTCCTTTCTCTCTTTTTTTTTTTTAACATATATGCTGAATCTACTTACCTTATGCAGGTATGTTGCCTTCGATTGAAGAAGTGAGGAAGGCCGCGACCGAAGCAAGGAGGGCCGGGGTGGACGAGGCCCCCTATGAGAAAAAGGCCATAGCCAAAGCAACCAAGAAGAAGACAAGAACCGAAAAGGCCAAAGAGAAAATTACAATGGCCGAAGAGCAAAGGAAAAGGCCTCGGTCTCCCTCACCAGCGCGGTCTCGATCTCCGACACCGCTTTTGCATCGGCCCCGGACGGAGAGGAGCGCTGACATAGATCTTACGGCTGAGACACCACCAGAGGAACAAAGGGTGGACGTGCTGCCATCGCCACTGATCATGCCAGAAGCGGGGGATGAGCCCACGCCCGAGCCAATTCCTGAAGCTGCCCCCCAAGTGGAGGTGGTGGCAGACGAGCCTCCCAGACCAAAGGAGGCAGCAGATGAGCCCCCGAGGGCTGTAGAAGAGATTGGGACGTCTTCCATCCCCGACATCACACCATCGGCTCCGGGGACCGTTAGCGAGGACGAAGCCATCCTTTCGTTCAAAACCCTTCTCGAGCGCAAGGGGCATTGGGCAAAATAGGTGATGGCGCTAGTGTGCCTACCTGAGCTCCAGGGAGCCTTCCAGAAGCAAAGGACTTCATCTTTCTTCCAAGAGGCCTTTGTGGCCCATTTCTGGGTGAGTGTTCGACCCCTTGTGATTAATTTCAGGACACTTGAATCATATTCTGATAGTGATTATCGTGCAGGCGGTGAACTCGTTGGCTGCCTTGAAGAAAGCTCTATCTCAGGTCAAAGAAGCCCTCAATCAATCGCAGAGGGAGACCAATCGGCCAATGCCCGATCAGACCAGGCAAAGAAGGCCTTGGAGGCCGCCCTGGCCAGGGGGGCCGAAGAAGAGGCCCGAGCGAGGAGGGCCGAAGAGGCCCTAGAGGGGGCCCTAGTCGAGAGCCGGACCCAAGCAGAGAGGGCCAACATGGCCTTGGAGGAGGCTAGGGCGGAGAGTCAAGCCCAAAATGAAAGGGCCGAAAAGGCTTTGGAGGCGGCCAGAGCTGCAGAAGAGGGCCGTAAGTGTATCGAGACGGAGCTGTTGGTGTACCGAAGCAGCCTAGAGACTGCCTATACCTTGAAAGGTGCGGCCGAGGAGCGGGCGGAGAATGCTGAAGAGATTGCTCGATGCTCCGATGCGCAAGTTATTGAGATGAAGGCGGTAGTGGCAGCAGCAGAGGCTGAAGCTGCCGAGGTAGTTGAGAATTTTTGCCTCTCTGCAGAATACCGAAAGGAGCTGGCCGAGGCCACCGCCTTTGCCTACAACGTCGGCTTCCAGGACTGCAAGGACAAGGCAAAGAAGGTTCGCAACCTCGAAGATCTAGACAACCTGGATCCGGATGATGTTGAGGATGAGCCCCTAGCAGATCAGTCTCCTGCTCGTGACCCGCCTACCAAGCCTTGAACTGCGGGCCTTTACTTTTATTGTTCATAGTCCGGCTTTGATCAGCAATTTTGTAAACCGTTTTGCTATCAATGAAGAAGCTTTGATCTAGTCTTCCCTTAATCTGCCCATAGCTAGCAAGTTTCGATAAGTAAGGTAGCGCGAGTAGGTTGGTGTCGTAGGCGAGCGTAGTTAGAAGTTTCGGTTAAATAAGTCGAAGATTCGATCCTATCCATAGGCCGCTGCAAAGGCTGAGAGGGCCTAAGGAGTAGAACATCGACGAGGTGGTTTTAAGGGTAGATATCGAGTATAGTTAAGAACTGATATGGAGCCGGGGCCGAGGCCAAGGCTAAGGGCCGAGGCCGGTGGCCAAGGCGGAGACTGAGGGCCAATTGTATCGACAGTCGAGCTTCAAATGCCGACGTGGGTCGGACTTCGAGTGCTGATGCGGAGCCGGGCTTCAAGTACGACGCGGAGCCGGGCTTGAGTGCCGGCGCGGAGCCGGGCTTGAGTGGGATGCAGGATTACTCAAAGACACGTTAGCGAGAATATTCGGCATATTACTATAATAGACATGTTTAAATTAAGGAAACTAACAAACTACTGATAGTACCGACGTAGGTTATCTACATTCCAAGTGCGGGGGAGAGGCTTCCCGTTCAGCCCCTCAATTTTGTATGCTTCGCGGTGGAGTGCCTCCGTGACTCGATAGGGTCCTTCCCATCTTGGCGCCAGGTTGCCTCCTTCCGTTGGCTTTGAGACTTCAGCTCGTCGGAGGACTAGGTCTCCTGGAAGGAATGCCTTGAGGCGGACGCGAGCATTATAATATTTAGACGTTCGCTATCGGTAAGCTGCCATTCGGAGTCGCGCTCGGTCTTGTAGTTCTTCTACTAAGTCAAGGTCGGCCCGCAATTGATTTGGGTTGTCCCCCTCACTGTACAGCTCCGTCCAGGGGCTCGGGGCACCAATCTCCACTGAGATAACAGCCTCGGACCCAAATACTAAGCTGAAGGGAGTCTCTTCAGTGGGCGCTCGTGGTGTGTGGTAAGGCCATAGTACATTGGGGAGCTCCTCTACCCATCGTCCTTTGCAGTCATCTAACCGAGCTCTAAGTCCTTGAAGAATAATACGATTGGTTACCTCGGCCGCGCCGTTGGTTTGGGGATATCCTACAGAGGTGAACCGTTGATAGATGCCTAGCTCGGTGCAGAACTCTCGGAAGGCCGTGTTGTCAAACTACCGGCCGTTGTCAGTAACGAGGGTATGCGGTAGTCCGAACCGGCATACTATAGATTTCCAGAAAAAGGATCTCACCTTGTTCTTAGTGATCTTGGTGAGTGCTTCAGCTTTGATCCATTTGGTGAAGTGGTCGACGGCCACGAGCAGGAATTTTCGCTGGCCAGAGGCGGGAGGGAACGGTCCCAGGATGTCTATGCCCACAGCGCGAAGGGCCAAGGAGCTACCAGAGGGGCAACTGGGACGTTGGCTGGCGCTGGACATTGGCATGGCATTGGCAACTATCGTATCTCTTGACAAGCTCGGATGCATCCTCCCTCATTGTTAGCCAGTAGTATCCTTATCGCAGGGCTTTGTACGCTAAGGTTCTGCTCCCCAAATGACTTCCGCATATGCCCTCATGGATTTCCCGCATGATGTAATCTGCTTCCATGGGGCCGACGCATTTGAGAACCGGGTATGAGAATGACCCGGTAGAGCTTTCCATCCATTATTAGAAACTTCAGGGCCTGCGACTTAAGTAGCCTAGCCTCAGTCGGGTCTTCAGGGAGGGCACCGTCGGTCAGATACCGGACGAAAGCGTCCATCCATGAGGGCTCTTACTCAACCGGTAGGGTCTCTTCTGTTGCTTCAATGCTTGGGGCCTCCAGATGTTCTACGTAGGTTCTTCCCAAAATCCTGTCAGCTGAGGTGGCTAGTCGGGATAAGGCATCAACCCTGGCATTCTCTCTCCGAGGAATGTAGCTGACGCTAAAATGGGCTAAGGGAGAGGCTTGTGATTGCACCATGCTTAAGTAACGGGACATAATAGGGTCCCGCGCCTCGTACTCCCCTCTGATTTGGACGGTGACTAGCTGGGAGTCCGTGAACACTCTAAGACATTTCATCCCGAGTTCTCGAGCCAGTCTTAGCCCTGACAGTAGGGCTTCATACTCAGCCTGATTGTTGGTGGCTAGGAGAGAAAGCGGAGGGCATACTCGATCACCACTCCATCTAGGCTAGCCAGAATGAGGCCTACTCCGCTCCCTTGGGAATTTGACACTCCATCGACATGAAGAATCCATTCACCCTCTCTAGTTTCAGGACTTTGGTTTATGGGTGACTCTTCTGGTTGCTCTTCACCCCAAGTGCACTCGACTAAGAAATCCGCCAAGACTTGAGACTTCATAGCCGACCTGGGATGAAAAGATAGGTCGAACTCCCCCAGCTTGAGCACCCACTTAGCCAATCGACCCGAAGTGTTCGAACGAGAGAGGATCGCCTTGAGCGGTTGGTCCGTGACCACCACGATTGGATGAGCTTGAAAATAAGGTCGGAGGCGCTGGGCGAACACCATCAATGCGAAGATAATCTTCTCGACTCTTGTGTATCTGGCTTTCGTGTCATGGAGTACTTTGCTGGTGTAATATACTAGCTTTTGTGTCCCATCGGCATCCATGTGGATGAGGACGAAGCTGACAGCTTCGGAAGAGGCCGCAAGATACAGAAGAAGCTCTTCCCCCCCCCCCCCCCCTTTGGCTTGGATAGTAGTGGCAGAGTAGATCGGAATTCTTTCAATCCCTCGAAGGCCTTCTGGCACTCCCTTATCCATTCGAAGCTGTCGACTTTGCGTAGTGCCTTAAAGAAAGGCAAGCATCTCTCCATGGACTTGGATAGAAAATGGCTCAATGCCGCCACCCTTCCCGTTAGGCGTTACACCTCCTTTTTGTTGATCGGAGACCTCATGTCTAGTATGGCATGGATCTTGTCAGGGTTTGCTTCAATCCCGCGTTGCATCACCATGAAGCCCAAGAACTTTCCCGCTGTTACCCCAAAGGCGCACTTTGCGGGGGTTCAGCCTCATTTGATATCGACGGAGGTTGCCAAAGGTTTCCGCCAAGTCGGAAGTGTGATCAGCGGTATGGACGCTCTTGGTCAGCATATCATCCACATACACTTCCATGTTGCGTCCGATCTAACCTTCAAAGATTTTGTTCATCAGCCTCTGGTAAGTGGCTCCCGCGTTCTTAATCCAAATGGCATCACCTTATAATAGTATATTCCCTTCTCTGTTACAAATGAAGTAGCCTTCTCGTCGGCTGGGTCCATCTTGATTTGGTTGTACCCTAAGAAGGCATCCATGAAGCTTAGGGTTTCATGTCCGACCGTAGCGTCTACCAACTGATCAATCTGAGGCAATGAGAAGCTATCCTTGGGGCATGCTTTGTTGAGGTCAGTAAATCTATGCACATCCTCCAACTTCCGTTAGCTTTACGGACCATCACGACATTGGCTAGCCACTATGGGTAATGAACTTCTCGAATATGGCCCGCAGCTTCCAATTGCAGACCTCTCCGTCTATGGCTAGCTGTCGGTCTAGGGTGAAACTTTTCTTCTTCTGCCGGACAGGTTGACATTCTGTCTTGATGTTGAGTTGGTGAGTGATTACCTCTCGGGGATACCTGGCATGTCAGTGGATGACCATGCAAAAATGTCGGAGTTCGCAAATAAGAAGGCAAGGAGTTGATCACGTGCTCCTCCGACAGAATGCTCCAAGCTTGATGGTTCTTGTCGGGTCCTTCCCTAATGGAAAGGTTAACAAATGCTCAGCTGGTTCCCCCCTTTTTTTCAAGTCCCGAGGGTCGAACGGCTCAGGTGCAGTAGCTGGCTCCAACTCTTGCGGACTAGGGGCTAAGTGATAGCAGAGTGGTAATGGGCTCTGTTCTCCCTTCATCTCTCCAACTCCTTCATTGGTAGGGAACTTTACAAGTATCCTTTTAGTAGAGATAACATCATCCAACAGGTTTAAGCCAGGCGTCCCCAAGATAGCATTATAAGCCAGTGGGACTCGGACCACCAAAAAATTTATGACGACCGTGCTTTGACACGACGGGGTTCTAGCTGTGACAGGAAGGGAGATCTCTCCTTTGACCTTCACAGAATCTCCAGTAAAACCCATCAAGGGTGTGGTGATGGGTCGAAGAGGAGAGTTAGACAGGTTCATCCGAACAAAAGCTTCGTAGCTCAAAACGTCAACGGAACTTCAACTGTCTACTAAAATTCTCTTTACAGCATGTTTGGCTATTGTCATAGACACGATGACACTGTCGTCATGTTTATTAACTACCCCATCTAAATCCTTTTTAAAGAAAGGTATTACAGTGTCTAACCCTCACGCTGCCTTTTTGAGTTGTTGCTTGCCCCTCAGGAAATCATAGCTATCGTCCTTTCCGTTGGGGTGTTGTTCGTGCCGATCTGAGGTGCAGGAGGCACCAACGGACCCAAGGCAGGGGATTTCCTCTTTGGACGAACTTGCCTAAGTGACCTTGCTGGACCAGTTATTCAATGGCCTTATTCAAGAGGCGGCAATCTTCAGTGTCATGATCGTAGTCCTGTGATACTGGCAGTAGAGCTCCTTGCTGCGAGGAATCCCTGGCTTCATGGGGGGTGGATGCCGAAAGTAGGGCTCATCCTCAATCTCTAACAAGATGCGAGATATTGGAGCAAGAAGAGGAGTGAAATGCTCCTTGGGAACGAGCGTTTGAGGGCAGCTATCTGGGCGACGAGGCGGTTCAGATTTCCTGAATCGTCCTCTGGCAGGTTCCGCGGACATTGGCTTCTTACTGGAACCTTTGTCGGCCTCCCTCCTAGAAGAATCCATTTTGTCGGTGCGGATATACTTTTGCGCTCGGCTTAGCAGTTCAGCGTAGGAGCTGGGAGGCTTTTTGTCCAGGGAGTATGCAAATCTGGAAGGACGAAGTCCTTGCTTCAGGGCTAGAGTGGCTATGGAATCCTCCAAGTTATAAACCTTGAGCGCGGCTTCCTTGAACCGAGCGATGAAGTCCTTCAGGGTTTCACCACTCCTTTGTTGGACAGCGAATAAGCTATCAGCCACCTAAGGGATCTTCCGGCATGCATCAAAGTGGGCCAGAAAAGATCGCTCGAGCTGCCTGAAAGAGTTGATGCTACATGGTGGTAAACAAGAATACCATGTGCGCACCGCCTTTCGAAGTATGACCGGGAAGGCAACACAGAGAAGGGAGTCCGTCGCTCCCTGGACTTGCATGAGGACCTTGTAACTCTCTAGATGGTCCAGAGGGTCTGTCATGCCGTCGTACGGGTCCAACTAGGGAAGACGGAAACCGAGGTGCGATCGGCTCCTCCATGATGCGGTGAGAGAGCGGGGGACGGTGGTCATAATCCATCCCGTGAGGGTTGGCGATCCGGTGGCTGAGCTCCTTCAATCCCATGAGGGTGGACGGTGGTCATACTCGTCCAGCCGTTGCTCGGCTCGACGAGCGGTCTTCCTACCGATATCTTCTTTAGAGGAGTCAGAAGATGAGGAGGGGGAAGACTACCGGTGCAATGAGTGCACACGTCTTGATTCTTTCTCACCACGCCGCCCATGAGAGCGATCAGAATGGTGGAGAGAGACCGCCGTCGCTTTGAGATCTCCCGACGGTGGGGTTCTGGGGGCAAGTGGTGGGAGGCCCCAGGAGGGGTCCTGCCCCGATGATGTTGACTGGCTTCGTGGCCCTCCTCATGAGGCGGAGAGGGCTGAGGTGGCAAAGGTATGGCGGCGAAGCAGTGCTCCTGTAGTCCCCGCACTACCGTCATCAGGTCCTGTACCTGATGAGTCAGGACGTCGAGTCGGTCAGACTGGCTAGCTATGGTAGTGCAGGAAGCAGAACATAGAGATTGGCCTCTGATTGCTCAGCGCGCGGGAGACGTTCCGTAGCCTGGCTGGTGGAAGCCTCCTGAGCACGTGTAGCCACCATCTTCTTCTTACAGAGCTCATGAGATTGTAGAGAGAATGTTCTTCTGCTGCGCTACTCACCGGCACCCCCTACCTGGCGCCAATCTGTTGCTGCCAAAACCACTTGCGATGAGCGTCAGGTGAGCCGAGATCTTCACAGGCCTTTGGGAACGCGGAGAGGTCACCTTCTCCCTTCGAGATCCTGCAAAAAGTCCTGGACCGGTCGTTCCAGCAGGGACCCTCCGATGCTCAAGTTAGTAGCTTTTAGAACAGGAATTTGAATCAGAGAGTAGAGATTCAGTCCTCTTCCTCATTGTGAGTCGGGGTCCTTATGTACCTGTTCGGAATTCCCTTTAACGTTCATGGAGTAGTTGTCGAATCCCATTCTGTTAGGATTAGCCTTGTCAGCGGCTGGCGAGTGCGTAGCTGTTAAGCATGCACCATAGATATCGATGACTGCATAGTACGTGGGTAACCTGTGATTTCGGTAAAACAGATGAATGAGATATGCGGCAGTTGGTGCCTCAAATCCCTAAGTCCGGTATTCGAGATTGGCTCTGCTATACTAGGAAACATGCAATGTAAAGTACTGAGGGCAAGGCCGAAGCCAGGGGCCGAGGCTATGGCGATGTCGAAGCCAGAGGACGAGACCGAAGCCAGGGGCCGAGACTGAGGAGCCAAGGCGAACCTGAGGCCAAGGCTGGAGGCCGAGGCTGAAGCCAACAGGAGCTGATGCTGGAATTGCGTGAGGTGTTATGCTGTCGCCCAAGGGAAGTGATCAGCCACATCAGTTCTCTTTGGGTGGCAACCGTACCTATACGCAAAAACGCGCATGCGCACGTGCACACACACACACACACACCACTCTCTCTCTAATAAAATAAAAAAATAAATAAATAGTTGGTTTCTAGTAAATGAAGTAAGTAGAAGAATGAATGAAAGCAACCGTCTGCCGCCACTAGTTGAATTTATAGATAAGACTGCAAATAAACTAAATCAATCCACTCATATGATCTGACCCAATTCATATTTAGAAATTCATAAATTAGGTTAAGTCTAAAAATTAAATTCGATCTAAATTTTAAATTAAATTTAAATTTTATATTTTTTTGATCCAATTTGATCCGAACCTATTTTATCCTGATTCATAAATCTTAATTATATAAATCTTGTTCTCTTTAATTTACTTTAATTATTTTATAAATTTATTGAATGAACTCTAATTTAAATTAATTCTTTTTTTATTTTAACAACAAAATATCCTTCCACGTTTTTTTCTTAATTATATCTAAATATTTATATTTTATTATTTATAATTTCTTTAAATATATCAAGAAATATTTTAAATATCATAATTTTTAAAATATAAGTCATTTTCTTTAATAGAATAAAGAGTTTTTGGATAAAAATCTAATATTAAGTTGATTCTTTTTTAATCTCATTTAATTTTTTAATAGATTTATATTATTATCAATTACTGCATGTTAGCAATAAAAATAGTTACATAATTCAAATACAATATTTTAAGTTGGATCCAAATAGACTCGAATGATCCGTTGGGCCTAAAATTTCTTTTACAAAGCCGATCCAACCTCAGTCATTTAACAAATGGATTGGGTCTATATTCAAATCAATATTTGTATATACAACTGGATCGGATTGGAATCAATATCCAAAAATAAAATCAAATTGGATCGAGATGAAACATGACCTAATCTGAACCGACCTCTTTGCAGCCCTATTTGTAGGAAAAAAGAGAAAGAAATGAAGGACACCAAAGATTTAATATAGCTTGGTTGCATTGACATACATCTACATAAGTAAGACAAAAAAATCCACTATGAAGAAGAGGAGATTACAAAACTGTTTCTCACAGAACCCTAAACCCACTTATTTGCAACAAAACCTATCTCAAACTCTTTGATAGTAATGTGCCCTATGACCAAAGCTACATATGTTTATGTAAATGAGGGATCAACAGTGTTCTATATAGACTATGATTCGTGTTCTCCATATATATATATAAAATATTCATATTGAGCTTATAGACCTTAAGTTAATTTTAAAAAAATCTCTACATTTGGCTTAAAGTTTATCAAGCTAACCATCCTGAAAATTTTTCATCAACCTTGCCTTTATACCCAAATAGGGAGGCATTAGGCTTTATAAACTCAAATCAAGACCAAGCACTACTTGACCTTGCTTCTTGGAACCAGATTAATCATCATATCAGCATCTTTAGTGATGATCTTATTATATACAAAGCCCACTTCTATAGAGCCTTTCAAGTATCTAAAAAATCATTTTAAGGCTTGTTAATGTATCTTTCTAGGTTACTCATATACATGCTAACCATACTAATAGTATGTGAAATATTATGTCAAGTGTAATCATTGCATATATCAAACTATCGATCACGCTAGCATAGGGCACTCCCACTATGTGCTCCACCACCTCCTTAATTTATGACAATAATGAAGCTAACAACTTAAAATGAGCAACTATATGTATGAGTTCTCATTGATTTGAACATATTAATTCCATAGTGCTTTAGTACTTATCATGCACTTTCTTTAAGATAAGTACAAGTTACTTGCTTGCTGATCTCTATAGATCTTAATATCCAAGTCTTCTTTATTGCATCTAAGTCCTTTATTTCAAACTCGACAATTAATTTAGCCTTTAACTTATCTTTGTCATGTGCCATAATCAACATGTCATCCATATAAAACAATAGGTATACTAAAGAGCCACCTTGAAGCTTCTTATAGTAAACATAGCTATTATAGTAATTTATACAGTAGCCACTATCCATCATGAAAGCATCAATTTTTTGTATTATTGTGTATTATTTTTTAGGTGATTGTTTCAAACTATACAAATCAAACCATACAAAGACTTTTTAGTATGCAAACATGATCTTCCTTACTAGCCATCACATATAGATAGATTTGTTCTTTTAACTCACTATGTAAGAATACTATTTTAACATCAAGCTATTTTAACTCCAGGTCTAATGCGCATATCATGGCAAGTAGTATAGAATAGAGCATGCTTCACATTAGAAGAAAATAGATCATGAAAGTCTATGCCTTCCTTTTGAGTATAGTCGTTAGCGACCAATCATGCTTTATACCTTACTGCTTCAACCTTAAGTATTTCCTCTTTTGTCTTGTGGACTCATTTATAACCTACTACTCTCTTCCCCTTAGGCAACTTATGAGATTTGAAATAATTCTTCTTAAGTGATTCAATCTTTTCGTGCATAACTACTACCTACTCATTAGACTCCTTACTATTTATTGCTTCTTTATATATGAGAAATTCATTTTCCACACTCTTAGTTGCAGTAAGTGCATAGAAAACTATATGTATAACACATAGATAATCTAGTCTATCTTCTCTTATGATTGATAGCAATGCTATGAGAATGTTATTGAAATGGTTCCATATTATGTGTAGTTTTCTCTATTTATACCTTCACCTTGAGCTAAGCTTAAAAGCTTTGTGATTCTTTCTTTGAAGCTTATACATCGAGCTCTACCTTATTGACACTATGATTTTCTACCTAACTTTTAATAGTTCCTCCCTTCAAATTTACTATAGTAGATTTATCAAATGTGGCATCTCTGCTAAGAACAAACTTGTGTGGCCCAAATCTTGTATATAGCATAATATAACCTTTCATCTTAGTACCATAACTTAGGAACATGTTTTTTTTGCTCTTGGTTTAAGTTTGCTATCATTAATATGAATATATGCAAGGCAACTAAATATTCTCAAACCAAAATAGTCAATGGATTGATCGAACTATACTTCTTGAGCAATCTTTAAGTTAATGATAGTTAATGATAATTGATTCACCAAATAACTTATTTTATTTACTACTTCAGCCTAAAAAGATTTTTAAGATCAGAATTAGAGAGCATATAATGCATTCTCTCTAAGAGTTTTTGTTCATTTATTTTGTAACTCCATTTTGCTATAACATCATCTATACACTGTGGTGCCAGACCATACCTCTATTCTTATCAAACTCATCAATTTCACCTTTATAGAATTTCAAGCCACTATCCTTGCATAGTATCTTAAATTATCATCTAGTTTATTTCTCCACCTTAACATTTTACTATTTGAATTTGATAAATATCTTATCTTTATGTTTCTAGAAATACATCTAAATCTTTCTTGAATAGTCATGAAAAATGTTAGAAAGTATCGATGTCCACTCATCAATGTATAAGGGTTGGGTCCTAGGAGTCTGAATGGATGTAATCTAATACCATGTATTCTTTCTAATAATAATTTGTTTATTTGTTCTGTAACTTCATTTGGATGTAACATTATCTATACACTCTGATGCCTTACCATACCTTCATTCTTGTCAAACTCATAAATTTCACCTTTGCAGAATTTCAAGCCATTGTCCATACATAACATCTTGATTTATCATCTGGTTTATCCACCATGACTTTTTACCACTTGAATTTGACAAACACCTTATCTTTATGTCTCAAGAAGTACATCCAAGCATTTCTTGAGTAGTCATTAATGAATGTTAGAAAGTATCGATGTCTACTCATCAACGTGTAAGGATTGAGTCCTAATCTAAATGGATGTAATCAAAAACCCTTTTGGAATAGTAAGTACTAGTGTTAAACTTTCCTCTGCTCTGTTATCTATATTTGTACTACTTATAAAATTCTAGCTTATCAACCTTTACTCATGTAAACCCCTCTTATATAGTTCCAACATCCCCTTCCATTCATATGTGCCAACTGCATATGTCATAATCAAATGGTACCTGAGTCTAGTAACTCCAAAGATAAAAAAAACTATAGCATTAACCATTGACAATGGTTTCAATTATGCGATACAAGCCTTTCACTGGCTTTCTCTTGATTACTATGAATGCATCTTTAAAACTTTTAGCATATTATTCTTAGTTGAGTATTTATAACCCTAAGTATCAAGTGTACCCAAGAAAATCAGATTCTTCATCAACTTAAGATATGCCATGCCTCTAAAACTTCACAACACCATCAAACATCCTGAGATAAATCGTCTTAATCCTTACAACATACAGCTTTGTTGTTACCTAATAGAATCTTTCTTGTATGTTAAAAATTAACTTCTATTAGAGTCATATGAAAGGAATAACTGGAGTAAAAATCTACTCCTTTCTAGAGTTATCAACCCTAATTGAGAGCACCACACTTCTTGCATCATTGAAGTTCTTAAATGTATTCTTTTCAAATACACTCACTTTAGCTTTAGAAGTACTTTCCTTCTTATCATCCTTTTCTTTCTTCTTTGGATAGCTTCCCCTTGAGTGCCCTTTCTTATGATAAGTGGAGCAATGAAGTCTCTGGTGCTTTGACTTGAATCTTGATTTACTTCTCCAACTTAAACCCCTTCCCTTTCTCTTGCTTTTTATAACTAATCCTTCTCCTTGGTTCCCCTCACAAGTCTCAGACACACTCTATTCCAACTCCTATTCCAACTCCTTGGACTGTAGAACATAGTTGACATCATTGACTAAAAGACTTACTCTTCCATATAATAGCATATCAATAAAATTCTCATATAAGGGTTATAATAAGAGTAAGAGTGTTATGGCTTGATGACTTTCATCGTTTATCTTGATTCTAATATTTCTCAAATCAAAATTAATTTTGTTGTTAAACTTATTTATGTGGTCTTTTGAAGTACCTTCTTTCATCCTTAGGTAGTAGAGTTTATGCTTTAAGCATAAGCGATTTATGAGAAATTTAACCATATATATGCTTTCTAAGTTCCATCAGAGTCCTATTCTTCTTCTTAATGACTTCTTTGAGAGCTTCATCCGTCGAGTTCAATAAGATTATACTGTATGCCTTTGCTAGCAATTTATTCTTCTCTTCATCAGATATAGTAATTGACAATTTCTCTTCCTTTTATTACCTTTCATAACCTTTATTATACAAAAAAGGTGCGCATCTTGATCTATTAGATACTGAAGCCGTTAACTCTATTAAACTTGTTAATTTTAAGCTTCATGGTTGACATTGCAATTCTCTCTTCAAAATTAGCACTCTAGCATGCCCAATCAACTTGGATTAAATGTAATCATGTGACCATGTTTACTATGGATCGAGGCCTTGCCTTGCATAGGTGCTAGATATCTAATCCGGTAAGACGCATGACTAACTTAACATAGGATGGATTAGGTCTTATTTAAAACAGAGAAAATCTATTGATAATAATAAAGTAATGTTTCAAAAAAAATACTTAAAAAAATCCTTTGTCTTCATTTGGAGCAATGCTCCACTTTAACAGCCTAGTTATGATTGCCTAGATTAGATAACGTTGGTAAAACTCTCTGAAGCAATACTTTGTCTTCACTACCTCAATATTGATATAGCTTGGGTCCAAATAGCTCGAAAGTGGAACAAGATTGAAGTAGTTATTTCACTTATTCTAAAATTATTCCAGCCTTATTTTCGATTTATTACAGGCTGGAATAATACCTTCTCCTTTGTTTCTTTTTCCTTCCTCCTTTCTTGTGTCTGATTAATCGCATGTTGGTGCTATCTCTTGCCTCCTCTCATTGGCATATGAACCTCACACTACTGAGGTCGTCGATCACCATTGCCAGCCGAAGATCACATTGCTGAATCCCTGTGAGCCTCTGTTCGTCTGACGGATCCTCACATGGTGATGATCCGTCATTGTTGACGGAGGAAGGGGGCGCCGCCCCTTCCTCCGCCTTGTTAACGGCTGGGCAAGGGAGCCACAGCCAGTCAAGGAAGGGGGGCGCTGATGCACCCCCTTCACATGGGTACAGGGGAGGGATAACCCTCCCCTCGCCGCTATTTAAGGAGGGGGGAGCACCCCTCCTTCTCCACGAGCTCTTCCCCGGCGCCGGCCACAGGTAAGGGAGAGAGAGGGAATTACAGAGAGATCGAGAGAGAGACATAGAGAAAGGGAGAGAACCAAGCCGGTTCACGGCTTGGTTCGGGCCCGGCGGAGTGCCCGATGCCTCGCCGGGCCTGGGCGTCAGCCAGGGGACCTCACCGGCGGTGGGCGACTATCCGGTGAGGATCCGACGGCCACGGTGGCTGGCCGTGCCACCGACACGAGTCGCGTGCCATGGATCGTGCGAAAGAGAGAGAGAGAGAATTGAGGGAGAAAGAGAGGGAGAGGGAGCCGGTCGCCGACGCCGGCCACCCAGAATTTGACCGGCGGGGCCTGGCCACCGGCACGGCCTCCCCCTATTTCGGGTGAAACAGGGGAGGAGGCGGGGAGATGATGAAGGCGTGGGCCGGCTTGGGCCGTCCCACGTTGGGCCCTATTGGGCCGACTCCGAGCTCTCTTTGGGCCGCTTTTTGGGCCCCGTATTGGGTCGGGATTGGAGAAATAAAAATATGGCCCGATTCGGCATTGATTCTAGTTTCTCGGGATATTTTTATTTCCCCATTCGGGCTTATATATTGAGAGATATTCGAGCCCAAAGTTGGGCCCAGGATTAGACTGGGTAGACCTTAGGGGATGCTGCATTGTTCCAATTTTTGAGATTTAATTGTGGAAATTAATGCTGTAGGTAACCAGATGTCCACATAGCTGATTTACAGTTTGGAATTAGCGTACTGAGGTAAGTAAGCCATTTATTATAATTTTTATAATTTATTAGAATATAAAATTATGGATATATTGCATTATTTGAAAAATAAGATAAAATGGAATTTTGTTGGGTATCTGTTATAATTATATGTGATTACTAATATTTTGCAAAGTAATGGATTATAAATGTGCAAAAATTGAATGATGTGATTATTTTGGCTTTGCAAAATATATTGGTATTATTGATGTATTTTATGCTATGAATGTACAAACCACTGTATATATGATATGAGGAGCTTATGCTCATGATGATGCATGATGTGCTACATGCAAATATGATGATGATATGTGTCGCCGCGGTTCTCATATGATGTAAAATGATGAAATGCCAAGTGATACGGGACCCACTCACAGGGGAAGATATGTGGAGGACACACATCTAGAGGATGTGATGTGATTGATATATTGCATAACGCACACACATCTAGAGGATGTGTTGTGATTGATTATGATATATGGCATAACGCTGGTACCAGGACCCTTCCTCTTAGGGGACATTAAAGAGTGATACACCAGATGGGTGTTGTAGGGCCGTGGGACACATAAGGAAATAATAATTATATGAATACAGTGGGTTTGTTTACATTGCATATTTAGCATTTATTGTATAATTAAGCTTCCAAAATTATTTGAGCTGATGATATACATGTTTTGATAACATGATGAATGTATTTGAAATTGGAAGTTTTATACATGAAATATGGTTTGATAATATCTTGATGAAATGATTATATAATAGTAGGCTTACTTATTGAGTGTAAGCTCATATAAATCTTACAATGTTTTTCAGAGCCACAGGACTGAAGAATGGGATCTGGGGTAGTTGGAGCTTCATTCAGAGGAAACTAAGATCCAACATTTTGTTGTAACCCCAGTGACTTATGTATGATGGGCATGTAGCCTAAAACCTATGATTATGGTTTGTATTAAGAACCATTTAAATTGGACGATATATAGTTATTACCCCTTCTTGTATTAAATGTTATATTTTGGGACGCCTTGCATGCCAGGCATGCGGCGGGTTGCCACCCCTAGATCCAATATAGGGTCTGGGGCGTGACAGCTTCTGTGGTATCAGAGCCTAGGTTTGACCTTAGGGACAAACATAAGATGACACTAGGAAAACAGTAGGATGACACTGGGAGGGTAACAACTCTAAGAAGATATAATTTTTTTCTAATAAATATGTTTTGAAAACTTAAGGGTTTGTAAAGATATTGATTGGAACCAAACTTGGCAGGGAATAGTCATGCCTCGTCACACCAGAAGTATGCGACAAGTTGGAGGTTCCCAGGCTGGTGACTCTGGCCAGCAGGGAGGCCAGCAAACTTCTGGAGGCTCTGGTTCCATCAATGTGGCTGGCAATGGCCAGCAACAGCGCCAGACTGAGATACTTCAGGCCCTTGTGGAAATGGTGCAGGCTATGCAGCAGCAGATCCAACAAGTGGTGCCTGCTCAGCCCGGCCCTCCTACTCAGCAAAACCCGCGAGTCGAACCTGAACCACCAGTCCAGCCCGCTCCGCCGCAACCCTGGCAAGGAGGGGGTCGAGCTTTGCTGAGTTTAAGAGCTTAGCCCCTGCTCCCTTCTCTGGATCCACCAACCCCGCTGATGCTGAGGGATGGATGAGGGAGATGGAGAAGGCCTTCATGGCCCATGGTAGCCAGGAGGAGGAGCGGATTAGATTTGCCACCTACCTCCTTCAAGGGGAGGCATATGATTGGTGGTTGCATATGGAGCAGCGATTGGGTGGACAGGCTGTTTCCTGGAGGGAGTTCAAGGAGACCTTTTTCAACAAATACTTTCCCAGTAGTGTGCAAAGACAGATGGAGTCTGAGTTTCTGGAGCTGGAACAGAAGAATCTCTCTGTGGCCCAGTACGAAGCCGAGTTCACTAGGCTAGCCCGGTTTGCTCCGGAAATAGTGACCACTGAGAGAGCCAAGATCACCAGGTTCACTGAAGGACTGCGACCCAAACTGAGGCAAGCAGTCAATGCATTTGAACTCTCCACATATAGTGCTGTGGTGAGTAAAGCCCTGGTGATCGAAAGAGACATGAATAGGAACCAGAAGGAGTGGGAGCTAAAGAGGAAGAGGAAGGGGTCTCCTTCGGGCCAGTCTTCGGGGCAGGCTAAGAAGAAAGATACATATCAGCCCCCCACAGGACCGAAGGGTAAGGAGACCCGTTGCCCTCACTGCGGGAACTTCCACCCGGGCAGGCAGTGCCGTGGGCCGAGAGGTGCCTGCTTCATATGTGGGAAAGTGGATCACAAGATGGCCACTTGTCCCCTTCGGAGGGAGCAGCTGTCTTCTCCAAATCTTGGGATGAACCAGCCGCAGCAGCCGAGGACCCAGGGAAGGGTCTTCACCCTCACCCAACAGGATGCTGCCGCTTCTAACTCCGTTGTGGCAGGTATACCTGTTACCTAAGTACCCTTTAAGATTATTTGTTCATATGCGATATAATGCATTGATCATGAAGGATAAATAGGATCAGCTATATGACATCTAAGACAACTAAACTTTGTGATCAGGGACAATTAAAGTAGGCAACACTTATGCTCAGACTTTAGTAGATCCGGGTGCCACACATTCGTTTATATCTGATGCTTATCTTGCCAATAATGCATCGTTGACACCCGTTCCCCTAGAACAAGAGTTGCTCATTGCATTCCCAAATGGAGATGTTATGAGGGTGGAGTCTGTATGCAGATCCTGCCAGATCAACGTGGGCGACAAGAGGCTGGAGGCTGATCTAATCGTCCTTCCACTAAAGTCCTTTGATGTTATCCTTGGGATGGACTGGTTGGCCTCCTATCATGCTTCGGTAGACTGTTTCAGGAAAATGGTGATCTTCAAAATCCCTAATCAGCCTGAATTCAGTTTTACTGGAAGCCAGGAACACCTGGCCTCAGTGTTTGTATCAGCACTGCGGGCTGCCAAATACTTGATGAAAGGTGGCCAAGGGTTTCTTGCTGTGGTCAAGGACCTTCAGCAGGAAGAGGTGAAGTTGGAGGATATTCCAGTGGCTATGGAGTTTCCTGACGTCTTCCCGGATGATTTGACCGAATTGCCTCCAGACCGGGAAGTGGAGTTCACCATTGATTTGGTCCCTGGCACTGGACCTATATCCAAGGCCCCTTATCGTATGGCCCCAGCTGAACTAAAAGAGTTGAAGAACCAATTGCAAGAGCTCCTAGACCGGGGATTTATCAGACCGAGTGTCTCTCCTTGGGGTGCTCCAGTATTATTTGTCAAAAAGAAGGATGGGAGTCTTCGGCTCTGCATTGATTACCGAGAAATCAATAAGGTAACAGTGCGGAACAAGTATCCCTTGCCGAGGATCGATGATCTGTTCGATCAACTCCAAGGAGCTCGGGTATTCTCGAAGATTGACCTTCGGTCAGGATACCATCAACTCAAGGTCCAGGCTGGAGATGTGCCTAAGACAGCATTCAGGACTAGGTATGGCCACTACGAGTTCTTGGTGATGCCGTTTGGGTTAACTAATGCCCCGGCAGCATTCATGGACTTGATGAACAAATCTTTAAGCCATACTTAGACCAGTTTGTGGTGGTGTTCATTGATGACATCCTGGTGTATTCTAAAAGCCAGGAGGAGCATATGGACCACCTGAAGATTGTTCTGCAAACCCTTCGAGAGAAAAAGCTTTATGCCAAGTTGCAGAAATGTGACTTCTGGTTGAGCCAAGTATCATTCTTGGGTCACGTAATATCTAAAAATGGCATAACTGTGGACCCAAAGAAGATTGAGGCGGTCGTAAATTGGAGTCGACCTTCCAATGTATCTGAAGTCAGAAGCTTCGTGGGGCTGGCTGGATATTATCGCAGATTCGTGGAGGGCTTTTCTCGCATTGCTCTACCCCTGACTCGCTTGACCCAAAAGCAAGCGAAGTTTGACTGGACTGAGGAGTGTGAGAGAAGTTTCCAGGAGCTGAAACAACGCCTAGTGTCAGCCCCCGTCCTTACCCTTCCGTCAGGATCTGGAGGATTCACTCTATACACGGATGCTTCTCGGAAGGGATTGGGATGTGTTCTGATGCAAAATGAGAAGGTGATAGCTTATGCCTCCAGACAGCTAAAGCCATACGAGCAAAATTATCCTACTCATGACCTGGAGTTGGCTGCTGTGATTTTTGCCTTAAAGATCTGGCGGCATTATCTATATGGAGAAGCATGTGATGTGTACACAGACCACAAAAGTCTGAAGTACATCTTCACTCAGAAGGAGTTAAACTTGAGGCAAAGGAGGTGGATGGAGCTACTAAAAGATTATGACCTGAACCTGCACTATCATCCAGGGAAGGCCAATGTGGTAGCTGATGCCTTGAGTAGGAAGTCCTCCTCGGAGTTAGCTTCTATGATCACCTCTCAGCCTCACATCCAGAGGGATCTTGAGAAGCTGGAGGTTGGATTGCGAGTACAACGGTCCGATGGACTTGTAGCAGCACTTGTACTCCAACCAACTCTGTTAGACAGGATCAAGTCCTCCCAGAAAGAAGACTTGGACCTGCAAAAGATTAAAGAAGCCGTGAAGTCAGGGGTTCAAATGAATTTACTATAATGGAGGATGGATCCCTGAGATTTGATGGTAGGCTCTGTGTGCCAAATGTGGTGGAACTAAGAGCAGAGATTCTGAAGGAGGCCCACTATTCTCCTTACACGGTGCACCCAGGAGGTACCAAGATGTACAAGGACCTAAAGAAAACTTTTGGTGGAAAGGAATGAAGAGCGAGATTGCTCAGTATGTAGCCAAATGTTTGGTATGTCAGCAAGTGAAGGCTGAGCATCAAAGGCCTGCGGGACCCCTTCAATCTCTGATGATTCCACAATGGAAATGGGAGAAGATCACTATGGACTTCGTGACTGGTCTGCCTAAGACCCCTCGGAACAATGATGCGGTATGGGTCATTGTAGACAGATTGACGAAGTCAGCCCATTTCCTGCCATTCAGAGTTGGGATCTCCAGTGAGAGATTGGCCAACATGTATATTGAGCAAATTGTGAAGCTTCATGGTATTCCCGTATCTATTGTATCAGATAGGGATACTAGGTTTGTGTCCCAATTCTGGAAGAGTCTTCATAGAGCTCTGGGGACCAAATTGAACTTCAGCACAGCCTTCCATCCCCAGACAGATGGGCAGTCTGAGAGAACCATACAGACCCTGGAGGACATGTTGCGAGCCTGTGTGATGGACTTGGGTGGTGCTTGGGACAACCACTTATCTTTAGTGGAATTTGCTTACAATAACAGCTACCAGGCCAGTATCCAGATGGCTCCATTTGAGGCCTTGTATGGTAGAAAATGCAGATCTCCCTTATGTTGGGATGATGTGGGGGAGAGAAAATTGTTGGGCCCTGAGCTGATTCGACAGACAGTAGAGAAGGTGCAACTGATCAAGGGACGACTCCGCACAGCTCAGAGCCGACAGAAGAGCTATGCTGATGTGAGAAGAAGGGAGCTAGAATTTCAAATTGGAGATCATGTCTTCTTGAAGATATCACCAACCAAAAATGTGATGAGATTTGGGATTAGAGGTAAACTGAGTCCACGATACATTGGACCATTTGAGATTCTGAGCAAAGTAGGGGAGGTGGCTTATAGCCTGGCATTACCTCCGGCACTCTCTGGGGTACACAATGTATTTCATGTATCTATGTTGAGAAAGTACATTCCTGACCCCAGCCATGTGATACAGTTTGAGCCCATGCAGTTAAGGAAGGATCTAACGTATGAGGAGCATCCTGTGCGTATTGTGGACCGCAAGGATCAAGTTTTAAGACGGCGTAGCATTCCTTATGTCAAGGTTCAGTGGAGTAACCATTCTGAGAGGGAAGCTACTTGGGAGCTTGAGGAAGAAATTAAAGAAAATATCCTCAATTGTTTGTAACTTAACATATGTAAATGGAAAGAAGATTAATCATATGATCAAAGCTTTGGATTCTAAATGTTATTGAAGTACACCAATTTCGAGGCCAAAATTTTTATAAGGAGGGAGAATGTGAGCCCTGTTCCGGGATCCTCACATGGTGAGGATCCGCCATTGTTGACGGAGGAAGGGGGGCGCCGCCCCTTCCTCCGCCATTGTTGACGGCTGCGGCAAGGGGGTGCCGCAGCCAGTCAAGGAAGGGGGGCGCCGACGCGCCCCCTTCACATGGGTACAGGGGAGGGGAACCCTCCCCTCGCCGCTATTTAAGGAGGGGGGAGCACCCCTCCTTCTCCACGAGCTCTCCCCCGGCGCCGGCCACAGGTAAGGGAGAGAGAGAGAATTGAGAGAGAGAGAGAGAGAGACAGAGAGAAAGGAAGAGAACCAAGCCGGTTCACGGCTTGGTTCGGGCCCGCGGAGTGCCCGATGCCTCGCCGGGCCTGGGCGTCGGCCAGGGGACCTCACCGGCGGGGCGACCGTCCGGTGAGGATCCGGGCCGGGTCCTGTGAGGATCCGGGCCACGGTGGCCGGCTGTGCCACCGGCACGAGTCACGTGCCATGGATCGTGCAAAAGAGAGAGAGAAAATTGAGGGAGAAAGAGAGGGAGAGGGAGCCGGCTGATAAACGCATAAATAATTATCATTAAACCTATTAATTAATTAATTTAACATACCTATTATTATTTAATATTTTAATATTTAAATAAAACCTTATCAATTTAAAGAGCTCGATTTTAGGGATTTAAAACGCAAACGGCACTCGAATCGGACTTAAAACGAGCTTGGAATTGATTTTATAAGGATTTAGCATGGATTTCAAAGCAAAAAAACGGCAAACACAGACTTCATCGTCTTCTAAGCCGTTCTCTATTTTCTTTCAGCCGATTCTTTTCCATTCAAATTCCAACCATTTCCTCCATCAATTAAGGAATAGATTAGATTGGAAGTTATCAATTGAGAGAATTAAATTCCTCTAGAAGGAATTTGATTATTATTGACTATTTATCTAGGATTTTCTTCGTTGCTTCCGCGTCTCTGTTTTGAAACAGAATTCTTCTCTGCCGCGTCTTCTCCGCGTCCGGGGCCTCTACAAATAGCACAAAGGAGGGAGAGCATCTATCCGTGTGAAGCAGCCATCCATGGGTTCCGCGTTCATGGACGTTGCTCTGTTCAAGGAGCAAGCGGCTGTTCCTACTCTGTTTCCAGAGCATCCAGGCATCTGTTAGTGCCTCTGTTCGTGCCGTGGAGAAGGAGGCCGTCCATGGATTAAAGAAGATCTGTTCCAGGCGGCTTGGAGTCTGCAGGAGGATCGTCCGTGCGTGCTCTATTCCTATGATCTAGCTATTCGGAGAGAAGGAGGCTGTCCGTGGATTGGAGTATCTCTGTTTGTCCGTAAAGATTCTAGTCCTGGCTTGTGAGGATTTGTTGGAGGCGCGCTAGGAGTTCGTGGGATTGTAGAGGTTATAGTCGGAGCGTGGAGGTTCTTCTTTGAGATTTATTACTTTTTATGCTAGAAAATAAAGTTTATCAATTTTAGATTTTAATATACAATATTATTGAAATAAAACTCTCTTTATGTTTAAGTGTTATTAAATTATATTTAAGTGAAAATAATTTAGACTTATCTATTCTTAAAGGGATGGGCCGTGATTTATGGGTACGGGCCGTGCTCTTATAAGATAGACCATATCTTGATTATTTTGCACTACTAATTATCTATTTAGTTAAATTTATAAATTTATTTCAAGATAATCGCTAAAGTCCCTGTGGAATCGATCCCTTACTCTCGCTATTCTAATAGTGAAATTAAGGTATTTTAATCGTTGCGCTACGACACGCATCAGATTTTTGGCACCGTTGTCGAGGACTTAAGTGTGTTATTTTAAAAAAAAAATTAAAAAATAATAATAATAAAAATATAAAAATATAAAATATAAAAATATAAAAAAATTAGATTAATTTTTTTCTTAATTTTTGAATAGTTATTGTGTCTTATTTTATTTCTTTAATTGTTAGAATTGCATATTTTCTTTTTAACATTAAAAAAAATTATTACTTTCCTTTTTGCCATAAATCCAATTTTAACCTAATCAAATTTTCCTTTTAATTAACTTACCTAAAAAAACTGAAAGAAACCCTAAGACACCTTCCATAAAACATAATTAATTTAAGGAAATAAAATAAATAAATTTATAAAAAAATAAAAATAAAATATATAAACAAAATAATTATTTTATTTCTATGCTATAGATTGACTTAAGTGGATTTATTTTCTGCAAAACTCAAAACCCTTCCATTGACATCTCATAATTTTATTAAGAAATTAGAAACCTAATCACAAAAAAAAATATTAATTTTGTTTGATAATTTCAAGAGTTGGACATCTTTTGTTGCATAGCATTATCATAATTAACTTTAAGGGCACAAACCCCTAATCAAGATAAGGTGGGGATTTCATCACCCTTGGCCCATAAACCACATCATTCATTCTGCATTAACCCAAACCTTAACTCTAAAATTAATTAGACATCAGCCTCTAAGGAACTCGAGCTCAATAGGACAAGGCACCCAAAAGAGTTGGACTGGGTCGAGATTGACTGCTTAACTGGTGTCTAGAAAAGGAAAGGAAAGTGGTTACTTAATTGGTTCCGTTCGCTTATCGTAAGCAACGAGGGGACCCCCACTGACCTTATCCTCAACTGGCTAGTTAATCAGCTAATTTTTGACTTGAAGGGCTCCAAGGCGTCTTCGAAGTTAGGAGCTGTCTAGATCTAGGGTAAACCTAGAATAGAGAGTCTCTCTTTGCTAACTTGATTGCTAATAATTATTAAACCCTAATTAAATTATTCATTCCTCGTAGTTCTAAAAGTTTTTAGGGTATTTTTTTAGAATTTTTCTCTTTTTCTTCTATTAAAAAAATAAATAATAATAATAATAATAATAATAATAATAATAATAATAATAATAATAAAAATGATTTGCTTTAGAGTCATTGGTAGGGTGTATGCTTGGTCGCCGATCATTGCAACCCAACCTTATACCCTTAGATCCTGAGATAGAAAGAACTATTAGAGCAAACAGACTCAGAATTATGGATCCTAATAACAAAAATAATCAACCACGACAGTTTAAAAGTATTCACTCCTTCAAGGTATACCTACTCTCCCTGCTTCAAGTGCCTCCAGTAGAGGCTGTCCAATATGAAATTAAGTCAAGTGTAATCCAAATGTTACCATCTTTCTATGGACTTACAATGAGGATCCCTACAAACACTTAGATGAATTCTGGAAATTTGCTTAACTGTCAAGATTCAAATTTCTCTGATGATGCACTTAGGCTTAAGCTATTCCTTTTTCCCTAAAAGATAAAGCCAAATATTGGTTAAATTCATTAGACACTGTCATAATTTCAACTTGGGATCAGAGAATTTCTTAAGAAATATTTTCCTATAGGAAAAACGAATCAAATTAGAAAAGTCATAACAAGTTTTCCTAGACAGATGGAGAAAAATGTTTCATGAGACATGGGAGAGATTCAAAAGAACTAATTAGAAATGTCCACATCATTGCTATACCAAATGGCCACTGGTTCAGTGTTTTTATGATGGTTTTTCAGAAAAGCATAGGCAATGGTTGATGCTTCATGTGGTGGGACATTTATGTTAAAAAATGAACATGAGGCTTGGCAACTCTTGAGACATTGAATGAGAATTCATTACATATGTCAGTTGCTCGTCAAGACCCTCTCGTAGAACCTAAAAGAGGTGGAATATATGAAATAGGTCATTCTACCTATATCTATACTAAGGTAGATGAATTATCCATAAACTGACCGGATTTTACAAGTTGGAAACATCTCTTCCCCATCTACTCAATTACATGAGGTCTGCATATTTGTTCGAGTCCAACCCATTCTATAGGTGAATGTCCAGCTGCATACCCAATTTCCTGAACTTGTTCAGAGCACCAAACCCCAAACCCGATTAGCTCCTAGAACAGGAATGAACCATTTTCAAATACTTATAATCCTGGCTGGCGAAGTCATCCAAATTTTTCTTGGAAACCTTAACCTGTAATCAATTCATCGATCAGACCTAATTATCAAGAAACCAATTTTAGAAACATGCCATATTCACAATATCCAAACATCCCACAACCTCCACCGAATATCAGCCTACTTTTGAAGACAAAGTGTTACCAAGCATTAAAAGGGCTAGAAATGAATACTCAAATCCTTCACTCCCACACACAATCTATTGCAAAACTAGAAACTCAGATAGGTCAATTGGCCACAACATTCAGTAGAAGGAGGAGGATAAGTTACCTAGTCAGCCTATCGATAACCTGAAAGGACAATTCATGGCTGAAGGTTCCAATGTCCTGACAAATTCCCAAAACATGCTAAATCAGTCATGACTCTCAGAAGTGGAAAAACATT
>UESW01001465.1:304051-319496 GCA_900491605.1 Calamus simplicifolius
AATGAAAATCATCCTGATTTCGCTGAAGATATAAGGAATGTGAGATTAGGTCTTTGTACCGATGGCTTCCAACCATTTGGTCAAGCGGGGCAACAGTATTCATGTTGGCCTGTGATACTGACTGTATATAACCTTCCTCCGTGGAAGTGCATGAAAGATACTGCAATGTTTTTAACCGTTTTGGTTCCAGGACCATCAAATCCAAAGGAAAAGATTGATGTCTTTCTGCAACCGTTGGTGGCCGAATTGAAAATGTTGTGGGAAACAGGAGTGGTAGCCTACGACATTTCTATGAAACAAATTTCTTAATGAGAGCTGCTTTGATGTGGACAATAAGTGATTTTCCGGCATATGCAATGTTGTCTGGTTGGAGCACTGCTGGACGTCTGGCATGCCCTCATTGCATGTATGATTCGGATGCATTTACATTGCAGAAGAGTGGTAAGCAGTCATGGTTTGATAACCATAGGAAGTTCTTTGCCCCCAAATCATCCTTACAGGCGTAACTTGATCGCCTTCCGGAAGAACAAAGCAGTCACAAAATTTGCCGAACCGGTTAGGTCCGGCACGGATCTATTTGATTCTATAGAGCATTTGGGGTTGATGTATGCATGGGAACCGGATGCAGATAGAATAAATGGCCGTATATGTAAAGAACATAACTGGAAGAAGCGAAGTATATTTTGGGATTTGCCTTATTGGAGCACAAATCTCATCCGGCACAACTTGGATGTTATGCATATCGAGAAAAATTTCTTTGATAACATATTTAACACGGTGCTAAACATCCCGGGAAAAACAAAAGATACTGCAAAGTCAAGAGAAGAACTTAATCAGTACTGCAGAAGAGGTGATTTGAGAAGGAGTGCCGATGGGACCTATCCTAAAGCATGTTACACTCTTGACAGAAATTCACGAGAAGTTTTATGTAACTGGCTTAGAGGGTTAAAATTTCCAGATGGTTATGCCTCAAATATCGGTAGGTGTGTGGACATGCATAAGCTCAAGTTGTTCGGCATGAAGAGTCACGACTGCCATGTTTTCATGCAACGGTTATTACCTATAGCTTTTCGTGAGTTGCTTCCGCAACATGTCTGGAAGGCAATTACGGAGCTCAGCTTATTCTTCAAGGAGTTATCTGCCGCAGTCATTACTTCTGCATCCATGGCAAGGCTTGAGGAGGAAATTCCAATTATTTTATGCAAGCTTGAGCGAATATTTCCTCCCAGTTTTTTTGACTCAATGGAGCATTTACCGGTTCACTTGCCATACGAAGCGAGCATAGCTGGTCCCGTGCAGTATCGCTGGATGTATCCTTTCGAGAGGTAAATATATACATCATTAAGATATGTTGACATTTCAAATATTATTTCATTGCTTGAAAAATTGTTAATTTTTTGTTGCAACTTTACATATAGGTATCTTAAGAAGTTAAAAAATAATGTGCGTAATAAGGCAAGGGTTGAAGGTTCTATATGCAATGCACACTGGTCGAAGAAGTTTCAGCTTTTGCCTCACATTACTTTGAGGGTCACGTCCACACGAGGAGCCGAAATCATGGTCGTAACGATGACGTATGTGTGGACGAAGCAGAAGCTAATGACGGTAGAATATCAATTTTTAAAGCTATCGGCCGTTCATTTGGTGGGCAGAAGTCAAGAAATCTTAGCGATATGGAGTATAATGCAGCACATTATTACATCCTAATGAACTGTCGAGAAGTCGATCCATATATTGAGTAAGTGTATACTTCAATGCTAAATTGAAAATTTAAATTTAAATAATAATATACCATAATATTTAATTTCTAACAGTAGTTTTCATCCTTTTCATCCCATAAGGATGTTTTGTGATAGACAACGACAGATGAATCCCGACATCAGTCAAGTTGCAATTGGGCAGAAATTAGAAACGGAGTTTGCTTACTGGTTTTATGAATTTGTGAGTAGTATCACTCAATCAATTTCGATAATGGCTATTATTTTTTGAATTGGATGTCAATAGCTTATTAATTTATAGGTCAACGGTCCATGGTCGACAACCGACAATATTTTCATTAAATGTCTATCGCAATGGCCATTGAAGACCGTAACAACCTCTACTGGCTATTTTGTAAATGGGTACAAATTTCAGATTGAACGATTAGCAGCTTCAAGAGGCACGCAGAACTGGGGCGTGTGTGTAAAGGAGAAAGTGTTGGAGCAAATATGCAGGATTATTATGGAAAGTTAGTAGAGGTGGTTGAAGTTGAATATCCCGGTTGGCCTATGAAACGAACCGTATTGTTTCGTTGTGATTGGTTCGATCCGATAGTTCCTGTGGGCAAAAGGGTTCATAACGACTATAATTTGGTTGAAGTGAACCATCGACGAAGATTGCAGAAATATGACCCATTCATCCTTGCATCCCAAGCTCAGCAAGTCTTTTACTGCGGATATCCAAGTTTGCGCAACGACAAGCGAGATTGGTGGGCCGTTTCTAAAATCGTCCCACGTTCAACAATCGTATTAGAGGAGAGTTCATCAAGTCAATCAGCCGAGTGCCCTGCATTTCAAGAGGATGAGATGGAAATGCATGCAATTGAGGACGACACAAGGGCTCCTGAAACATCACTTAGAGATCCAAATGGTGATGTCCAAGAAATTGCGGATGCAAATGTTCGGTTTCCTTCCGATGATAATGAAACTGATTCGCAATCCGATACGGCATCGGATGTTGAACCAACATTTCACGAAACAAATGACACCGATTAAACATAAGGTTTTTTAAAATTTAACTTTTTTTTATAAGTGTTAAATTCTTACATAGTCAATCATTAATCGTAATTTAATTGTGTGAATCTTTAGTATTTTCAGTATGAGGGCAGAGGTAGATCTACCGACGACAGACGGGTGAGCAGAGACGTAGCCTGCTACATCAGATCACATGAGCGTCGGAGATGGAGAGTTTGGATCTCCAGCAGAGGCGCAGCCTTCGATCTCTGCAGCAGTATTACCATCCAGCCGATCGGCACAGACCTCCGAGAGTTCTTCCACCATCGGCCGCACTGTACTTCGACTTGATGCTCAGGGGATGTAAGTATATACTAATTAAAAATATTGTTTATGTTTTTAAGTCATTACTTATAAACTTGCATTTTTTTAACAGATTCATTGAGCAGCATCATGTATCCAGCCACATCAGCGCCGTATTTCAGAGGCGTGCAGATCCCAGTGGCTACGATTGGCGCCACGTATCTCCAGCCACGAGGGAGTTTTATTTTTCTGAGTTTCAGGTAAACTTATTAAATACAATTTATCAGTGATATAAAATTTCTTAAACTTAATAAATTCAGAAACTAACTGTTTATTTTAATGCAGAAAAAGTTTACGTGGGATCCTGCCACCATGATGCCATTAGGGCAGCATGGGAGGCTCTGACGCGACGCCGATACTCCGACATGCTTCATCGTTGGAGGTCATCGGGTCAGCGTCCTGCGCACGTGCCAGAGGGTATTTGGCACGAGTGGCAGCAGGCCTGGGAGTCCGATGGCTGGCGCAGGAGGTCCGCATCAGCCAGCACGAACCGCCGATCTGAGAAGGGCGGTCCTGGCACGGGTCTCTCCCGTCATACTTCGGGCTCCATTTCGATTCAGGAGCACAGACGGCGTATGGTAAGAAAACATAAATATTTTAATTACTATTTTAGTTATTTACAAATATTTGTATTAATATCATTTTTTTTATTGTTATAGTCTGAGCAGGAGGGCGGAGATCCTGGTGAGTTTCGTCTATTCAGGGCGACACACACCAGGAGGGACGGTTCCTGGGTCGACACGCGATCACGGGAGGTTGCGGTAAGAAATTAGATTTATGTAGTATCTGTTTAATTTCTAAAATTTTATTTCGAGAAATTTATTAACTCATTTATTGTTGATTTCATAATTTCAAGACACGAGTCGAGGAGCTTCGCTCCCAGGCATCGCAGGTCGACTCTACTGATGGGGAGACGCCCGTCGAACTCTCAGCAGAGGAGAGTCGACGTGTGTTTTTGGAGGCTGTTGGTGCCCAGCCACGAGACCGCAGGGTCTATGGTCTGGGCACTAGAGCTTCTACATTTTTTCCCATCAGGCCTCCAGCTCGCGAGTTCCTGGTGATCTTCCTCCCGAGCGTTTACAGGACCTTCGCAGATCTATTGCAGAGGAGGTTCGCCAGGAGGTCGAGCAGGATTTTGAGGATCGTATGCGAGGCCGGGATCAGGAGGTTGCAGACATGCGAGATGAGATGCATTATTTGCGGGATATGGTTAGACGCTTGTCGCAGAGTCTTCAGCCTCCACAGCCTGATCGCCCAGATTCTTGATGTATTTTTTTTTCTTTTTATGTTGTAAAAACTTCAAAATTTTAATATATAAATTATTTTTGGAAATTTATTATTGTTTGGATTGAGTGAAAAATGTTTGTATCAATATTTAGATTTAGCGAAATTGTATTAACCGTTTTAATTTTTAATTTTTTATATTTTTTAAAAACAAAATTTGCGACGCATTAGCGACTGAAATTGCATCGCTAATATTTTCAAAATATTATTATTAAATATTGCGACGCAATGACTGGCATCGCAATAATTTAAAAATAAATTTAATAGCGACGCATTAGCGACTAAATTGCGTCGCTATTTTATCTTAAAAATTTTTAATAATATTGCGACGCAATGACCCTGCGTCGCAATATTTTAAAATAATTTTTATTTGCGATGCATTAGCGACTCAAATTGCGTCGCTATTATACCAAAAATATTATTAAAATATTGCGACGCATCTGGATGCGTCGCAATATTGCGACGCAATTTAGTGCGTCGCAATATTTAATAATAATTTTATTTTTAAAAATTAATTTTAAATATAGCGACGCATTTGCATGCATCGCAGTTGCATCGTAGAGTCACAATATTGCGACGCAATTGCGACAAAGGGTATTGCGACGGACAGTTGAGCGATGCGTCATTGCGTCGCTATTGCATCGCAATATCATGTTTAGCGACGCAATTGCGACGCATTTGGGCGTCGCAATATTTTATTGCTCTTGTAGTGAATGTATTTAAAAAGTTTACCTGAAACTCTGAAAATAAAACTTTCTCATGGCCGCAGATACATGGTGCCAATCGTAGCCACTGGGATCAGCATGACTCTGAAATATAGAGCTGATCCGGCTCGATACAGTATGCTGCTCAATAAAGTTGTTAAAAAAACTAATTAAAGCAAGTAATTGACTTAAAAACATAAACATATAGTTACAATTAGTATATACTTATAGTCCATCGGCATCCAATCAAAGTATGGTGCGACCGACCAAAGAAGAACTCTCAGAGGTCTGTGCCGATTGGGTAGAGGAAAATACAGGATGAGCGTCAATGCCTGAAGGGGCAGAAGTTCGTGCGTCAGGGCTGGTAGTGGGATGTGACATAGCAAGGCTATGTCTATCAGGGGTAGATCTACCTCGATCCGTCATACTGTAAATACTAAAGATTAATGCAATGCAATATAATTATGAATAATTAATAAATATATGAAAATTTAACACTTATAAAAATAAATCGAAATTGAATGAACCTATATCTTTAATCAGTGTCATTTGTTTCATGAAATGTTGGTTCAACATCCGATGTTGTATCGGACTGTGATTTAGTTTCATTATCATCGGAAGAAAACCAAACATTTGCATCCTCAATTTCTTGGACATCACCATTTGGATCTCTAAGTGATGTTTCAGGAGCCCTTGTGTCATCCATCCTCAATTACATGCATTTCCATCTCATCCTCTTAAATGCAGGGCACTCAGTTGATTGACTTGATGAACTCTCATCTAATATGATTGTTGAACGTGGAATGATTTTAGAAACAGCCCACCAATCTCACTTGTCGTTGCGCAAACTTGGATATCCGTAGTAAAACACTTGCTGAGCTTGGGATGCAAGAATGAATGGTTCATATTTCTACAATCTTCGTCGATGGTTTACTTCAACTAGATTGTAGTCGTTATGAACCCTTTTACCGACAGGAATTGTCGGATCAAACATATCACAACGAAACAATACAGTTCGTTTCATAGGCCAACCTGGATATTCAACTTCGACCACCTCTACTAACTTTCCGTAATAATCCTGCATATTTGCTCCAACACTTTCTCCTTTAACACATACGCCCAAATTCTGCGTCCCTCTTGAAGATGCTAGTAGTTCAATTTGAAATTTGTATCCATTAACAAAATAGCCAGTATAGGTAGTTACGGTCTTCAATGGCCACTGCGCTAGACATTTAATGAAAATATTATCGGTTGTGAACCATGGACCGTTTACCTATAAATTAATAAGCTATTCACAATCAATTCAAAAAATAAAAGCCATTATTGTAATTGATTGAGTGATAGTACTCACAAATTCATAAAACCAATAAGCGAACTCCATTTCTAACTTCTGCCCAATGGCAATTTGACTGATGCTGGGATCCATCTGTCGTTGTCTATCACAATACATCCTTAAGGGATTATAACAATTAAAACTTATGTTAGCAATTAAATAGTATGGTATTTTACAATTTAAAGTAGAAGTTCTAATTAAGCAATTAATGAAGTGTACATATACTTACTCAATGTATGGGTTGACTTCTCTACGGTTGATTAGGATGTAATAATGTGCTGCATTATACTCCATATCGCTTAATTGTCTTGACTTCTGCCTCCCAAATGAACGGCTGATACTTTTAAATATTGATATTCTACCGTCAATTCCTGGTAAACCATTAAAGGAGACAACAATATAATTTTGTATTAGTCATTATAGCAATAGATTAATTCTTTTACACATCTAAGGTAAATAACAAATATTGTGCCTCTTTAATTATACCGATAAATCAAGGTCGGGCCATGGCTACGATCCTTGACGTGCTATCTAGGACCGGGGTCCGTTCAATCATTAGACTTCACAAGTAAGCAAGTGTCCTAAATGAATTCCACTTTTACTCCACTAGGACTCATGTAAGACCCTATCCCATTCAAGATTATTTTATGCGATATGTTATTCTGCTAGAAATTATCATCGTTTACGTTGAAATTTTGGCAGCAATTCCCCATATGTTCTCCTAAATGTGTGGCTTATATGCCTCACTAGGAGAACGTATGAGGATATACAAACTGCAAGCTCAACTAACGATGACGAATAGCAGACAAACATATCACAAAAAATAATCTCAAACTGTCCACTAGGACAATTTGAGAATTTGCAAGACTAAGTCTTACAAAGTCTCAAACGGGTCTAAAGGTTATAATGCTGTGAGAAATAATATGAAAAATCAAAGAACGAACTTGACATAGTATGTATGTCATATGGATTTACTTTAGATAAGTAAAAATGGATTCAACCTGGCCTAAACTAAATCTGATTCAATCTAATAACTCAAATCACATAAAAGCTATGCTCTTATCTCAAATTCTTTTTATTAGGAGGATTATATTCTTTCAATACTTGAATCTGAGTTCACTATATCAAATTTAATATTCCTGCATTAAATTTAGTTCTAAATAAGTTATATCATTTTTCCTTCATGATATCGAATTTATTTTGATTGGTTGGTTTAGAATTTAAGGAATTATATCAAATTATGATTTGCTATATCAAATTTCTTTCAATTGAAGAACATGAATATTCTAAATTTTTTTCTAATTTGCTAAGAAAATGATTATGACAATATTTAAAAACTAAATATTTAAAATTTGCTAAGCCAAAATATAACAGGTAATAAAGAAATGTAAATTCATTAAAAATTTAATCATCTAAACTATCAAAACCATATAAATTGCATGATAAGCATTCTAATAATAATATATCATGAACAATATTTCAAGAAATAAATAGATTCGATAACACAAGACATTTATAAATCTAAATATATAAAATTTAAATATATCAAATATTATGTAAATTTTAAATTATGCATTACAAGATTATAGATTACATGCAAATTTTTCTAATATTTCATGTAAAATAGAGTTCATAAACATAAATAAATTAAAAAAATTTCATAATGAATGAGAAAAAAAACCCCACCCCCTGTATTTTTAAAAAAATGGTGACCTGGCCACCGTGGCCAAGCCATGGACGGCCACGGCTGCAGCCGTGGCCTGAGACCAAGGTCACGGCCGCGGTCGTGGCCGGAGATGATAGGGATGGGGGAAAAACCCCAGCCCCTTTTTTTAAAAAAAACGGTGGCCTGGCCACCGTGGCCAGGCCACCGCCGGCCACGGCTGCCGCCGTGGCCGTGGCCTCAGGGGTGGGGGAAAAACCCCACCCCGACACCTTTTAAAAAAAATGGTGGCCTGGCCACCGTGGCCGTCGTCTCCGGCCACGGCCACGGCTGTGGCCAGAAACAGGAGGGTGGGGGGGAGCGAGGGGAGGGGGGCTTACCTTGCTAATTTGGGCTGGAGGTTCCTTGCGCCGGGGGTTCCTTGCGTCGGGGGGGGGGGGGGGGGCGCCGCCACCGGTGGGTTCCTTGCGCCGGGTGAGGGAGCGGGAGGAGCCGGAGGAGGCGACGCCGCTTAAGGGTTAGGGCAAGAAGAGGAAGAAGAAGAGGCCACGGGAGGCCGGGCGTGACTCAAGTTTTATATAAGGGATTAGCGATGTAATTTTGTGTCGCTAATCCCTTGCTAATTTTTTTTAATATAATATGGATTAGCAACGCAATTATGCATCGTTAATCCATCGCTAATTTGGCCAGCAGCAAATTTTTTTTATTTTCTAGAAAAATTAGCGATGCAAATAATTGCATCGCTAATGCATCACTATTTTGGCAGCAATAACCGGCGAGAAAAATTTTTTTTTTCTGGGAAAATTAGCGACGCAAATAATTGCATCGCTAATGCGTCGCTATTTTGCCGGCAAAAACTGGTGAAATTTTTTTTTATTTTCTGAAAAAATGCATCGCTAATGCGTCGCTAAATAGCGACTCAATTAATTGTGTCGCTGAATTAATGAAATTTTTTTATTTTATGGATATTTGTGTCGCTAATGCATCGCTAAATAGCGATGCAATTAAGTGCATCACTGAACTAACAAATTTTTTTTTTAATTTTCCTTTATATGCATCGCTAATGTGTCGCTAAATAGCAACGAAATTAACTGCATCGCAAAAATAATGAATTTTTTTTAATTTTTAATTTTTAATTTTTTTAATTTTTGTTTTTATAAAAACCATAATTTTTAAGTAACGAATTTTTAATTTTCGATCCGACGGTTGCGATCGATCGAAGCCATGATCCCGATTAGCGATAATCGATCTCGGACCGTTGCGATCAATTCGATCGGTGACGATCTGACGGTTGCGATCGAACGAAGCCATGATCCCGATCGGTGATAATCGATCTCGGACCGTTGCGATCAATCTGATCGGCGACGATCCGACGGTTGCGATCGATCGAAGCCATGATCCCAATCGGTGATGATTGATCTTGGACCGTTGTGATCAATCCGATCGACGACGATCCGACGGTTGCAATCGATCGAAGCCACGATCCTGATCGGCAATGATCGATCTTGGACCGTTGCGATCAATCCAATCGGCGATGATCCAATGGTTCGATCAATCAAAGCCATGATCCCGATCGGCGATGATCGATCTTGAACCGTTGCGATCAATCCGATCAGCGATGATCTGACGGTTGCGATCGAACGAAGCCATGATCCTAATCGGCAATGATCAATCTCGGACCGTTGTGATCAATCCGATCGGCGATGATCCGATGGTTGCGATTGATCGAAGCCATGATCCCGATCGACGATGATCGATCTCGGACCGTTGCGATCAATCCGATCGGCGATGATCCGACGGTTGCAATCGATCAAAGCCATGATCCCGATCGGCAATGATCGATCTCGAACCATTGAGATCAATCCGATCGGTGACGATCCGATGGTTGTGATCGATCGAAGCTATGATCCCGATCAGTGATGATCGATCTTGAACCGTTGCGATCAATCCGATCGGCGACGATCCGACGGTTGCGATCAATCCAAGCCATGATCCCGATCGGTGATGATCGATCTCAGACCATTGCGATCAATCCAATCGGCGATGATCCGACAGTTGCGATCGATCCAAGCCATGATCCCGATTGGCAATGATCGATTTTGGACCATTGCGATCAATCTGATCGGCGATGATCCAATGGTTGCGATCGATCGAAGCCATGATCTCGATCGGCGATGATCGATCTCGGACCGTTGCGATCAATCCGATTGGTGATGATCCAATGGTTGCGATCGATCCAAGCCATGATCCCGATCGGCGATGATCGATCTCGAACCATTGCGATCAATCCGATCGGCGACGATCTGACGGTTGTGATCGATCGAAGCCATGATCCCTATCGGCGATGATCGATCTCGGACCATTGCGATCAATTCGATCGGCGACGATCCGACGGTTGCGATCGATCGAAGCCATGATCCCGATCGGCGATGATCGATCTCGGACCGTTGTGATCAATCCAATCTGTGATGATACGACGGTTGCGATCAATCCAAGCCATGATCTCGATCGGCGATGATCGATCTCGGACCATTGCGATCAATCCGATCGGCGACGATTCGATGGTTGCGATCGATCCAAGCCATGATCCCGATAGGCAACGATCGATCTGACGCATGTACCAAAATTAATTTTTTTTTAAATAATTGCGATGCATTTCATTGCATCGCAATGTTTTATTTTAAATTTTTTTATCTTTTAATTATATTTTATAAAATTTAATTTTTAAAAAAAATTGCGATGCATTATTTGCGTCGCTAAATTAAAAATTAATTTTTTTTTTTAATTTTCTAATTTATTGCGTCGCTAATGCATGGCTATTTAACATAATTAATTTTATAAAAAATTGCGACGCACTGAATTGCATCGCAATATTTTTATTTCATAATTATATTTTATAAAAATTAATTTTTCTTCAAAAAATTATGACGCACCTTATGGCGTCGCAATGTAGCGACTCATTTTATTTGCATTGCTAAATTGCGATGCATTTCGATGCGTCGCAATGTTTTATTTTTAATTTTTTTTATAAAATTTAAATTTTAAAAAAAAATTCGATGCATTATTTGCATCGCTAAATTAAAATTTAATTTTTTTAATTTTCTAATTTATTGCATCGCTAATGCATCTCTATGTAATATAATTAGTTTTTTTTTAAAAAATTACGACGCACTAAATTGCATTGCAATATTTTTATTTCATAATTATATTTTATAAAAATTAATTTTTCTTCAAAAAATTGCGACGCACCTTGTGGCATCGCAATGTAGCGACTCATTTTATTTGCGTCACTAAATTGCGACGCATTTTGATGTATCGCAATGTTTTATTTTTAATTTTTTTATAAAATTTAATTTAAAAAAAATTGCGACACATTATTTGCATCGCTAAATTAAAAATTTTTTTTTTTTTAATTTTCTGATTTATTGCATCGCTAATATGTTGCTATTTAACATAATTAATTTTTAAAAAAAAATTACGATGCACTGAATTGCGTCGTAATATTTTTATTTCATAATTATATTTTATAAAAATTAATTTTTCTTCAAAATATTGCGACACACCTTGTGGCGTCGCAATGTAGCGACTCATTTTATTTGCGTCGCTAAATTGTGATGTATTTCGATGCGTCGTAATGTTTTATTTTTAATTTTTTTATAAATTTATTTTTTAAAAAATTGTGACGCAATACTTAAGTCGCTAAATTAAAAATTATTTTTTTTAATTTTTTTAATTTATTGCATCGCTAATGCATCGCTATTTAATAAAATTAATTTTTTAAAAAAAATTATGATGCACTGAATTATGTCGTAATATTTTTATTTCATAATATATTTATAAAATTAATGTTTCTTCAAAAAATTGCGACGCACCTTGTGGCGTCGCAATGTAGCGACTCATTTTATTTGCATCGCTAAATTGTGATGCATTTCGATGCGTCGCAATGTTTTATTTTTAAATTTTTTTATAAAATTTATTTTTTAAAAAAAATTGCAACGCAATACTTACGTCGCTAAATTAAAAATTAATTTTTTTTAATTTTTTGATTTATTGTGTCACTATTTAACATAATTAATTTTTTTACAAAAATTATGACGCACTGAATTGAGTCACAATATTTTTGTTTCATAATTATATTTTATAAAAATTAATTTTTCTTCAAAAAATTGCAACGCACCTTGTGGCATCGCAATGTAGCGACTCATTTTATTTGCATCGCTAAATTGCGATGCATTTCAATGCATCGTAATGTTTTATTTTTAATTTTTTTTATAATATTTATGTTTTTTAAAAAAATTGCAACGCAATACTTGCGTCACTAAATTAAAAATTAATTTTTTTAGGTTTCTGGTTTATTGCGGTACTAATGCGTTGCTATTTAACATAATTAATTTTTTTAAAAAAATTGCGATGCTCTGAATTGCATCGCAATATTTTTATTTCATAATTATATTTTTATTGTCGCTAAGGCATCGTAATTTGGTCGCAATTTAGCGATGCAAAGATGCGTCACTAAATTTGTGTCGCTATTTCAGTATTTTCTTGTTGTGTTCTCAGCCTCACATCTAGAGGGATCTTGAGAAGCTGGAGGTTGAATTGTGAGTACAATGGTCCGATGGGCTTATGGCAGCACTTGTACTCCAACCAACTCTGTTAGACAGGATCAAGTCCTCCCAGAAAGAAGACTTGGACCTGCAAAAGATTAAAGAAGCTGTGAAGTCAGGGGTTCAAAATGAATTTGCTATAATGGAGGATGGATCCCTGAGATTTGATGGCAGGCTCTGTGTGCCAAATGTGGTGGAACTAAGAGCAGAGATTCTGAAGGAGGCCCACTATTCTCCTATACGGTGCACCCAGGAGGTACCAAGATGTACAAAGACCTAAAAGAAAATTTTTGGTGGAAAGGAATGAAAGAGAGATTGCTCAGTATGTAGCCAAATGTTTGGTATGTCAGCAAGTGAAGGCTGAGCATCAAAGGCCGGGACCCCTTCAATCTCTGATGATTCGGAAATGCTCCCTTCAATCTCTGATGATTCCACAATGGAAATGGGAGAAGATCACTATGGACTTCGTGACTGGTCTGCCTAAGACCCCTAGGAGCAATGATGCGGTATGGGTCATTGTGGACAGATTGACGAAGTCAGCCCATTTCCTGCCATTCAGAGTTGGGATCTCCATGAGAGATTGGCCAACATGTATATTGAGCAAATTGTGAGGCTTCATGGTATTCCCGTATCTATTGTATCAGATCGGGATACTAGGTTTGTGTCCCAATTCTGGAAGAGTCTTCATAGAGCTCTGGGGACCAAATTGAACTTCAGCACAGCCTTCCATCCTCAGACAGATGGGCAGTCTGAGAGAACCATACAGACCCTGGAGGACATGTTGCGAGCCTGTGTGATGGACTTGGGCGGTGCTTGGGACAACCACTTATCTTTAGTGGAATTTGCTTACAATAATAGCTACCAAGCCAGTATCCAGATGGCTCCATTTGAGGCCTTGTATGGTAGAAAATGCAGATCTCCCTTATGTTGGGATGATGTGGGAGAGAGAAAATTGTTGGGCCCTGAGCTGATTCGGCAGACAGTAGAAAAGGTGCAACTAATCAAGGGACGACTCCGCACAGCTCAGAGCCGATAGAAGAGCTATGCTGATGTGAGAAGAAGGGAGCTAGAATTTCAGGTTGGAGATCATGTCTTCCTGAAGATATCACCAACCAAAAATGTGATGAGATTTGGGATTAAAGGTAAGCTGAGTCCACGATACATTGGGCCATTTGAGATTCTGAGCAAAGTAGGGGAGGTGGCTTATAGCCTGGCATTACCTCCGGCACTCTCTGGGGTACACAATGTATTTCATGTATCTATGTTGAGAAAGTACATTTCTGACCCTAGCCATGTGATAGAATTTGAGCCCATGCAGTTAAGGAAGGATCTAACATATGAGGAGCATCATGTGCGTATTGTGGACCGCAAGGATCAAGTTTTAAGACGGCGTAGCATTCCCTATGTCAAGGTTCAGTGGAGTAACCATTCTGAGAGGAAGCTACTTGGGAGCTTGAGGAGGAAATTAAAGAGAAATATCCTCAATTGTTTGTAACATAGCATATGTAAATGGAAAGAAGATTAATCATATGATCAAAGCTTTGGATTCTAAATGTTATATGAAGTACATCAATTTCGAGGCCGAAATTTTTATAAGGAGGGAAGAATGTAAACCCCGGATCCTCACCATGTGAGGATCCGCCTTCTTTGACGGAGGAAGGGGGCGCCGCCCTTCCTCCGCCATTGTTGACCTGAGAAGGAGGCGCCGACGCGCCCCCTTCACACGGGCACAGGGGAGGGGATAACCCTCCCCTCGCCAGGATATAAGGAGGGGGGGAGCACCCCTCCTTCTCCATTCTCCTCCCCCCTACCGGCCAAGGTAAGAGAGAGAGAGAGAAACAGAGAGAGATTGAGAGAGAGACAGAGAGAATGAGGGAGAGAGGCGGCCGGAACCAAGCCGGTTCATGGCTTGGTTCGGGCCCGGCGGAGTGCCCGTGCCTCGCCGGGCCTGGAGGTGGCCAGTGGCCCTCACCGGGCGGGCGACGTCTGGTGAGGGTCCGGCCGGCCGTGCCACCAGCATGATTTGTGCCGCGGGAGAGAACGGGAAAGAAAGAGAAAAATAGGGAGAAAGAGAGGGAAAGGGAGGCGGCCGCGGCCGCGGCCAGCTTTGGCCCGGTCGCTGGCGGCCGGGCTGCCCAGGAATTGGCCGGCGGCGGCCCTGGCCGCCGGCATGGCTCCCCCCTGTTTTAGATGAAACAGGGGAGGCGGGGGAAGGAGACGGCTTAGCGGGCCGGCTGGGCCATCCCCCTTTGGGCCCTATTGGGCCGACTCATGAGCCATTTTGGGCTGCATTTTGGGCCCGTATTGGGCCAAGAATGGAGAAATAAAAATATGCCCGATTCGGCATTGATTCTAGTTTCTTGGGGTATTTTTATTTCCCATTCGGGCTTATATATTGAGAGATATTCTAGCCCAAAGTTGGGCCCAGGATTAGACTGGTAGACCTTAGGGGATGCTTCATTATTCCAATTTTTGAGATTTAATTGTGAAAATTAATGCTGTAGGTAACCAGATGTCCACATAGCTGATTTACAGTTTGGGATTAGCGTACTGAGGTAAGTAAGCTAATTATCATGATTTTATAAATTATTTAATATATAATAATTGGATTTATAACTATATGCATATTTGATGAGGCAAAATAGAATTTTGGTATTTAATTCGATAAATAGTACCATGAGTATACAATTGGGTATCTATTATAATTATATGTGACTGCTAATATTTTGCAAAGTAATGGATTATAAATGTGCAAAAATTGAATGATGTGATTATTTTGGCTT
>UESW01001465.1:324830-353973 GCA_900491605.1 Calamus simplicifolius
GAGCTTATGCTCATGATGATGCATGATGTGCTACATGCAAATATGATGATGATATGTGTCGCTGCGGTTCTCATATGATGTGAAATGCCAAGTGATACGGGACTCATCTTCACAGGGGGAGATATGTGGAGGACACACATCTAAAGGATGTGATGTGTTTGATATATTGCATAACGCACACACATCTAGAGGATGTGTTGTGATTGATTATGATATGGCATAACGCTGGTACCAGGACCCCTCCTCTTAGGGGATATTAAAGAGTGATACACCAGATGGGTATTGTAGGGCTGTGGGACACATAAGAAAATAATAATTATATGAATACAGTGGGTTTGTTTACATTGCATATTCAGCATTTATTGTATAATTAAGCTTCCAAAATTATTTGAGCTGATGATATACATGTTTTGATAACATGATAAATGTATTTGAAATTGGAAGTTTTATACATGAAAATGTGGTTTGATAATATCTTGACGAAATGATTATATAATAGTAGGCTTACTTATTGAGTGTAAGCTTATATAAATCTTACAATGTTTTCAGAGCCACAGGACTGAAGAATGGGATCTGGGGTAGTTGGAGCTTCATTCAGAGGAAACTAAGATCCAACATTTTGTTGTAACCCCAGTGACTTATGTATGATGGGCACGTAACCTAAAACCTATGATATGGTTTATATTAAGAACCATTTAAATTGGACGATATAGTTATTATCCCTTCTTGTATTAAATATTTATTTCGGAACGCCTTGCATGCCAGGCATGCGGCGGGTTGCCACCCCTAGATCCAATATAGAGTCTGGGAAGTGACAATTCCCTATTATATATATATATATATAGTGGGTTGTTTACTTCCAGCAACTTCCTCACGCGACAAGAAGCCATGATCGTCCTTCTCTAGCAATGGCTGGGAGCCAATCCTCCTTCCGTCGCCTTCACCTCTCACTCTCAACTGCACCTTCGCAATCATCGGTCGCCCATACGGCTTTCGAGACTCCGAATAGATGCCAATTCTCTTTGAATCGGTGCTTAATTGGCCGCTGAAATTTTGATCTTCACTGCAGTGGCCACGAATGAATTCCCTTTCCTCCTTGTCACCAGTCACCAAACGGCCATGAAGATCCCATGGTCACTACTCCTTGATCCCTGGTCACGCCACCATAAACAGCGTTGCAACAACCTCCTTTGAAGGATTTATGTGCTCTTCCTCCCATCTGCTATAAGATCAGTGAATCGGCACTCTTTCTCTACAACAGTCAGGAGACAACACACTCCGTAAAGCTTCAGTGCAAGCCTTGGACCTCCGCAATCTTACCACCTTAAGATCCGTGCAACCCTCATTCTTCCTGTCGCCGCCAAGACTCATTGTGGTGTCACTATTACTGTAGTTCAAGCTATTACTGCGTACGCTTGAGAATCAAGCCCTAATATCACTTATTACACAACATAAAAACTATGATATACTACTTATTGAATCTTTAAGAAAGAAGGGGAAAAAAGAGAAAGAAAAATATTAGAGATTTTTTACGTGATTTAGCATGTGTTTGGATGGAAAGAAAAGTATGGAGGAAAGAAAACTAACGGAAAAAATAGGACGAAAAATAAAATTTACATTGTTTGGATGGAGAGAAAAGTAGAAAGGAAAGAAAAATAGAGAAAAAAATAGAAAAAAATGGTGGGCTCCACCTAAAAGTTTTTTCTTTAAAATCTAAAAATTTTCTCTCTGAAATTGGAGAGATTTCGGAGAGAAACTCAAAGGTACTCTTTCATTTTTTTTCATTCCGATATTGATCCTTTCAAAGAAAAAATTGATGCATTTTTTAATCATTTGTAATAAAGGCAATATTATTATTGTAAATTATCAACTTTTCTTTCCTCTTTATTTTCCTTCCATTCATAGAAGGAGAGAAAATATTTTCTCTTCAATTTTTTCTTTTCTCCATTTTCTCTGTCTTCATTTTTTTTTTCTCTACTTTTCTCTCCATCCAAACAGAGCATTAGTCTAGTTGATCTATGTCTGCACTAGCAAAGATGAAAAAAAAACATTATATATATGTTAAGGGGTAAAATCGTCATTGCATTATTGACCACTCACATCGGCGATGGGGTCGCGCCCAGTCCAAATGCCCTGCTTGCCAGCTGGCCGGCTAGCACGACGTTCTAGCAACAAGAGTCTCCTCATAATGAAGAAAGAGAATAAGAGGGAAAAAGGGCTACGTCATGTGCGTGGGTTCTCCCAAGGGCCCCTCATTAATATCTGGCAGTCAAATCAATAGGCTGGAGCATTTAATGGTGCAGAAACGGTCATAATGACTTAGCCAGCATTTCATGGAATAAAAAGAGAAGAGAAAGCATACTTCGGCCAACATGCCTCGGAAGATATAGTTCGGCAAATATACTTCGGTAAACATGCATCGGTAAATATGCTTCGGCCAACATGCCTCGGTAAATATGCTTCGGCCAACATACCTAGGCACTCTAGCTCGGTTTCCGCAATCGCGCTATGACCTTCGCACCAACGCAATTATGGCCTCATAAAGGCCATGTGCATTACCTGATTTAAGGCATTTAATGCCTTATCTCCTTCCATCATTAAGGCATTTATGGCTGCCACGTTGCCCCCTTGGCACTTTTTGCTTAAGGAAGGATGGCATCATAAGCCGAGACAAAGAGTTCTTGACTCCATGCTTCACAGAAGTCCGACTCGGCCAACCACATTGTACTTCAACAGGTTCGGCCAAATGACTCGGCAACCCGAGCTATTCTTATGCTCTGCCATCAAGGCCAGACCATTCCTCGGCCATTCGATTCGAGCTACTTCAGACCTCTGCGGAATCTGGTGCGGGAGAGTTCAAATTCACTGTAACAGAATAAGATTCCAAACAAGGAATCATGCCAAGACGTGGCCTAGGACCTACAATAGTGGCCTAGGGACCACGCAGCCACTGAGTCTCGAGCCATCGGCCAGCTCTCCCCGCCTCCCAGCCGTCGATCCTCTAACTAACCAGATATGGATCCTACCGGCCCTGTAACAACCTGATTCGAATCGTTTCGAATCCCAACAACTTTCAGACCTCATCCAGAGCACGTCCAAGAAGTCAGGTGACCGCCTATAAATACTACCACCCTCAAGCCTCTCAGGTACGGCTATTCTACGCCATTTTTCATTCCAGTTCTCACACTCCGCCATAAAAGCTCCCACGAGAGCTCGGAGGAACTCTTCCTGGGGATCCTTCTCCCCATATTTGTTGATTGCTGGTCTCCACTGACTTGGGCGTCGGAGGGTCTTCCGCAGAGGGCCACCCCCAACGCCTCTTGCGTGAGGACTGTCTTGCAGGTCCGCCTAGGAGGGAGCCCACGCTGCAGCCCGATCGCGCCCGAGCCGGAGGACAGATTTCAGCGGCAACAGATTGGCGCTAGAGGAAGGGCCTCAAGTCCCATTAAACTTGAAAAAAGGAGACAAGGATCTCGATCTGGAAGAGAACCTCTCCAATGGCTAATCGGAGAAGGGCAACTTCTGAAGCCCAGGACCAGGTCGCCTCCCAGAGACCCGATCCAATGAGTATCGTGGCACTGCCATCGCCACCAGCTGTCCCAGTGATCCAGGACCCGTTCGCCACACTGGTCCAGCAGGTCCAGGCCCTGATCCGTCTAGTTCAGGAGCGCCATACAGCTCCCCATCCAGTTATAGCTACCCCTGCTCCATGCCTCCCGAAGAGGCCGCAGCTCCTCTTTCTCCAGCCATTTCTTCTTCTGGTCCGCATGGAGTTGCGGACCCCCCATATCGACCTAAGGAGGCCAGACTAGTCCCGCAAGGGGGCTGCGACAAGGATCTCCCCAGATCTCAGCGGGCCCGATTCATCTCTCCGGTGTCCTCTCGCCACGACTCGACGCCGTCTCCGCCTTCTCCCTGCCTTGGCACAACAGATCGGCTTCCATAGCCGCGCTATGCGCACCAAGGCATTTATGGCCTCATAAAGGCCATGTGCATCTACCTGCATTTAATGCCTTATCTCCTTCCATCATTAAGGCATTTATGGCTGCCGCGTTGCCCCCTAGGCACCTTTTGCGTGAGGAAGGATGGCGTCATAAAGCCAAGACAAGGAGTTCTTGACTCCATGCTTCACAGAAGTCCAACGTCCAGCTTCAACCTCGGCCAGTGGATCTACCGCACCACACAGAGAGTTCCCACAGGCGAGACCCCGTTCCGGATGGCCTTCGGCGTAGAAGCTGTCATCCCCGTGGAGATAGGACCCCCCTATCCACGGATGCTATCATGCCTCCAGAGTCAAAGGGAGATCTTTCTCGCCCGGCGACCTTGTTCTCCGGAAAGCATCTGTCTCCAAACCGCTGGAGCAAGGAAAACTGGCACCAAATTGGGAAGGCCCCTACCAAGTGGCGGAGATCATTGGACCGGGAACCTACAAGCTGCAAGATCTAAACGGAAAGTCTGTCCCCCGGACGTGGAACTCGACAATCTCCGTAAGTATTATCAATAGGGTATGTCCTCTATAAGTCCATTTGATATGCCTTATTATACCTTCCTGTCGGCACGTATTTTGTAATTTGCAACGTGAATCATCACACATTATGTTGCCAAAGATTGCGAAAAGAAACAGGTGCTGCTCACCAATCCTCGGCACGACCGAGTTGCCTATTTGCACAGGAAATCTCCAACCTCGGCAGGGCCGAGCAACAAATTCTCCGAACCTTGGCAGGGCCAAGTAAAAATTCTCCGAACCTTGGTAGGGCTGAGCAACAAATTCTCCAAACCTTGGCAGGGCCAAGTAAAAATTCTCCGAACCTTGGCAGGGCCGAGCAACAAAATCTCCGAACCTCGGCTAGGCCGAGCAATGATCTCTAAAGCCCCGGCCAGAGCCGGAGTGCATCTCTCATTATCGGAAGCCCCGGCCAGAGCCGGAGTGCATCTCTTATTACCGGAAGCCCCGGCTAGAGCCGGAGTGCATATCTCATTATTGGAAGCCCCGGCCAGAGCCGGAGTGCATCTCTTATTACCGGAAGCCCCGCCAGAGCCGGAGTGCATCTCTCATTATGGAAGCCCCGGCCAGAGCCGAAGTGCGTAAGCCCCGGTCAGAGCCGGAGTGCATCTCTTATTACCAGAAGCCCCGGCCAGAGCCAAAGTGCGTAAGCCCCGGTCAGAGCGGAGTGCATCTCTCTTATTGGAAGCCCCGGCCAGAGCCAAAGTGCGTAAGCCCCGGTCAGAGCCGGAGTGCATCTCTTATTATCGAAAGCCCCGGCCAGAGCCCGTAAGCCCCGGTCAGAGCCGGAGTGCATCTCTCATTATCGGAAGCCCCGGCCAGAGCCGGAGTGCATCTCTTATTACTGGAAGCCCCAGCTAGAGTCGGAGTGCATATCTCATTATTGGAAGCCCCGGCCAGAGCCGGAGTGCATCTCTTATTACCGGAAGCCCCGGCCAGAGCCGGAGTGCATCTCTCATTATTGGAAGCCCGGCCAGAGCCGGAGTGCATCTCTTATTACCGGAAGCCCCGGCCAGAGCCAGAGTGAAGGGAGCCTCACCTATTAACAGAAACCTCGGCCAAGACCGAGTGACATGTCAGAACCCTCGGCTAAAGCCTCTTATTGATCTTCAAAAGCCCCAGCCAGAGCCGGAGTGCATCTCTTATTATCAAAAGCCCCGGCCAGAGCCAGAGTGCATCTCTTATAATCAAAAGCCCCGGCCAGAGCCGGAGTGCATCTCTTATTATCAAAGCCCCGGCCAGAGCCAGAGTGCATCTCTTATTATCAAAAGCCCCGGCCAGAGCCGGAGTGCATCTCTTATAATCAAAAGCCCCGGCCAGAGCCGGAGTGCATCTCTTATTATCAAAAGCCCCGGCCAGAGCCGGAGTGCATCTCTTATTATCAAAAGCCTCGGCCAGAGCCGAAGGGCATCACCTATTAACAAAAACCTCGGCCAAGACCGAGTGACATGTCAGAACCCTCGGCTAAAGCCGGAGGGAATTTCTTATTGATCTTCAAAAGCCCCAGCCAGTCGGAGTGCATCTCTTATTATCAAAAGCCCCGGCCAGAGCCGGAGTGCATATCTTATTATCAAAAGCCTCGACCGAAGACTGAGTGATATATTTCTGCAGCCTCGGCCAATCCGAGTGATACAGCACTAAAGCTTCGTCCCAGCCGGATAATTTTTCGGACACTCTAGTGCAACTAAAGCACCTTATTTTACTTCAGCAAGAGGGCCGCTCAGGCCTTTCTCTAACCTACACAGAGATAAATACTTCCTCTACAGAGGATCGAATGACACGCCTCCTAAATAAGATTGCTCCAGAATTCTACTCCTATATCCGAAATTACACTTCGGACTAGGGAGTGGGGGGCATGTGTTAAGGGGTAAAATCGTCATTGCATTATTGACCACTCACATCGGCGATGGGGTCGCGCCCAGTCCAAATGCCCTGCTTGCCAGCTGGCCAACTAGCACGACGTTCTAGCAACAAGAGTCTCCTCATAATGAAGAAAGAGAATAAGAGGGAAAAAAGGGCCACGTCATGTGCGTGGGTTCTCCCAAGGGCCCCCTCATTAATATATGGCAGTCAAATCAATAGGCTGGAGCATTTAATGGTGCAGAAACATTCATAATGACTTAGCCAGCATTTGATGAATAAAAAGAGAGGAGAAAGCATACTTCGGCCAACATGCCTCGAAAGATATAGTTCGGCAAACATGCATCGGTAAATATGCTTCGGCCAACATGCCTCGGTAAATATGCTTCGGCCAACATGCCTCAGTAAATATGCTTCAGCCAACATACCTCGGCACTCTAGCTCGGTTTCCGCAATCGCGCTATGACCTTCACACCAACGCAATTATGGCCTCATAAAGGCCATGTGCATTTACCTGATTTAAGGCATTTAATGTCTTATCTCCTTCCATCATTAAGTCATTTATGGTTGCAACGTTGCCCCCTTGGCACTTTTTGCTTAAGGAAGGATGGCGTCATAAAGCCGAGACAAAGAGTTCTTGACTCCATGCCACATTGTACTTCGACAGGTTCGGCCAAATGACTCGGCAACCCGAGCTATTCTTATGCTACTGCCATCAAGGCCAGACCCTTCCTTGGCCATTCGATTCGAGCTACTTCAGACCTCTGCGGAATCTGGCGCGGGAGGGTTCAAATTCACTGTAACAGAATAAGATTCCAGATAAGGAATCATGCCAAGACGTGGCCTAGGACCTACAATAGTGGCCTAGGGACCACGCAGCCACTGAGTCTCGAGCCATCGGCCAGCTCTCCCCGCCTCCCAGCCGTCGATCCTCTAACTAACCAGATACGGATCCTACCGGTCCTGTAACAACCTGATTCGAATCCGTTTCGAATCCCAACAACTTTCAGACCTCATCCAGAGCACGTCCAAGAAGTCAGGTGACCGCCTATAAATACTACCACCCTCAAGCCTCTCAGGTACGGCTATTCTACGCCCATTTTTCATTCGCAGTTCTCACACTCCGCCATGAAAGCTCCCACGAGAGCTCGGAGGAACTCTTCCTGGGAGATCCTTCTCCCCATATTTGTTGATTGCTGGTCTCCACTGACTTGGGCGTCGGAGGGTCTTCCGCAGAGGGCCACCCCTAACGCCTATTGCGTGAGGACTGTCTTGCAGGTCCGCCTAGGAGGGAGCCCACGCTGCAGCCCGATCGCGCCCGAGCCGAAGGACAGATTTCAGCGGCAACAATATATATAAACTATATATAAACTATATATCTTTTCTGAAACTCTAGATCCATTTACATCAAATAAAATTTCTTTCTAATTCTCTAATGATGATATCTTAAGACTAGAACAGTGTTTATATTTAAGGAAATGATCTAAAATACTTTAGAGGCATTAGAACTCATGTCCTTCATGCATATAAATATATATATCCATATTGATCTTACAGACCTAATTAAGTCAAATTCTAACTAACTGTAAAATATAATTTTTCTTTCTTTCTTTTTTTAATGTGACATTCTCCCCAATAGCTAAATTAAAGTACAGATTTATTGCTATATATATTACGTAAGTAAATGCCTTCGGTACTGCAAACAGCCCAGCCATGGAATTTTCTACGTTTAATAGTCCAAATGTCTTTTGCTGGACACTAAACTTTGATGTTTATGCGATGTTTCTTCTGGTTGGTGATTCTGGCTGCCCCACCTGCTCTTCTTTTTCAAAGTTGGCGTCTTGCAACAGTTTAAAAGTCGGTAGGTGGATGAGGACATAGAGCAATCTTGCCGATCCAGCTCAATTCATGAGCAGGTCCTGGGGACCGAAATCTTTCTGCCACGTGATACAGTACAAGATTTTGGTGAGTATTAGGTGACTGAATCTGTAGTGGTGGCCCCAGAATATATTCAAAAATTCTTTGCTCATGGTAATTACTTACCACACCTTATGGTAAACCAGCCTGAGTGAGCTTCAGGGGTTCAGATCCGGTACATCTATCGCGAGGCTAACTCAATGATCGATTGGGTGGCTTCGAGTGTGGTTCACCATTCAGGGTTTTGAAGTTGAAGACAGGATGATCACTGTCCTTTTATCTTACAGCAATTAGTGTATTCTGACTTTTATGTACCGACTCATATACTCGTGTTGTATGATCGTCCACTTATACAAAAAAAAAAAAAAAAAAAAACCAGCCTGGTGCAATATTCCCTTGGCTATCCCACCGACACGCATTTGGAGGTCCGGAATTGAGCTGAAAATTGTGAAAATTTTCATCAAGTTATTTTTCTTGATGGTTGCAAACATGCTATATATACTTTTTTTTTCTAAAAAATTAGTTGGAGGACATATTTACTGGTTAGGTCCAGACTTCTAGTTGCTCACTAGGCACCGGCCTACGCTTTGGCTATTAACCTGTGAGACCTTTTCGGTGAAAGGCTGCAACAAGAGGCGAAGGAAAAAAAAAACACAAGCTCCAATATTTCACTTAATTTTTTTTTTTAAAAATAGATCTAAATTTTATAATTTAAGCATTAACAAATTAGATCTTTGTGATTTAAAATGCTATGATCAACGTACCAATATGTGCTTTGAATTTTATCAAATTATATTCATATAATTTGATAGTTATATAATATCAGTATGCATTCTGTTGACGCCAAGTTACTTTCTGCAAACACCAGGGAAACGAAGATCCTCCTCACCGAATTCCTGCAAGAAAAGTCCCCAGAGACCGGATGCTCCGGTAGGGACCCTCCGACGCTCAAGTCAATAACTTGGGAACAGACAAGAGTTAGCTTCATAGAAAAAAGCTTATGGGTTAGAGTTCAGGATCCTTTCCTCTTCGCAAATGCGGGCTTTTATACCTGTTCAAAGATCTCTCATTCTCCATGCTTCCAGAAGGTTACCGATTTCATGATATCTCCGTCCGATAACGGACAAAAAGGAGGGCCTGGTAGTATCAGGTCACGTCGTTACTGTGTGTCAGAGGTATCCCGCTTGAGTTGCCATCTGCCAGCACAGCCTTACAAGTGTCGGGCGGCTGCGCCTGTATCAGGTACGCGCCGTTAAGAGGTATGGTCACATGCGGCTGCAAGCGAGTGACGAGTCATACACCGTAATGGGGTACGGCCATACGTAGTCGTGGGCAAGTAATGGGTTGCACGCCGTAATGGGGTATGGCTACGTACCGTTATGGACATGTAGTAGACCATACACCTTAATGAGGCGTGGCGACGCACTGTATCAGGCGAGTAGTGGGTCATATGGGTGTGCAGGTGACCCGTTGCTATCGGCCCCAATGGCTGGACCGTGATGGTTGCCTAAAGTTGTGGTTGGAGCTAGGGGCTGAAGGAAGCTGGAGCGGACCTCGGAGGTTGGCTCCTGAGGAGGACCTCGGAGGTGGAGCTCGGAGGTTGGCCTCAGAGGTGGACCCCGGAGGTTGGCCTCGGAGGTGGAGCTCGAAGGTTGGCTCCGAAGGAGGACCTCGAAGGAGGACCTCGGAGGTGGACCCCGGAGGTTGGCCTCGGAGGTGGAGCTCGGAGGTTGGCTTCGGAGGTTGGCTCTGGAGGACCCCGGAGGTTGGCTCCGAAGGAGGACCCCGGAGGTTGGCCTCGGAGGTGGACCTTGAAGGTTGGCTCTGGAGGTGGGCCCCGGAGGTTGGCTCCAGAGGTGGACCTCGGAGGTTGGCTCCGGAGGTGGACCCCAGAGGTGGACCTTGGAGGTTGGAGTGGGACGCCGTCAGTTCCCTTTACTGTTAATCCTGATGGTGCGGGATCAGCCATATCAGATGCCCCCTCGCCCCTGAGATGGAGCGGGGCCACCAAGGCGAAGCGAAAGGGGTGTCATGTTCTTAGTGGCTGATCCCCTTCCATTGCCAATTGCTCCCAGACACGTGTCTTCGGATGCAGCGATAACTTAGCGCAGGCAACTTGGGGGATGTGAATGGGCAGTCGCTACTGTCTGTCCGATTCGCTATGATCGTCCTCGAAACGGGATTGTCCTTTTGAAGCTTGCGAAAAGCGGCCGCCATCATTGCTATCATGGCGCCGATGTCAGCGGCGTTACCTCATTGGCCGGAGGCGGTTTGTTCCATGCGCCGGACGCTTGCCAAGGCGGCCCAGCCTATAGTAGGAGTCCGTGTGGCTGGGAAATCAAGGCAGGACGATTTGAAACTTGACAAAACCCGGGCGAAGGCAGAGAATCCACCATTCTGCTTCAGTTATCTTCTTCTTCCAACTCTGCTCCTTCTGCGACCCGAGAATCACCCCCCGCTATCTCTTCCTTCAGGTCAGCCCTCTGTTCCTCCCATCCTTCCTTCTTCCCGAAACCTTCTCCATGGCCTCCTCACCATCCTGGACCTCTTCAGCTCCATCTGACGACCGTATTTCCCATTCGAGGCTCCGCGCCTCTTCGTCTCCTTCTTCTTCTTCGTGGTCTTCCGATTCGTAGGACCATCTTCCTTTGTCCCAGCAGTCGATCGCCGGCAGAGTCCCTGCACGGGGACGCTCGGCGGCCGGCCGGGCCCCAGCGAGGAGGCACCAGGCGCAGCCAGCACCTCCGCGAGGGTGGGGGCGGAATCCCCAGAGGGGACCGCCTCCACAATAATGGGCCAAGACTTAGTCAAAATTAGGGCACGTTATCATGTACCTCGAGAGGTGGGGCTCTTCCTCCCGACTCCCGATGATAGGGTAGTTTCCTCTCGGCCCGACAGAGTGGCCATTTACGAAATTTCCCTTAGGCTAGGGCTTCGCTTTCCCTTTCATCCCTTTTTTGTTAGCTTGCTGGACTACTACTCTCTGACTCCTGCCCAACTGGTCCCGAACTCCCTTAGGACCATTTGTTCCTTTCTCATTCTTTGCAGCCACCTCCAAATCACCCCCGACTTTCCCTTTTTCGGAGCTTCTATTTCCTTAGGCAGAAAACAGGTTGGTGGCTGTTCCAGCCCCGACCCGGTCGAGTCCTCAAACTTCTTCTTCCCTCTTCGGTTAAGGGGTGGAAATCCCGCTTCTTTTTCGCTGACCTTGGTCCAGTCAAGTCCCGGTGAGGGAATCCCGACCTTCAGCCCAACATGAACTCCACCATCCTCCCAGAAGACCAAGAAGCGATGGGGCAACTGTTAACTGCTGACATCCCTAGATACAACTTGCTCCTGTCGGAGGAGAATCTCCGGCTGGCAGGCCTCACCTTCCAGAGCGGTGAGTAACAAGAGTCTCGATACTTAACCAAATCACCTTCTCCTTTCTTCCTTTTTGTTTTTTACTGGCTCCTACTAATGTCGTGCAGCAATGAAGCCTCCAACTGCCATGGTCAGGATGGTCGCAATCAAGCGGATGAGGGCCCATGGGGGCCCAAGGGAGGAGCAGCAGGCACGGCCCCGAAGTGTCGCACCGCGCAGGCACCTCCACCGGCTGAGCAGCGCGGGTCTCCACCAGTCCCAGAGGTGGATCTGATAGCTGACACCCCTCCAGAGGTGGCGGGGGCCGAAGGGGCGACCACGGAGGAGCTGGTGGCTATGGGGCCGGCAGTGATGGAGTCCCCACCCTCCCACGAACCACCCTCGACCGAAGTAGATAGGAGTTGGGGGGAGGGGCCATCGGAGATAGGTCCGCCCCTCGAACAGATACCCACAAGCGTCCCTCCGTGTGCTGAACGGAGCACGTCGAAAGTGCCGAGGGGAGTAGGGCCGGGCCAACCCCTCACGGGTTCTCATTAATAAACGCCGGGCGCCGGGCTAAACAACTCATATCCCACACCGTTCAGCCGGATATTCAAGAGGAGCTCCGAACCCTGGGGGTGAACAGGTTCTTTCGGGAGATCTTCTCAGCTCTCGTTCGAGTAAGTATTTCCCTCCTTGCCCTTAGTTTAGAATATTTAGGCAGTTTTCATAACTGACGCTCTGGATGCAGGTGTCCAACTCCGTAGTGCTCACTCGGAAGGCCCTCAGCGAAGGGGAGGCTGTCACCCACCAAATCCAACAAGACGCCAAGGATGCCAGGCTCGGGCCGAGGCCGCCGAGAAGGCCCTGGAGTTGATGAGGGTCGAATGCGCCGACAAAATAAGGGAGGCCGAAAGCAAAGCCGAAACCGAAGCTAACCAACAGCGAGCGGGCTGGACCAACTCACAGAGGCCGAGAGCGCGGTCGAGGCCCGAAACCTGCACATAGCCGACTTGAACTCGGCCATCCAGGCTGCCGAGGCTTGGGCGAAGCTGGCCGAGGAAGAAATAAGCATCAAGGAGGCCGAGAGGGCAGTGGCGGAGGCCCGAGTCGCGGAGGTGGAGGCAGCTGCCGAGGCCAGAGCTGCCGCGGCCGTGGAAGAGTTCAAGGCATCGGAGCACTTCACCCATGAGCTAGTTGAAGCCAATGCAGATTTCTACGTCCAGGGGTTCAACGATGCTAAGGAGAAAGTAGCCCGGGTCTGGAACCTCCCCCAGGTCATGGACCTCGAGCCGGACCCAGGGCCCGACGAGGCCTTAGGTGGCGAGTCTGCGGCCAGGCCTTGATTTTGTCCTTCACGTATTTTTGTACCAAGTCCGACTCGGTCGGCATTTTGTAAACACTAATATCAATGAAGCGAAAGTTTTTTCCCTTAATGATAATGTTAATTGAATTCTCTTCCCCGAGTCCCCGGGTTGCTGACGTGGGACCCTCGAGGGCTTCGTCAGCACCGAAGGACAGCTTTTATTTTCTTGTAGCTTTATCTTGGCCAAGGATGACTTGGGTATCTGAGCACCAATGGAACATCGGCATTGACCAGATGGAACATTAGCTCGGTGCTTCGATGGAAACTTGGGCTTCTGGGAAACTATTGGGACGCCAGCGTCGGACTGACGATGCATCAGCCTCAGAGTGCCAGTAGAAACTTGGGCTTTTTGTTGAGAACCGATGGTACATCGGTCCGCCAGTGGTACACTGGGCTTTCCATGCCGAGTTGGCCTTGGGCTTTTTGAATCCGATGGTACATCGGGTCTTCATTGAGATCCGATGGTACATCGGTATGCCAGTGGTGCACTGGGCTTTGCATGCCGAGTTCGGCCTCGGGCTTTTTTGAATCCGATGGTACATTAGGTCTTCGTTGCCAATGGTACATTGGGCTTTCGTTGAAATCCGATGGTACATCGGTATGCCAGTGGTACACTGGGCTTTCCATGCCGAGTTTGGCCTCGGGCTTTTTTGAATCCGATGGTACATCGGGTCTTCGTTGCCAATGGTACATTGGGCTTTCATTGAGATCCGATGGTACATCGGTATGCCAGTGGTACACTGGGCTTTCCATGCCGAGTTTGGCCTCGGGCTTTTTTGAATCCGATGGTACATCGGGTCTTCATTGCCAATGGTACATTGGGCTTTCGTTCAGAATCTGTGATGCTTGAACTCACATTTTATTAATGAAGGCCAAGAGCCCGAAAGAGTGCAGACATAAAATTTGACATAAGAAAAGGGGACACTATTGATAATACCGACGGAGGTTGTCGGTGTTTCACGTCCGTGGGAGGGCTTTCCGTCCAGCTCTTCTACTCTGTATGCTCCATGGCGGAGCGCTTCGGTGATTCGATACGGCCTTTCCCAATTCGGTGCTAGCTTGCTTCCTTCTGTCGGTTTCGAGACTTGGCTCGCCGGAGGACTAAATCTCCAGGTAAGAAGGTTCTAGGTCGGACACGAGCGTTGTAATACCTGGCCGTCCGCTGCCGGTAGGGCCATCCGGAGTCGTGCTCGGTCTCGCACCTCTTCTATCAGGTCGAGGTTGGCCCGCAACTGATTTGGGTTGTCTTCCTCACTGTAGGCTTCCACTCTGGGGCTCCGGCACCGATCTCCACAGGAATAACTGCTTTGGATCCAAAGACGAGGCTGAAGGGGGTCTCTCCGGTGGGGGCCCGGCGTTGTGTGATAGGCTCATAACACGTTGGGAAGCTCCTCCACCCAACGTCCTTTGTAGTCATCAGCCGGGCTCTTAGTCCTTGGAGGATAATGCGGTTGGTCACCTCGGCCGCACCATTGGTTTGAGGATGGCCTACAGAGGTGAATCGCTGATGAATGCCAAGCTCGGTGCAGAATTCTCGGAAAGGTGCATTGTCGAATTGTCGGCCATTGTCGGTAACTTGGTATGGGGGAGCCCGAACCGGCATATTATTGACTTCCAAAAGAAAGACCTCACCTTATTCTCAGTGATCTTGGCAAGCGCCTCAGCCTCGATCCATTTGGTGAAGTGGTCGACGGACTAGCAGGAACTTGCATTGACCGGAGGCCGAAGGGAACGGCCCCAAAATGTCCATTTCCCACTGGGCAAAAGGCCATGGTGTCGCCAGGGGGGTCAGCTGAGACGTCGGCTGCCACTGGATATTGGCATGGCGCTGGCAGCTATCGCACTTCTTGACGAGTTCGGCCGCGTCCTTCTTCATGGTCAGCCAATAATATCCCTGCCGCAGGGCCTACCCCCCAGATGACTCCCGCATATGCCTTCATGGATTTCTCGCAAGACGTAGTCAGCTTTGGTAGGCCCAACGCACTTGAGGACCGGGTATGAGAATGATCTTCGGTAGAGCTTCTCTTCTATCAGCAGGAACTTCGGGACCCATCGCCTAAGCAGTCTGGCCTCAGCCGGGTCTTCAGGGATGGTGCCATCAGTAAGATACCGGACATAAGCATCCATCCAGGAAGGCTCCTGCTCGACCGGCATTGTCTCTTCCCTTGCGGCTTCGATGCTTGGGACTTGCAGATGCTCCACATACGTCCTTCCCAAGGTCCCGTCGGCCAAGGTAGCCAAACGGGACAAGGCATCAGCCCTAGCATTCTCCACTCGAGGGATATAGCTGACGCAGAAGTATGCAAACCGAGAGGCTTGAGATTGCACCTTGCTCAGGTAGCGGGACATGGTTGGGTCTCTGGCCTCGTACTCCCCAGCGACCTACCCGGAGACGAGCTGGGAGTCCGTGAAGGCCCTCAGACGCTCCACCCCAAGCTCCTTGGCTAGCTTCATCCCTGCCAGCAGGGCTTCATACTCCGCTTGGTTATTGGTGGCCGGGAACAGGAATCGGAGGGCATACTCCACCACCTCCCCCTCGGGGCTCGCAAGAATGAGTCTAGCTCCACTCCCTTGAGAATTTGATGCTCCATCTACATGCAGAATCCAATCTTCCTTCCCCCTCTCCTCGGTCTCAGGGGAATCCATACGCACCTCAGGGTGCAAGTCCTCTGGATGCTCCTCGGCCCAAGTGCATTCGACCAAGAAGTCAGCTAGCACCTGGGACTTCATTGCAGGCCTTGGCTGGATAGATAAATCAAACTCCCCAGCTTGATAGCCCACCTGGCCAGCCGACCGAAAGTATCAGGGCGGGACAGGATAGTCCGGAGTGGTTGGTCCATGAGCACCACGATTGGGTGAGCTTGAAAGTAGGGTCGGAAGCGCTGGGCGAAGACCACAGTGCGAAGATGATCTTCTCGGTCTTGGAGTATCTGGTCTCAGCATCATGAAGCACTTTGCTGGTGTAGTAGACCGGCCTCTGTACTCCATCCGCATCCATACGGACGAGCACCGAACTGACGGCCTCGGGGGAGGCGGCAAGATATAAAAAGAGCTCCTCCCTGCCTCTCAGTTTGGACAACAACGGGAGAGTAGATAAAAAATTCTTCAGCTCCTCAAAGGCTTCCTGACATTCCTTCATCCACTCAAAGCTGTTAACCTTGCGCAGCACCTTGAAGAAGGGCAGACACCGCTCTGCCGATCTTGACATGAAACGGCTCAGGGCTGCCACCCTCCGGTCAGACGCTGCACCTCCTTCTTGTTAGCCTGGGGCCTCATATCCAAGATGGCTTGAATCTTGTCAGGATTGGCTTCAATTCCCCGCTGAGTCACCATAAAGCCCAGAAACTTGCCAGTTGCCACCCCGAAGGCGCACTTACGGGGGTTCAGTCTCATTCGGTACTGGCGCAGGTTGGCAAAGGTCTCCGCAAGGTCAGCAACATGATCCGTAGCATGGGCGCTCTTGGTTAGCATGTCGTCCACGTACACCTCCATGTTGCGCCTGATTTGGGCCTCGAAAGCCTTGTTCATCAACCACTGGTAGGTGGCTCCCGCATTCTTCAACCCGAACGACATCACCTTATAGCAATATATCCCCTTCTCCGTGACGAAGGAGGTCGCGTCTTCATCAGCCGGGTTCATCCTGATCTGGTTGTACCCTAAGAATGCATCCATGAAACTGAGAGTCTTGTGACCGGACGTAGCATCTACCAACTGGTCGATCCGGGGCAGTGGGAAGCTATCTTTGGGGCATGCTTTATTGAGGTCGATAAAGTCCACGCATATCCTCCAGCTCCCACTGGCCTTGCGGACCATCACCACATTCGTCAGCCAGTCGGGGTAGTGAACTTCCCAAATGTGCTCGGCTACCGTCAACTTACGCACCTCCTCATCTATGGCCTTCTATCTGTCTGAAGCAAAGCTCCTCTTCTTCTGTCGAATGGGTTGGCACTCCGACTTGATGTTGAGTTGATGTGTAATCACCTCCTTCGGAATTCCTGGCATATTGGATGCCGACTAGGCAAAAATATCAGCGTTGGCTCGCAGGAACGTAAGGAGCTGACCACGAGCCTCCTCCGGAAGCAAAGCCCCAACGTGAATAGTTCGCTCCGGGTCTTCTCTTAGGGGAAAGGCTAGCAGGCACTCGGCCGATTCTCCTCTCCTTGCTGAGTCTCGAGGATCCAGTGCTTCCGATGCAGGTGCACAGACTTCTCCTTGAGGACTGGGGGCCATGTGGCAACAAAGTGGTGGGGGGTTCCGTTCCTCTCGCATCTCCCCGACTCCTTCGCTGGTAGGGAACATTATGAGGAGCCTCTTGGTGGAGATGACAGCGTCCAAAAGGTTAAGCCCAGGCCTTCCCTGGATAGCATTGTAGGCGAGGGGCACCCAGACCACCAAGAAGCTCATGAAGACTGTGCTTTGGCATGGGGTCGTGCTAGCCGTGACAGGAAGAGTGATCTTCCCCTCTACCTTCACGGAGTCTCCGATGAACCCCATTAAAGGCGTGGTGATAGGCTGAAGCAGGTCGGGTAACAGGTTCATGCGAACAAATGCATCATAATTCAAAACATCCACCGAGCTCCCGCTATCAACTAAAATTCTTTTTACAGGGTGCTTAGCTATCGTCATGGTCATGACGACGCTATCATTATCTTTATTAACCACCCCCTCTAAGTCCCTTTTGAAAAAAGGGATTACATAATCTAACTCTCTCCCCCCTTGGCCTCTTGGGCAGGCCGCCTGCCCCCTAGGAAATTATAGTCACCATCTTCTCGGTCGGAGCATTGTCAACCATCGGTGGTGGAGGCGCTGATGGACCAGGAGCTCCCGGGTTGATCCTCTGGACAAACTTCCCTAGGTGGCCACGCTGGATAAGGTCCTCTATCACCTTCTTCAGCTAACGGTAGTCGTCGGTGTCGTGGCCATGATCCTGGTGATATAGCGGCAGTAGAGGTTTTTGTTGCGGGGAATCTTCAGGTTCATCGGAGGAGGGCGCTGAAGATAGGACTCACCCTCGATCTCAAGAAGGATGTGCGATATCGGGGCAAGCAAAGGGGTGTAAGGCTCGTCTCTTGATGCAGGAGATCGGGTACGGTTGTCTGGTTGGCGAGGGGGCTCTGGTCTTCTGGGCTGGCTTCTTGGTGGTGTTACCGCCAGCCTCGCGCCGGGAGGAGTCAGCTTCGTCGGCATGAATGTACTTCTAGGCCCGGCTCAAAAGCTCAGCGTAGGAGTCGGGCGGCTTCTTGTCGAGGGAGTACGCGAAGTGAGAAGGACGGAGCCCTCGCTTCAAGGCCAAGGTGGCCACTGAATCCTCGAGGTTATAAACTTCCAGGGCGGCTTCCTTGAAACGAGCAATGTAGTCCCATAGAGACTCACCACTCTTCTGCTGGATGGAGAAGAGGCTGTCTGCCACCCTTGAATTTTTCAGCAAGCATCGAAATGAGCGAGGAAGGCCCTCTCCAATTGGCGGAAGGAGTTGATACTTCGTGGCGGCAAGCGAGAGTACCAGGCTCGAGCTGCTTTCTTCAGGGTGGCAGGGAAAGCGATGCACATGAGAGAGTCGGTTGCCCCCTGGACCTGCATGAGGACCTTGTAGCTTTCCAAATGTTCCAGGGGGTCCATAATCCCGTTATATGGGTCTAGCTGAGGGAGGCGGAACCAGGTTGAAATTGGCTCCTCCATGATCCAACGGGACAGCGATGGTCGACTGTCGTAGTCCGCCTCTGGTGGGTTGGTGATCCAGCGGGTAAGCTCCTCCAGCCGCTGATTATACTCATCGAGCCGACGTTCAGCTCGGCGAGCTACTCTGCCGTCGAAGGACCCCTCCCTTGAAGAATCTGAGGAGGGGGAAGGGTGGCATCGATGCTGATGAAGGCGCTCCGCCTCCTTCCCGTGCCGTCGCCTGGGAGATGCACTGGCACGACGGGAGGGCAACCGGGGCCTCTTGGAGGTTTCGCGGCAGTGAGGCCTGGGTGAAGCGCGGCGGTGGCCAGCTTCTCGGGCAAGAGGCTTCCTCTGAAAAGAGTGCTGGCTGGGCTGGATGGCTCCTAGCTCTGACGGGAGGGGCTCTGGTTGCTGCGCAGCCACCGCTTGATGCTGCAAGCCTTGAACCACCATTGCCAGAGATTGGACTTGTGCAGTGAGGGAAGCAATCCGATCTTCTTGAAGCTGCTGCGTGGTGGTGGTGCAGGAGCATCGGTTAGGGGAGCTGAGGGGCCAACCGCTAGTGGATCAGCCCCTTGACACTGCCCCCCAGCATGACTGGCGGTAACCTCTCGTGCGCGGGTCGTCACCATTGCTTGAGAGCTCAAGGGAAGAGTAGTTGTCGCCGACAGGTTCGAAACTTTTCTCTCTCCCCTCCAACCTGGCGAGCCAATCTGTTGACGCCAAGTCACTTTCTGCAAATGTCGGGGAAACAGAGATCCTCCTCGCCGGATTCCTACAAGAAAAGTCCCCGGAGACCGGATGCTCCGATGGGAACCGTCCGATGCTCAAGTCAGTAACTTGGGAACAGACAAGAGTTAGTTTCACAGAAAAAAGCTTATGGGTTAGAGTTTAGGATCCTTCCCTCTTCGCAAATGCGGGCTTTTATACCTGTTCAAAGATCTATCCTTCTCCATGCTTCCAGAAGGTTACCGATTTCATGATATCTACGTCCGATAACGGACAAAAAGGAGGGCCTGGTAGTGTCAGGTCGCATTGTTACTGTGTGTCAGAGGTGTCCCGCTTGAGTTGCCATCTGCCAGCATAGCCTTACAAGTGTTGGGCAGCTACGCCTATATCAGGTACGCACCGTTAAGAGGTATGGCCACATGCGGCTGCAAGCGAGTGACGAGTCATACACTGTAACGGGGTATGGCCATACGTAGTCATGGGCAAGTAATGGGTTGCACGCCGTAACAGGGTATGGCTACGTACCGTTATGGACATGTAGTAGACCATACACCTTAATGAGGTATAGCGACGCACCGTATCAGGCGAGTAGTGGGTCACATGGACGTGCGGTGGCCCGTTGCTATCAGCCCCAATGGCTGGACCGTGACGGTTGCCTAAAGTCGTGGTTGGAGCTAGGGGCTGAAGGAAGCTGAAGTGGACCTCGGAGGTTGGCTCCGGAGGAGGACCTCGAAGGTGGACCCCGGAGGTTGGCCTCGGAGGTGGAGCTTGGAGGTTGGCCCGGAGGTGGACCCCGGAGGTTGGCCTCGGAGGTGGAGCTCGGATATTGGCTCCGGAGGTGAACCCCGGAGGTTGGCCTCGGAGTTGGACCCCGGAGGTTGGCCTCGGAGGTGGAGCTCGGAGGTTGGCTCCGGAGGAGGACCTCGGAGGTGGACCCCGGAGGTTGGCCTTGGAGGTGAAGCTCGGAGGTTGGCTCCGGAGGAGGATCCCGGAGGTTGGCCTCGGAAGTGGAGCTCGGAGGTTGGTTTCGGAGGAGGACCTCGGAGGTGGACCTCGGAGGTTGGCTCCGGAGGAGGACCCCGGAGGTTGGCTCCGGAGGTTAGCCTCGGAGGTGGACCCCGGAGGTTGGCTCCGGAGGTGGACCCCGGAGGTGGACCTCGGAGGTTGGAGCGGGACACCGTCAGTTTCCTTTACCGTTAATCCTGACGGTGCGGGATAAGCCATATCACATTCAAGTAAAAAGCTTCATTAGATTAAAAACACATGAATATTGAATACTTAATGTTACATTTCAAATCATATATATGGATAAAATTTATATTTTAAAATATAATAGGTAGTATATCTACCAAACCATATGAGTATAATTTAATAAAATTTAAAATATAGCTGTTAAGAGTAATATTTCAAATAATAGGAATCTAATTTAAAAATACTTAAATTATAAGATACTTATCTATATTTTTTTTTAATTTAATTCTTAAGCTTTTAGTAATTATGATATAGCGCTTCATATTTTAGATATCTTGTATTTTGGATATTTTGTATTTCACGATGCCATTTATATAATATTTTAATTGATCATGGTATCAAAACTATAATATTTTTAAAAAATAAAAAATAAATTATAATAATTATAAATTTATATATATATAAAGGTAGATAAGCGTGGAGATTTTTGACGTTCTTTCTGTCGTTTGCTTAGTTGTCAGTGGGGAGCAGATTGAACAACTTTTTCTAACAGATGTCGACTCCTCTTGTATGCACACGTAGCGACTTTATTATCCCAATTAATTAATTTATATTCTTCATCTTTAAAAATTATTGTTATGTAAAAAAAATTATTCATCTTATGCAATGATTGATGTAAGTGCCTGCAATTCAACACGGCAGCTGACTGGACAGCAACGACCGTGGCTCAGCATATAGGATATAGGATATAGACGATAGATGAACCATATCCCCCTGTGTTGTCATAAATTTTACATTTTGATGTATCTGGACTGATCCATACTAGGCTAGTGTGATCGTTCGTCTTTATTAAAAATATATATATATTTTATCTTTTTTTACATTACATGCAAGCTTCTAAACCGTAAACAATATATGGAGAAGAACTTTTTCTTAAGTTAAGTTGTGACTTTACATTCTAGTATCATGATGATAGTAATAACTGAAATTCATAAAAAAATAAAATAAAAATTAAAGTTAAATCTGAGATGAACATTTTGATGCCTCAAACACGTGTTTGTTCTCCAATGTGCGTGAAAAATATTGTAGACACTGTTTAGCTAGAAATAGACTAATCGTGCCTTAACTTTTTAGATGTGTCTGAAAAAGTTCTCCAAGAAGTGGACATCCTGTGCCAAGGTCCAATCCACATGGTGTTTATTGTTAGGGTATTTTTTGCTCCGTTGTTTTTTAATATATATAATATATAGATACAACCAAGTAGTCTATCAGACTTAATATTACACTCAAATTAGTATTTAGTATAAAGCTATTAGGTTGGATTTTTGGTATTGGCAGAAGTTTGGGTACAAATTGAACCATATTCCAAATTGATCATACTGTATCATATGCTTACATGTGCTATTATCCATCTCAAGATCTAGATATGCTTAATTAATTTCTACGTACCTTCTTGTAATCCATCTAGTCTAAAAGATAATTTGTAATACCTTCAAACATGAAAACTTGCATTTGAATTTTTAAAACCATATGGATCGAAACCGCTACTAGATTAATTAGGCAACCGGTGAACTTAATATTTATCTTTTTGTAATCCATCTAGTCTAAAAAATAATTTGTAATACCTCAAACATGAAAACTTGCACTTGAGTTTTTAAAATCATATGGATCAAAACCGCTACTAGATTTATTGGGCAACCGGTGGACTTGAGATATTACAAATAGTATCACAATCAACTCATGTGTGTAAAAATTGATGGACAGAAGAAAAGGATTATCCATGGAATGATAGTATGGAGCGTTTCACCATAATATGAAGCCATTCATATAGCACCAATGGCAGATTAGCTTGTAATGTGCAACAAAAATATCGCCGAATAAAAAAGTAAAGATTGTTATACCCTTAAGCATAAATAGTCTAATATCGGATAGAAAAAAAATGATTGAAGAATTATAACTCCAGTTTATTTACTATCAATTAATTTGAACTTAAATTTTTAAAACCATATGGATCTGAACCACTGACAAATTAATTAGAAGTAGATAAGCTTTTTCCTCCTTGCAGCGCAAGTGACGCAATGCTACATGTTTTGTTGGTGAAATAGATGAGGTAACGATAATTAGTAGTGACACTCCTCCTCCTTCCCCTTAGCCCTTAACTTCTTTTTTATCCTTACAAATTTTTTAAGAAAGAAAATTTTCTATGATATTTAATTTGATTAATGATCCCATCCAATCTAGTATCCTCTACAATTTACAACTTGATCTCGATGTTAACAACCTTATTCTACATCACGGTCCAGAAAGGGGTCAAATGATAAACATATATGCAATAATAACCTAAAAGCAGACTGTTAATGCTTAATTCTTGTTGGGCCTACTCGTGGTATGGAGTTCAGCGATGAAGGCAATTGGGGATGGAAAGGTCTTTATGCACGTTGCATGATGATTAGTCATGCTCATATGCGGCCACACCTGATCAAAAATAATTTTATTCTTTCTTGTATTATACATGTGGCCACATGTACTTACAGTCAATTAATGCGTGTGGTGTGTGCACTTTTGTATCGCACATGATGCATGAGGACTTTTTCATTGGGAATTGACATATAAAACAAGGATTTAGGCAAAGGATGTAGGCAGGCCCAATTAAAACCTTGGACTCATGATATCGGCCCAGTGTTGGCTGAGTTTTTTTTTTTTTTTTTTTCCTTCCACCAAAAAGAAAGAAAGCACGAATTAATCGCTCAACCATCATGCAGCTAACATTTATTAAGTACTGTTTAATTAACTAAAATCTTCTTGTATTTGCATGGATATATAACGAAGGTTCAAGCAAAAACCAGCAATGAAATAATGAGAGCCATCTTAATAAACCCAAACATCTTGCAATAAGCACCAACAGCCAGTCTTGGCCTAAATACGACATCATTTTGCAGACCAGCCATGCTCCCTTGTTAGCAAACACAATATTCTTGTCTCTCCTCACTCCTCAGTAACACTCGTACAGCTTGATATCCATCTCGAGCCGGAAGTATGTATAAATGCATCACCCCGAAATGCTTCAGCCCTGAATGTTACGTACGATCCCCTTTGCCATGAGGAAGTCCCCAGTGCCGCCAACCACTGAGAGATCCCTGGTCTCCTGGCCCATATCATGTTTATAGTCCCCTGGTACTCGGTCGAGTTGAACACGAGCTAGGGTACGTGTACGCAACCATGCATTGTACTGTCTCTTCATGTCGTAGAAGTAGAATCCCTCAGCCCGGGCCACAGGTTCGGATAGAAGGTGGTGGTCTTTGGTGATGGGGTCGTCGAACACCACAAACATGCCAAAATTGTAAGGAAAAGACTTTGTACATCGCCTCCGGTGCAGCAAGTCCTACGTGGACTGCACCATTCCTTTTTATTGGTCCACATATGCACGATACCCATTAAAAAATGTTAAGACATCCCGAAAAAAAAACTTACGACATCCTAGTTTTAAGCTTACGACACCGTAGTTATAAAGTCAAGACACCCGTTTAGAAAGCAAAAAAAACTCACGATATCCTAGTTTTAAACTCACGACACCCTAATTTTAAGCACAAGACATCCGTTCAGAAAAGGTATATGTACACAACTTCCAAAAAAAAGCCGTCTGATGTGCATTAATACCCGTTCAGCTTTTTTTTGGAATCTGTGTACAGACACTTTTTCTAAACGGGTGTCTTAAGCTTAAAACTAGGGTGTCGTGAGTTTAAAAGTAGGATGTTGTGAGTTTTTTTTTGCTTTTTGAACGGGTGTCTTGACTTTATAATTACGGTGTCGTAAGTTTAAAACTAGGGTGTCATAAGTTTTTTTTTGCTTTTTTAATAGGTGTCTTTATTTTGACATGACGTGCATTAATACCACTTTTTTTTGAATTTGTGTACAGACGAGTGTGTATCGTGGCTTTATAACTATGGTGTCGTGGCTTTATAACTATGGTGTCGTAAGTATTTTTTTATTTTTTAATAGGTGTTTTTATTTTGACATGACGTGCATTAATACTAGCTTTTTTTGGAATTTATGTACAGACGAGTGGGTGTCGTGGCTTTATAACTATGGTGTCGTGGCTTTATAACTAGGGTTTTCTTAACGGGTGTCTTAGTTTTATAACTACGGTGTCGTAAGTTTAAAACTAAGATGTCGTAAAGTTTTTTTTTTGCTTTGTTAATAGCTATTTAATTTTGACGTGACGTGCATTAATACCCGTTCAGTTTTTTTGGAATATGTATAGACACCTTTTTGAACGAGTGTCTTAAGCTTAAAACTAGGGTATCGTGAGTTTAAAACTAGGATCACTATAAAAATTTAAATATAGCGACGTCCAAATGCGTCGCTAAACACCCTATAGCAACGCAATTGCGGCATCGCTACGATGGTCATCGCAATCTCAATTTGTCACAATTGCGTCGCTTAACAGCGACTCTCTACGACGCAATTAAATGCGTCGCAATATTGCGACGTAACATACATGCGTTGCTAATTTTAAAAATAATTTTTTAAAAATATTTGCGATGAAAAACCTTGTTGCAATTGAGTCGCTAATTAATTAATTTATTTTTAAAAAAATTTAATTAGCAACGCATTAGCAACTTAAATTGCGTCGCTAATATTCTAAATTATTATTAAATATTGCGACACATTTAGTTGCATCGCAATATTTAATAATAATATATTTTAGATATATTAGCGATGTAATTTCAGTCGCTAATGCGTCGCTAATTAAATTTTTAAAAAAATATTGCGATGCTAGATCATTGCGTCGCATATTTAATATATTTTAAAATATTAACGATGCAATTTTAGTCGCTAATGCGTCGCTAGTTAATTTTTTTTAAGAAAATAAAATATTAAAATTAAACGGTTAATATAATTTCGTTATATTTAAATATTGATCGAAACATTCTTCACTCATACACTACAAGAGATTTTAATATTGCGACGCCCAAATGCGTCGCAATTGCGTCGCTAAACATGATATTGCGACGTAATTACGACGCAACAAGGGCGTCGCTCAACTGTCCGTCGCAATACCCTTTCGTCGCAATTGCGTCGCAATATTGCGACTCTCTGCGACGCTCTTGCGACGCCACATTGCATCGCAATATTGCGACGCATGCAAATGCGTCGCTAAATTTAAAAATAAATTTAGTTAGAAAAAAATTTATTATTAAATATTGCGACGCAATTTAGTGCGTCGCAATATTTAAAAAATATTTTTAAAAAATTATTATTAAATATTGCGACGCAATTTAGTGCGTCGCAATATTTAAAATTAATTTTTAAAAAAATTATTTTAAATATTGCGACGCACAAAATTGCGTCGCAATATTTAAAAAAAAATTTTTAAATTTATTATTAAATATTGCGACGCAATATTTTGCGTCGCAATATTTAAAATTAAATTTTTAAAAAAATTATTTAAATATTGCGACGCACTAAATTGGGTATTCAATTTCGCTAAATCTAAATATTGATACAAACATTTTTCACTCAATCCAAACAATAATATTTCAAAAAATAATTTATATATTAAAATTTTAAAGTTTTTACAACATAAAAAAAAAAAAAAATACATCAAGAATCTGAATGATCACGTGGAGGCTGTGGAGGCTGTGGAGGCTGAAGACTCTGCGACAAGCGTCTAACCATATCCCGCAAATAATGCATCTCATCTCGCATGTCTGCAACCTCCTGATCCCGGCCTCGCATACGATCCTCAAAATCCTGCTCGAACTCCTGGCGAACCTCCTCTGCAATAGATCTGCGAAGCTCCTCTAAACGCTCGGGAGGAAGATCAACAGGAACTCGCGAGCTGGAGGCCTGATGGGGAAAAAATGTAGAAGCTCTAGTGCCCATACCATAGACCCTGCGGTCTCGTGGCTGGGCACCAACAGCCTCCAAAAACACACGTCGACTCTCCTCTGCTGAGAGTTCGACGGGCGTCTCCCCATCAGTAGAGTCGACCTGTGATGCCTGGGAGCGAAGCTCCTCGACTCGTGTCTTGAAATTATGAAATCAATAATAAATGAGTTAATAAATTTCTAGAAATAAAATTTTAGAAATTAAACAGATACTACATAAATCTAATTTCTTACCGCAACCTCCCGTGATCGCGTATCGACCCAGGAGCCGTCCCTCCTGGTGTGTGTCGCCCTGAATAGACGAAACTCACCAGGATCTCCGCCCTCCTGCTCAGTCTATAACAATAAAAAAAATGATATTAATACAAATATTTGTAAATAACTAAAATAGTAATTAAAATATTTATGTTTTCTTACCATACGCCGTCTGTGCTCCTGAATCGAAATGGAGCCCGAAGTATGACAGGAGAGACCCGTGCCAGGACCGCCCTTCTCAGATCGGCGGTTCGTGCTGGCTGATGCGGACCTCCTGCGCCAGCCATCGGACTCCCAGGCCTGCTGCCACTCGTGCCAAATACCCTCTGGCACGTGCGCAGGACGCTGACCCGACGACCTCCAACGATGAAGCATGTCGGAGTATCGGCGTCGCGTCAGAGCCTCCCATGCTGCCCTAATGGCATCATGGGTGGCAGGATCCCACGTAAACTTTTTCTGCATTAAAATAAACAGTTAGTTTCTGAATTTATTAACTTTAAAGAATTATATATCACTGATAAATTGTATTTAATAAGTTTACCTGAAACTCAGAAAAATAAAACTCCCTCGTGGCCGGCGATACGTGGCGCCAATCGTAGCCACTGGGATCTGCACGCCTCTGAAAAACGGCGCTGATGTGGCTGGAGACATGATGCTGCTCAATGAATCTGTTAAAAAAATGCAAGTTTATAAGTAAATGACTTAAAAACATAAACAAATATTTGTAATTAGTATATACTTACATCCCCTGAGCATCAAGTCGAAGTAAGTGCGGCCGCCGAGGCGGAAGAACTCTCGGAGGTCTGTGCCGATCGGGTAGATGGTAATACTGGTGCAGAGATCGAAGGCTGCGCCTCTGCTGGAGATCCAAACTCTCCATCTCCGACGCTCATGTGATCTGATGTCAGGATCCAAACTACGTCTCTGCTCACCCAATCTGTCGTCGGTAGATCTACCTCTGCCCCTCATACTGAAAATACTAAGATTCACACAATTAAATTACGATTAATGATTGACTATGTAAGAATTTAACACTTATAAAAAAAAGTTAAATTTTAAAAAACCTTTATGTTTAATCGTGTCATTTGTTTCGTGAAATGTTGGTTCAACATCCGATGCCGTATCGGATTGCGAATCAGTTTCATTATCATCGGAAGGAAACCGAACATTTGCATCCGCAATTTCTTGGACATCACCACTTGGATCTCTAAGTGATGTTTCAGGAGCCCTTGTGTCGTCCTCAATTGCATGCATTTCCATCTCATCCTCTTGAAATGCAGGGCACTCGGTTGATTGACTTGATGAACTCTCCTCTAATACGATTGTTGAACGTGGGACGATTTTAGAAACGGCCCACCAATCTCGCTTGTCGTTGCGCAAAACTTGGATATCCGCAGTAAAAGACTTGCTGAGCTTGGGATGCAAGGATGAATGGGTCATATTTCTGTAATCTTCGTCGATGGTTCACTTCAACCAAATTATAGTCGTTATGAACCCTTTTGCCCACAGGAATTATCGGATCGAACCAATCACAACGAAACAATACGGTTCGTTTTCATAGGCCAACCGGGATATTCAACTTCAACCACCTCTACTAACTTTCCATAATAATCCTGCATATTTGCTCCAACACTTTCTCCTTTTACACACACGCCCCAGTTCTGAGTGCCTCTTGAAGCTGCTAATCGTTCAATCTGAAATTTGTACCCATTTACAAAATAGCCAGTAGAGGTTGTTACGGTCTTCAATGGCCATTGCGATAGACATTTAATGAAAATATTGTCGGTTGTCGACCATGGACCGTTGACCTATAAATTAATAAGCTATTGACATCCAATTCAAAAAATAATTGCCATTATCGAAATTGATTGAGTGATACTACTCACAAATTCATAAAACCAGTAAGCAAACTCCGTTTCTAATTTCTGCCCAATTGCAACTTGACTGATGTCGGGATTCATCTGTCGTTGTCTATCACAAACATCCTTATGGGATGAAAAGGATGAAAACTACTGTTAGAAATTAAATATTATGGTATATTATTATATAAATTTAAATTTTCAATTTAGCATTGAAGTATACACTTACTCAATATATGGATCGACTTCTCGACAGTTCATTAGGATGTAATAATGTGCTGCATTATACTCCATATCGCTAAGATTTCTTGACTTCTGCCCACCAAATGAACGGCCGATAGCTTTAAAAATTGATATTCTACCGTCATTAGCTTCTGCTTCGTCCACACATACGTCATCGTTACGACCATGATTTCGGCTCCTCGTGTGGACGTGACCCTCAAAGTAATGCGAGGCAAAAGCTGAAACTTCTTCGACCAAGTGTGCATTGCATATAGAACCTTCAACCCTTGCCTTATTACGCACATTATTTTTTAACTTCTTAAGATACCTATATGTAAAGTTGCAA
>UESW01001465.1:361639-455469 GCA_900491605.1 Calamus simplicifolius
TCGGCGATGACCGATCTTGGACCGTGGCGATCCGTCCGAGATCGGCGACGATCCGACGGTTGCGATCGATCCAAGCCCTGATCCCGATCGGCCACGACCGATCTCGGACCGTGGCGATCCGTCCGAGATCGGCGACGATCCGACGGTTGCGATCGATCCAAGCCCTGATCCCGATCGGCCACGACCGATCTCGGACCGTGGCGATCCGTCCGAGATCGGCAACGATCCGACGGTTGCGATCGATCCAAGCCCTGATCCCGATCGGCCACGACCTATCTTGGACAGTTGCAATCCGTCCGAGATCGGCGACGATCCGACGGTTGCGATCGATCCAAGCCCTGATCCCGATCGGCCACGACCGATCTCGGACCGTGGCGATCCGTCCGAGATCGGCGACGATCCGACGGTTGCGATCGATCCAAGCCCTGATCCCGATCGGCCACGACCGATCTCGGACCGTTGCAATCCGTCCGAGATCGGTGACGATCCGACGGTTGCGATCGATCCAAGCCCTGATCCCGATCGGCCACGACGATCTCGACCGTCTCCGATCGGCGATCGTTGCGATCGATCCGTCCGATCGATCGGTGACGATCCGATCGGTTGCGATCGATCCCTGATCCCGATCGCGACGACCGATCTCGATCGATCCCGATCGGCGACAATCCGACGGTTGATCCGTCCGATCGGCGACAATCCGACGGTTGCGATCGATCCAAGCCCTGATCCCGATCGGCCACGACCGATCTCGGACCGTGGCGATCCGTCCGAGATCGGCGACGATCCGACGGTTGCGATCGATCCAAGCCCTGATCCCGATCGGCCACGACCGATCTCGGACCGTGGCGATCCGTCCGAGATCGGCGACGATCCGACGGTTGCGATCGATCCAAGCCCTGATCCCGATCGGCCACGACCGATCTCGGACCGTGGCGATCCGTCCGAGATCGGCGACGATCCGACGGTTGCGATCGATCCAAGCCCTGATCCCGATCGGCGACCGATCTCGACCGATCGATCCGATCGGCGATGATCCGACGTTGCGAATCCAAGCCGTGATCCCGATCGGCGACGATCGATCTTGGACCGATCCGATCCGAGATCGGCGACGATCCGACGGTTGCGATCGATCCAAGCCCTGATCCCGATCGGCCACGACCGATCTCGGACCGTGGCGATCCGTCCGATCGGCGACGATCCGATGGTTGCGATCGATCCAAGCCCTGATCCCGATCTCCCACGACCTATCTCGGACAGTTGCAATCCGTCCGAGATCGGCGACGATCCGACGGTTGCGATCGATCCAAGCCCTGATCCCGATCGGCCACGACCTATCTTGGACAGTTGCAATCCGTCCGAGATCGGCGACGATCCGACGGTTACGATCGATCCAAGCCCTGATCCCGATCGGCCACGACCGATCTCGGACCGTGGCGATCCGTCCAAGATCGGCGACGATCCGACGGTTGCGATCGATCCAAGCCCTGATCCCGATCGGCCACGACCGATCTCGGACCGTGGCGATCCATCCGAGATCGGCGACGATCCGACGGTTGCGATCGATCCAAGCCCTGATCCCGATCCCGATCGATCTCGGACCACGGCGATCCCGATCGGCGACGATCCGACGGTTGCGATCGATCCAAGTGATCCCGATCGGCCATCGACGATCTCGGACCGTGGCGATCCGTTCGATCGGCGACGATCCGACGGTTGCGATCGATCCAAGCCCTGATCCCGATCGGCCACGACCGATCTCGGACCGTTGGCGATCCGTCCGAGATCGGCGACGATCCGACGGTTGCGATCGATCCAAGCCCTGATCCCGATCGGCCACGACCTATCTCGGACAGTTGCAATCCGTCCGAGATCGGCGACGATCCGACGGTTGCGATCGATCCAAGCCCTGATCCCGATCCCACGATCCTATCTCGGACAGTTGCAATCGGTCGATCGGCGACGATCTTGCGATCGATCCAAGCCCTGATCCCGATCGGCCACGATCCGATCTCGAACCGTGGCGATCCGTCGATCGGCGACGATCCGACGGTTGCGATCGATCCAAGCCCTGATCCCGATCCCGACGACCTATTTTTTTTTTTTAATTAGTCGCTAATGCGTCGCAATATTTTTTTCCGATATTTAAATTTAATAAAATTTTATTTTATTTAAATTATTGCGACGCAATCGTTTCGCTAAATTTAAAATAAACATTGCGACGCAATGTGTTGCGTCGCAATATTAAATTTAATTTTTTAATTTCCTAATTTATTGCGACGCAATACGTCGCTATTAAAATATTAATTTTTTTTAAATTTACTGACGAATCAAATGCGTCGCAATATTTTTTTTATTTTAATTTTTTTATAAAATTTTTTTTAATTTTTTAAATACATTGCGAAACTTTTTTTTAAAACATTGCGACGCACTGTTGCGTCGCAATATTTTTTTCCGATATTTAAATTTTATTAAAATTTAATTTAAAATTATTGCGACGCAATATTGCGTCGCTAAATTAAAATTAATTTTTTGATTTTCTGGTTTAATTACGTCGCTAATGCGTCGCTATTTAATTAATTATTTTTTTTAAAACATTGCGACGCACTGTGTTGCGTCGCAATATTTTTTTGATATTATAATTTTATTAAAATTTAATTTAAAAATATTGCGACGCAATATTGCGTTCGCAATATTAAAAAATTAATTTTTTTGATTTCTGTTAATTGAGTCGCTAATGCGTCGCTAATGAGCAATTTTTTTTGTCACAGAAGCGTCGCAAAGTGGTCGCAATTTAGCGACGCAATAATGCGTCGCTAAATTTGCGTCGCTATTTCAGTATTTTTTGTAGTTGAGTCATGTTTTTTTTTTTGTTTTCTGCAGTAGTTTTCCTCGTGGTATACATCGAAAGAAATCCAAGTGGCCTAGTGATCCCAGGGTGCCATGAGCACTTAGTCGTAACTGGTGGTGTCGGCTAGGTTGGGGGCTTGGTGGAATATTATATTTTTTTTTGAGGGAGGGTTGGTGGGATGTATATATATTTATCCTATTCCTTCTTGTTGTTTTTATTCATCATTCAGTGGGACTAGTGAAGAATTAGGAAAAAAAGAAATCTCAATCCTATATATCCTACATCGTTGTGCCCAGGGTGCCATGAGCACTTAGTCGTAACTGGTGGTGTCGGCTAGGTTCTTGGTGGAATATTATATGAGGGAGGGTTGGTGGGATGTATATTTTTCCTATTCCTTCTTGTTGTATTTTATTCATCATTCAGTGGGACTATTGAAAAATTAGGAAAAGAAATCTCAATCCTATATATCCTACGTTGTGCAATTATATTTGCTGTTCATCTTTTTGTTCTGCTTGCCGGTTTCTTCTACTGGTGTGAGGCTGCTGGCCTTGTTTAGATGATGGCATTTTAAGATAGATAGCTCTGTCCGTTATCATTTGGTTCTCTCCTTTAAGGCTGTCCTTTATTTACTTCACTTATTTCTTAAGCTATATGCAACGTTTAAGAGAGAAGTACGAATACAATTAAGCACTGAATTTATGTACGTTTTTTTTTTTTGTACAATACAATTAAGAGACCAGCATTTATACTTACACAAGGACTGGGGATCATTCCTGCTCATAATGAAGTTATGAAATTAGACACAATTAACGATGGATAACATTACATATTTCTGCAAATGTGATTATAAAAGTGCTATTTCCTAGTGTAATGTGTTATATTTAAGTTGGAGTTTGGATTGGAATTTTTAATTTAAATTGACGTTTGGATTTGAATCAAACATCATAATACATGCTTAAGATTTTTTTTAATTATTTATAAAACTTTATTATTTTAATTAATTTTTAAATATATTTGAACATCAAAAGTTATATTTTATGATAAATTAGTTCTATTTAAAATTAATATTGTAATGTATTATGGTTGATTCAGGATGAGTTAGGATGGTCGAGATTAGTTCCGAATTTTTTTTTTTTTTTTTGATAAATGTCTTGGCTGTGTGAGCTTATGTCCAACTAATGCTTGGATCACTGGTTGCTTATGCTATAAACATGAAAGATACATTAATTTGCAACACTTGCTTCTCTCAAAGCTTCGAAGGAGAGTCACGATGCGATATCTTAAAATTTAATTTTACATTGGATGAGAAAAAAATATATTATGTGTTTACTATCCATTAACTTTTATTCAAGATTTTTGGGTTATGTGATTTTGGCGTACTAATTAATGAGTTAATTGAGTCAGATGGGCTTGACTCATTATACACAATGTTAAAAATGGAGCAGAGAATAACCTAGGGATGCAGAAAATAATAGTTGACAGGGTCAGAAAGCCAATTCACGGTGCAGTTTAGATCTCCTGCGTCTGGCAGGGAGAATGGAAGTAACCTGGTGGCTCATAGTGAGACCATTGAAGATAAAGACATACTTTTAGCCCCTGAAACTTAACGGCAGGCAACTATTGATAAAGAATACACTTCATCCCTGGAGGAAATTCATCATAGAGAGTCATCTTAGAGAGTCATTTCATATGCCCATTCTAGAAGCAGCTCCTAGTGAAGTAAGTACGGTAGCTCCAGAAGAAGAGGGAATTGCTGTTGCTCAACCTAAAGCTTCTGCCCTCATGGCTGGACCGGAGCTGTTAGAAAAATGAAAACTAAGAGATGTTAGAAAAGTTGCTTCTTTCAGGAGAAGTGCAGTTTGTGGCTATTTTCTGATCCTAATGGCAGAGTCAAGGACCTAGAAAAGAAGTTGGCACATGAGAGAAGGGTGGAGTTTAGACCTCACAAACCAGCCAAGTCTCCTCCCCCTAAAGTTGCATGCTGAAACATCATAGTGGAACAAACAAACTCGCTTGCCGGAGTTGTAGCTTTGTGATCATGTTTGTACTGATGGACCACCATGCTTAGTTATGTATGTTTATTGTCAAAAATAAATGAGTAACAATGCAGAGCAGCCTCTTTTGTGCTTGTAGTTTCTTTTCTGCGTTTCCAGTTCATATGTTCCTTTGGTTGTTGGAATAAAAATGACACTTTTCACTAATTGAAGATGCAACATGAGGTTTGAGAAACATATTCTAGAGATTAAAACACCATTTCTTTTTTTTAATTAAAGGAACATTGCAGCACCAATTATTCTTTTCTTTTATCCTATTTTATGTTAACGTTCAATATAGGCTCACAATTCTCTAAGGTAGTGTTTGATAGAAAAAATATTATCCATGGATAAGTATATGGGATAGAGTTTGTTCCCTGGCTATTCCTAGGGATATCCCTTGGCTATCCCATTGATTATATCAAATGCAAAAAGGTAAATCCATAGGATAACTTTTTTTTACTCTTATTTGAAGGGATAACCGGCTATTCCTGCATTTTCTATGGAATAAATTGAGGGGATATTCCTTGGTTAACCATGGTTAACCATGGATTATCCCTTTGGTTAACTTTATTCCCAGCTATCCCTTATAGTTATGGCTTTTGGGAATAAGAGGGGATATCCACTCTTATCCCCTATTTCAAACACTACCTAACTCTTTATATAGAAAATTTATTAGAGTTAGAGTTGGATTAGCGTAGGAGCAAGGTGGACCATAAAATAAAATAGCTGTTGGATTCTCTTATCAAGGAGTCCAAATAATTAGTCTTATACCTCCATGATGTGGCTGATCAAGCCATGTTAGGGCTAATGGATCAAGTAGCTGACGGAGCTTCGGCTTTGGACTCCAGAGTCCCCTTTGGCCTCGGACTCCCAAGTCCCCCTTGGCCTCGGACTGCAACCCCTTGGCCTCGGACTCCAACCCCTTGGCCTCGGACTCCAGAGTCTCCCTCGGCCTCGGACTCCAAGGTTCCCCTCGGCCTCGAACTCCCGGGTCCCCCTCGGCCTCGGACTCCCGGGTCCCCCTCGGCCTCGGACTCCAGGTTCTCCTCGGCCTTGGACTCCCTGGCCCCCCTTGGCCTTGGACTCCAAAGTTTCCCTCGGCCTCGGACTCCAGGGTTTTCCTCGGCCTCAGCACTCACAACCCTACGTAGCCCACCAACCATTTGCGACCGCCACATGACCCATCAACCATCTACTACCGCACGTGGCTACTACCAGTTACGATGCACGCCCGACGTGACTAGGCCCACATACCATCTATGGCACCGGCCTAGCAGAAGGCTAGCAGGCAGGGCTATCCATGGCAAACCTAAAGGTTGTTACGACTGTTCCTATCAGCCTTGCCGCCTGTCTCCCATCAGACAATTACGTCTTGGATTCAACAATCTTTCAAAAAGGGATAAGAGGGACCTTCGAACATATATAAAAGCCTTCACTCATAACGAGGAAAGGGGCTGAACTCCAAATGATTCGACTAAGTCTTTTAGTCCTTTATTCATAACTATTTTTCTAGTCACTCACTTGAGCATCAAAGGGTTTCCACCGAAATATCCGATCCCCGGGGACTTTCTTGCAGGATTTTTATCCGAGAAGGAGGAGACTTCAAAAAATTCCTAAACCTGTGCTCATCGTCCTTCGGATCATCTTCGCTGCCGAGGAACGTGATTTGGTGGCAACACTCCATATCACATACCCATATATACTAACTAATTAGTGAAATGAACCTAGTCTAATACTTTATATGGATTATGCATTTTATTTAAGTTTATACCGATCATTTAATTTGAACCATGTTTAACTTGTTTTTCATGAAACATAGAAGTATGTAATCCATAATGTCTCGCATTAAATTTAAAATCTTATGGGACAAATTAGTTTACTTATGTGATACCCTAAAATAGTTTCATATCGAATGAGAAAATAAATTTAAGAAGCTTATAACTCAAGTTTACTTACTACAAATTAACTTCAAGTTTTTAAAGCGATATAAACTCTGTTAATAAGTTAATTGGGTCAATAAATAGGTTTGGAGTGTTATAAATGATATTAAAGTTGATTTGAATGTATGAAAGTTGATGGGTAAAAAAAAATATATTTTGGGATAATAATAAAAATAGTTCCATCAGAATGCCAGCACTAACGACGGGGATGATTATTTTAAGGATTTTGAAAAATAAATAAATAAAGCACAAGAATAAATGGAAGCTTGAAAATTCGAATAGGCAGCATTCAATGAACAGAATTAGAGCCTAGTTTTTTTACAAAAGAATATTATAAAAGACCAACCCTATAATGTATTATGTCAACTTTAGTTTTTGATTTTCTATAAAGTAGATTTTTGATTTTTTTGGTAGTTATATGAAAATCAGAATTCAAATTTTAGCTTTTAAAATTTTTGGTTTCTTTAATTTTTAATTTTTTTTCTCCTTTCCTGCCGTATTAGTAATGGAAAGAACTTTTTGCAGTCCCACTCCAAGAACCTTCCCCCATTGGACCCTATCGATAAATTAAAAAGAAAAAATATGCGACTCGACTCATCTACATAACATATTTAGTTTGAAATTTAAAATTTAAATTTTGATTCAACTGAAATTATAAACTATTTAGTATTATCCTAAGAATATTGTTAACTGGCCTGTTTGATTGGTATCCCGATGACCCACATAAGGTATTAATTAAACCGATCGAGTCTTGGAAGATTGACCAACTGCCTAGCCATGAGTTTCCAACTAGCTTTGAAGTTGAGAGATATACTTGGTATCATTCGATAGGTGTTTAATTAACATCTAACTTTTCACTTAACAAATAAAATATACAATCATCTTACTTAATAAATAACATATATTTATTATTATTTTTAAACAAAATTTAAGTATTTAATTAAGTATAAAATTATTCATGCATCGTTTATTAAATAAAAAATTTGATGATAAATCCTTAATAGAATGCACCTAAATTTCATTTATACTTTGATCTCATCAATTGTAAATAATTTTTTTTAAAAAAATAAAATTGTTTAAAACCATTTGTCCAAGCTTGAACGGTTGGACTAATGGTAATAAGGCATTTTGATTGAAACGTTATTTTCTGTGGCATAAACTTTGTACCATAATTTGCATGCATATCTGTTCCTTAAATAAATCGTAACAATGTTTTATGAAACAAAACGCGTGGACGAGTGCGCAATTCGATTGCATAAATCCAAGTATATTTAGAAGGAAAAGTCTTCGCACATCGCTTCTGCGCTGCAAGACCGACGACGAAGCTTATGTATGGATAAATCATTGCGTACGCGATGCAAACCATTTGCGCCGAGGATGGTGCAGAAAGGCTTTTTTTTCATCCAGAAACCCGGGCATCGGCCGATTCTGGTTCATTCAGGCTCAGAAATTTGAAACTAGCCTCCGTATGTTGGCAATGTGCTCGCCGGCTCAGTCCTGTGAGCAGGCATCGCGGTTCTCCAGCGAAATGTATCTCCTTCCTTCCTTCCGGTTCACCTCAGGAGAGATAGTTATCCATATTATTATTAGATATGTTGTAATCTAAATTTTTTTTTTTTTTTTTTGATAAAATTACTATTATCTTTTTTATAAAAATAAAATTATCTCATTCTCTAAACAAAATCATTCCCTTCTTTTTCTCTTGATTCTCCTATCTCGCCACCGTTATCTCTATTTTCTTTTTTTTTTTCAAACAAAAAAAATGGTAATATTATTCATCCATAGAAAAGAAAAATATCGAATAAAAAAATAAAAAAAAACAAAAACAAAAATAAAAAATATGATTATAACAAAACTCTAATTAAAAAAAAAAAAAATTTAATTACTATTTTTTAAATTTATAAAAAAATTAAAATTTAATTAAAAAAACAAAAAATTAATTAAAATTAAATTAATTAAAAAATTAAATTAATTAAAAATTTTAAATTTTAAAATTTTTTTTAAATATAAATTAATTAATAAAATTAATTAAAAATGATTTTAAAATTTTGATTTTATTTTTAAATTAATTTTTAATTTTATTTTTAAAATATAAATTAAATTAATTAAATTAATTAATTTTTTTAATTTTAATTAATTTTTTTAATTAATTTAATATTTAAAAATAAAATTAAAAAATAATATATCAATTATTCTATTAATCTTAATTAAATTTATATGACAAATATTAAAATGAATTATTTTTAAAATATAAATAAATTATGATAATTGAAGTTTAAGAATAAAAAATTGATGTTTAATATTTCTTTTAATCTTATAAATCTATCTTCTACTTCTATATCTTTGATTTAGGGGTATTTTATTTTTATAGATTTGATTTAGTATATGAATTTGATTTAGAGGTATTTTGGGAATTTGATGTTATGACTGGTATGTATTTGTCATACCAAACATAGTAATCTTATTATAACATTATATGTGTATACTATACTAAACATAGTAATCAACATTACTAGCAATCCATCCAGTGGTAATCTAATCCATATTACCATTCAGAATTGACTAAACGCGAATGGAGGGGAAGGAAACGATCATAAGTTACCTTGTTTGAGAGGAGGATGAAGAGAGGGAACGGTTCCTCTTTTAAGGATAAATTTGTTAACCCTCAAATTAGAGCTAAAGATTTAAGTTATATTTTTTAGAACACCAAAATTTTTTTTTTTCTATTTTTTCTTTTTTCTATTCTTTTTCGGTACTGACTCTTTCTTTTTTTTTTTTCCTTTCTATCCAAATAAAATAATTAATATTCCTTCCTTCCTATTTCATTCTTTTCAAAAAAAAAAAAACCCTTCCTTTTTTTCGTTTTTTTTTTTTCATTCCTTTATTTCTTTTTACTTTTTCCCTTCCTCTCCAAATATCCAAACATACGCGTGAAAGCTTGTTGGATAAAAAAGGTTCGGGTGTTCAAAATCGGAAGCGGAAGAGCCTGCCGATGTACGAGTATCAACCACCAAGGTAGCAGAGGTTCGGAGTCCTCGATACGCTTGTCAAGAATTTGGTTCTTGGTTTTTTTTTTTTTTTTCTTTCTGAGATCTTTCTTGGGATTTTTTTTTCTTTCAACGCGTCCACTACCCTCTTCAAGAGCAAGTTTTTCATGGAGTTACTTAAAAATCTTTCTTGCGGTGGAGTTTGGACGGTTTGATTTCTTTTCATGTTCAAAGGTTGCAATAATATTCTCTTGAAATTTTCATTGCGACAGAGCTGGAGGTTTCCTTTTATGTTATGTGCTTCTGGTAGTGCATAAGCGTATTGATGGCGCCAAGACACCTTCCTCGAATGCCGGGGATGACGGACGTCTCCCTCCTCGAAGTCCTGCAAGAAAAGTCCCCGGGACCGGTGGCGCCGGTGGGGACCCTCCGACGATCAAGTCAGTTGCTTGGGCTCAGACAAAGAACCGCTCCAGCGAAGAGGAGCTGAGGCGGTTAGGGTTTTTGCTGGGAGGAAGAAAGCTCAGAAAAACCAGAGTTCAGATCCCACCTGAGCATGTGCCTTTTATACCTGTCTGAATACCCCAACTTGCGGCTTTGGAAGATCTCCATCGTACCGTTGCGTGTGGTATTACATATGTCCGGTAGCTGTGTAGGCGTTCAGTGTACGCCGCCGGTTGATATGACTAGGCACCATTGCTGGAGGTAGCGAGCCGTACGCCGTAGCGAGGCATGGTGAGCACAGGGACATGCAACGCGCCAAACACCGTTATGAGGCATGGCCCTCCGTAACGGGGCACAATCACGGGAGTACCGAATGGTACGCTGTGGCAAGGGCATGGTCATGCACAGGGGCATGCAACGCGCCAAACATCGTTATGAGGCATGGCCCTCCGTAACGGGGCACAATCACGGGAGTACCGAATGGTACGCCGTGGCAGGCATGGCCATGCGCTGAAAATCATGTGTAAGCACCGTGCAACCTGATAGTTGTTGTTTTCCTTGGCAGTCAAGTCGCATGCTAATCGCCGATGACCCCACCCCGACCCCGAGGGGGTACCGGGGGTGGGGGAATGACAGTGCCCCGAGACCGGTGGGGGCCCCGGGGTTAAGAATGATGACCCTACCCCCGACCCCGAGGGGGTACCGGGGGTAGGGGAATGACAGTGCACCCCGAGACCGGTGGGGGCCTCGGGGTTAAGAAATGATGACCCTACCCCCGACCCCGAGGGGGTACCGGGGGTGGGGAATGACAGTGCACCCCGAGACCGGTGGGGGCCTCGGGGTTAAGAAATGATGACCCTACCCCCGACCCCGAGGGGGTACCGGGGGTGGGGAATGACAGTGCACCCCGAGACCGGTGGGGGCCTCGGGGTTAAGAAATGATGACCCCACCCCCGACCCCGAGGGGGTACCGGGGGTGGGGAATGACAGTGCACCCCGAGACCGGTGGGGGCCTCGGGGTTAAGAAATGATGACCCCACCCCCGACCCCGAGGGGGTACCGGGGGTGGGGAATGACAGTGCACCCCGAGACCGGTGGGGGCCTCGGGGTTAAGAAATGATGACCCCACCCCCGACCCCGAGGGGGTACCGGGGGTGGGGAATGACAGTGCACCCCGAGACCGGTGGGGGCTCGGGGTTAAGAAATGATGACCCCACCCCCGACCCCGAGGGGGTACCGGGGGTGGGGAATGACGTGCACCCCGAGACCGGTGGGGGCCTCGGGGTTAAGAAATGATGACCCCACCCCCGACCCCGAGGGGGTACCGGGGTGGGGAATGACTGCACCCCGAGACCGGTGGGGGCCTCGGGGTTAAGAAATGATGACCCCACCCCCGACCCCGAGGGGGTACCGGGGGTGGGGAATGACAGTGCACCCCGAGACCGGTGGGGGCCTCGGGGTTAAGAAATGATGACCCCACCCCCGACCCCGAGGGGGTACCGGGGGTGGGGAATGACAGTGGCTGCCGTTACCTTTTCTGACGACGCTGGGATCAGTCATATCAGATGCCCCCTCGCCCCTGGGGCGAAGCGGGTCCCACCGCTGAGGCTCAAGGGGCGTTCTCCACGTGGCTGATCCCTGTCCTTGCCTTTTATGCGGACGGTGCGGGGAATGTAAGGAGGCGGCCTTCCGTACACTGTGCCAGCCATGATCACCCTCGAGAATGAGGACTGGCTCTTCGGAGTCCGCGCGAAAAGGCGTATCATCATTTCCTCTCATTACGGCGACGTCAGCGAGGTCCCATCACTGGCTGGGGCGTGCCGCACCACGCGCCGGGGCGTTCCTCGAGGCGAACCGGCGTATGGCAAGGAGCCGCGTGGCCGACGAGACATGGCGGGACGTTTTGAAAACTTAATAAAGCTAGGTGAGGGGGGTGGGCTGATGCCACACCGCCCTTCACATCGTCTTCTTCCTTGCTTTCTCCCGTTTCTCCTGCAACCTGCGAGCTTGCGCCCGGTTTTCTTTGGTTTCCAGGTTAGCTTCTCCTATTCATGAGTTCTCCCTCCTGGACCTCGGAGGACGGTTCTGAGGACCGTCCTCCCTCTGTGAGGCGCCAGTCTCTCCCATCCTTCTCCCCCACTCGAGTGGTCCTCTGATCCAGAGGACCACGTCCCTTTGGCCCGGCGACGGGCCATTGGTGGAGCCCCCTCGAGGGGCCACCGGCTGAGGGCCGGGACCTCCTCGAGGGTGGAGGAGTCCCCAGAGGGGACGGCCTCCTCAATGAAGCGGTCGGATCTGGAAAGGATCCGGGCCCGCTACAGAATCCCTCGGGAGATCGAATTATTCCCGCCAACTCCTGACGACCGGGTCATCTCCTCCCGACCCGGTCGGGTAGCTCTCTACGAGATCTGCCTACAGGCAGGTCTCCGTCCTCCTTTCCATCCTTTCTTTGTCAACCTCTTGATTTTTACTCCTTGACCCCTTCCCAGCTAGTCCCGAATTCTTGTCGGGTAATTAGTGCCTTCGTCATTCTTTGCCATCGCTTAGGTATCACCCCTAGGATCAGTTTATTCCGCAATTTCTATTCCCTCCGAGCCCAAAGGGGTGGTGGCTGTTCCAGCCCCGACCCAATAGGGTTCTGAAGCTCCTCTGCCTTCGTCAATCAAGGGGTGGAAACCCCGTTTCTTTTTTGCCAACATCGACCAAGTCCGGCCCCGGTGGGGAGACCCCGACCTCCGAGGGAACGCCGTGGCTGTTCAGCCTGGAGACCGGGAGGCGATGGGGTTATTGCTGACCGCCGAATTCCCCGGTACACCTTGCTGCTATCGGAGGACAACTTGGAGTCGGCGGGCCTCGTCTCCCATCGGGGTAAGCCTTCTCCATACTTAGCCAGAAATTCTGCCTCTCTTCTTTTTTCTCTTTTCTTTTTTTTTTTTTTTTTTTTTTTCTGAAAACTAACTTGTGTTATGCAGCAATGAAAATTCCGACCGCGAAAGTTGATAAAGGCCGCCAAGAAAAGGGCCCGAGAAGGGCCGCCCAGGGACCAGCGGGCCCCGGCCCCGAAACGCCGGTGGTCCGGGCCTCCCTCCCGGCACCAGTCTCCCCACCCCCGGCTCCGCCACACGTCCCAGCTGTACCGGAGGTCGACCTTACGGCCGACACTCCACCAGAGGTGGGAGCGACAGCGGGAGCCACCGCCGAGGAACCAGAAGTGGGGGCGCATGTGCCAACCGAAGAGCTCCCGGTCCCCGAGGAGCGACCCCACCAGACGCCGCCAGGGACTGGGGCGAGGGACCATCCGGCCCCGCGAGCCCACCCCCGAGGGGCCGCTTGGGAGTGGCCCGCACATAGAGCCGGGGACATCAGGAACGGCGGAGGGAGGCGAGGGCGCACCCAGGCCGCCCCGAGACTCCTTGGACGACGGCCATTGGGCCGAGCAGGCCCTGGGTCCGGTCTTTGATCTTAGGATCATTGAGGATCTCAGCCATCAGGGGGCGGGCGCATTCTTCCGGGACTCTTACGCCGCCGTGGTCAAGGTAAGCAATTTTCTCGTTCCTCCCCCTTTATGTTCATACATATATATATTTGTTGACCTGGGCTTGTGTGCAGATCGCGCACTCCCTGAGGGCTGCCAGGGAGGTAATCCAAGGGGGAAAGAACGTTCTGCGGGAGACGCAGAAGGAGGTCGAGGAGGCCCAGCGCCGCGCGGAAGAGGCAGAGAGGGCGCTGGAGGCGGTCAAGGACACCTGCGCGAGCGAGGTGAGGGCCGCCATGAGCCGGGCGGAGATGGAGGCCAACGCACGCGCGCAGCGCTCTCTCAGATGACGGAGGCTGAGAGCGCGGTCATGGCCAGGGATATGCACATCTCTGAGTTGACCTCAGCGCTCCAGGAGGCCGAGGACCGGCGGGTGCGGCGGCGGAGGAAGCAGAGTGGCAAGGGAGGAGACCTGCCGGTGCGAGGAAGAGTGAGCCGCTCGAGAGGAGATAAGCCGCTCGAGAGGAGATAAGCCGCTCGAGAGGCTGAAAGGCGGCGGAGGCCCTCGCTGCGGAGAAAGCTCGGGCTGCTGGGCTTGTTGAGGAATACAAGGCGTCTGAGCGTTTCGCAGACGACCTGGCCGAAGCTTCGGCCGCTGTATTCCTCGACGGGTTCCAGCACGCCAAGGAGAGGGTGGCCAGGGATTTGAATTTCCCCCGGGCCCTGGAGGTCGAATTGTCAGACCAGGCCCTTCCGACGATGAGCCCGCACCGGCAGAGCCATGAGTTGCGCCGTGACTTTGCTTTTCTTTTCTTTCTTTTGTAAGCCCGACTACGTCGGAGTTTTGTAGTCCTTAGTTAATGAAAATACTTTTCACAATGATCTTCGATTGTTGTTGACTTCATCAATTGATATGTGGCCCCACGACTCTATTCATTCTGATATTCCGGGGGACACCTTCCCACCCGCCACCCGCCTTAGTCGCTTGAACCCGAGAGTTAGAGCTAGGTGGAGTTAAATTTTAGGAGCAGGGACACCGCGGTCGGAGATTAGGCTGGTAGGCCCCCTCGGGGCCATAGGCGCAGCGCCTTGTCAAGTATTGGTACACTGGGCTCTGTGCCTGGCTAGTGCAGCTTTGAGTGCCGACGGGGCGCCGGGCTTTTGTTGTTGAGAGCCAGTGGCACACTGCTCTGCCAGTGGTACACTGGGCTTTGTGCCTGGCTAGTGCAGGGCTTTGAGTGCCGACGGGGCGCCGGGCTTTTGTTGTTGAGAGCCAGTGGCACACTGCTCTGCCAGTGGTACACTGGGCTTTGTGCCTGGCTAGTGCAGGGCTTTGAGTGCCGACGGGGCGCCGGGCTTTTGTTGTTGAGAGCCAGTGGCACACTGCTCTGCCAGTGGTACACTGGGCTTTGTGCCTGGCTAGTGCAGGGCTTTGAGTGCCGACGGGGCGCCGGGCTTTTGTTGTTGAGAGCCAGTGGCACACTGCTCTGCCAGTGGTACACTGGGCTTTGTGCCTGGCTAGTGCAGGGCTTTGAGTGCCGACGGGGCGCCGGGCTTTATTTAGCTATTGACTTGTTAGCATTGAACAAGGGGCGAAACCCAAGTTTGCTTAGTCATGAAAAAGAAATACATTACTGATAATACCGGCGGAGGTTATCCGCATTCCACGTCCTAGGGAGTGGCGTCCCGTCAAGTTCTTCAATTTATAAGCCCCGTGGTGGAGCGTCTCGGTGATCCGGTAAGGCCCCTCCCAGTTAGGGGCTAGCTTGCCTCCCTCAGTTGGCTTTGAGACCTCAGCCCGTCGAAGGACTAGATCTCCTGGTAGGAACGTCCGGGGGCGCACGCGTGCGTTGTAGTATTTCGCGGCCCGTTGCCGGTAGGCTGCCATTCGAAGCCGCGCCTGTCCCGCACTTCCTCCACCAGGTCGAGGTTGGCTCGCAGTTGGTCAGGGTTACCTTCTTCACTATAAGCCTCCACCCGGGGGCTGGGTGCCCCGATCTCCACAGGGATAACAGCCTCAGAGCCAAAGACTAGGCTGAACGGCGTTTCGCCAGTGGGGGCTCGAGGCGTTGTATGATAGGCCCATAGCACGTTGGGAGCTCCTCTACCCATCGTCCCTTGCAGCCATCCAGTCGAGACTTCAGTCCCTGGAGGATGATTCGGTTGATCACTTCAGCTGCCCCGTTGGTTTGAGGATGCCCGACGGAAGTGAACCTCTGACAAATACCCAGCTCGGAGCAGAACTCCCGGAAAGGCGCATTGTCAAACTGCCGGCCATTATCAGTGACTAGTGTGCGCGGCAGCCCGAACCGACATATGATTGACTTCCAGAAGAAAGATCTCACTTTGCTCTCGGTAATCTTGGCCAGAGCCTCAGCTTCAACCCACTTGGTGAAGTGGTCCACCGCCACCAAGAGGAACTTCCGCTGCCCGGAAGCCGGGGGAAATGGACCCAAGATATCCATGCCCCACTGGGCAAAGGGCCAAGGCGCCACCAGGGGGTCAGGTGAGATGTCGGCTGTCGCTGGATATTGGCATGACGTTGGCAGCTATCACACTTCTTGACAAGCTCGGCCGCGTCCTCCTTCATTGTCAGCCAAAAGTACCCTTGGCGCAGGGCCTTGTAAGCTAGGGCTCTGCCCCCCAGATGACTCCCGCATACGCCTTCGTGGATCTCCCTGAGGATATAATCTGATTCAGTTGGCCCCACACACCTGAGGACCGGGTATGAGAAGGATCTCCGATAAAGCTTCCCGTCCATCATCAAGAATCTCGGGGCCCTTCGTTTGAGCAGCTTGGCCTCAGCGGGGTCCTCCGGGAGAGTGCCGTCAGTCAAGTACCGGATGTAGGCATCCATCCAGGAGGGCTCCTGCTCCACCGGCAGCACTTCATCCGCGGCCTCAATGCTTGGGACTTGTAGGTGCTCCACGTATGTTCTTCCCAACGTCCCGTCGACCGAAGTGGCCAAACGGGACAGCGCGTCAGCCCTGGCATTCTCCGCCCTGGGGATATAGCTGACACGGAAATAAGAAAAATGAGACGCCTGGGACTGCACCTTGCTCAAGTAGCGGGACATGGTGGGGTCCCTAGCCTCGTACTCCCCGGCGACTTGTCCAGAAATGAGTTGAGAGTCCGTGAAGGCCCTCAAGCGCCCCGCGCCCAGCTCCTCGGCTAGTCTCATCCCCGCCAGCAGGGCTTCGTACTCCGCCTGGTTATTGGTCGCCAGGAACTGGAATCTGAGAGCATACTCCACCACGTCTCCCTCCGGGCTCGCGAGAATGAGTCCGGCTCCGCTCCCTTGAGAGTTTGCCGCTCCATCTACATGCAGGATCCAATCCTCCGCCTCTCCAGATGAGGGAGAGTCCCTTGGCTCCTCCGGTCGCTCCTCCTCCACGTCCTTCTCGGTCCAGGAGCACTCGACTAGGAAATCCGCCAACACTTGGGACTTCATGGCTGATCTTGGCCGGATGGACAGGTCGAACTCGCTTAGCTTGATGGCCCATTTAGCCAGCCGGCCGGAGGTGTCGGGGCGAGACAGAATAGCTCGCAGGGGCTGGTCCGTGAGCACCACGATGGGATGGGCTTGAAAGTAAGGCCGAAGGCGCTGAGTAGAGACCACCAAGGCGAAGATAATCTTCTCGGTTTTTGAATACCTGGTCTCAGCGTCATGGAGTACCTTGCTGGTATAATAGATTGGCTTCTGGGCTCCGTCGGTATCCATGCGCACAAGCACGGAGCTAACAGCCTCGGGGGCGGCCCAGATATAAAAAGAGCTCCTCTCCATTTTCAGGCTTGGACAGTAGCGGAGGAGTGGAGAGAAACTGCTTCAATCTTCAAAGGAGCCCTGACACTCTTTCGTCCACTCGAAGCCGTTAATCTTGCGCAGCGCCTTGAAAAAAGGTAGGCACCTCTCCGCCGACCTTGACATGAAACGACTCAAGGCCGCCACCCTCCCCGTCAGGCGCTGCACCTCCTTCTTGCTGACCGGAGGCCGCATCTCCAGGATGGCTCTGATCTTGTCGGGGTTGGCCTCGATCCCGCGCTGGGTCACCATGAAACCCAGGAACTTGCCAGCCGCTACTCCGAAGGCGCATTTGTGGGGGTTGAGCTTCATCCGGTACCGGCGCAGATTGTTGAAAGTCTCCTCGAGGTCTGCTACATGGTCTTCTGCGTTGGTGCTCTTGGTCAGCATGTCATCCACATATACCTCCATGTTGCGCCCCAGCTGATCCTCAAAAACCTTGTTCATTAATCTTTGGTAAGTAGCCCCGGCGTTTTTCAGTCCAAAGGGCATCACCCTGTAACAGTAGATCCCCTTCTCCGTGACAAAGGAGGTTGCTTCTTCATCTGCTGAGCTCATCTTGATTTGATTATACCCCGAGAACGCATCCATGAAACTGAGCGTCCCATGCCGGAGGTGGCGTCTACCAGCTGGTCGATTCGGGGGAGCGGGAAGCTGTCCTTGGGACACGCCTTATTGAGGTCGGTGAAGTCCACGCACATTCTCCAGCTTCCACTGGCCTTACGAACCATCACGACGTTCGCCAACCAGTCGGGTAGCGCACCTCGCGGACGTGGCCAGCCGCCAACAGCTTCCGCACCTCCTCGTCAACAGCCTTCTGCGGTCCGGGGCAAAACTCCTTTTCTTCTGCCTGACGGGCCGGCACTCCGGTCGAATGTTGAGCTGATGTGTAATCACCTCCTCCGGGATCCCGGGCATGTCGGACGCTGACCAAGCGAAGACGTCGGCGTTGGCCCGCAGAAAGGCTAGGAGCCGGTCACGAGCTTCGTCCGGAAGTGAGGCTCCAACGAACCGTCTGCATGGGGTCCTCCCCGAGGGGGAAAGTGAGCAGCCGCTCGGCCGGTTCCCCCCTCCTCTCCAGGTCTCGCGGGTCAAGGGCCTCGGGTGTGGTGCAGATGGCGGTGCAGGGGCTGCCTCCTGGGGACTGGGGCCAAGTGATAGCAAAGCGCCGGTAGGCCCTGCTCTCCTCGCATCTCGCCGACCCCTCTGGCGGTTGGGAACCTCACAAGGAGCCGCTTGGTGGATATGACGGCATCCAAGAGGTTGAGCCCGGGCCTCCCAAGAATCGCGTTGTACGCCAGGGGCACACGGACTACCAAGAATTTTATAAGGACAGTGCTTTGGCACGGAGCCGTTCCAGCTGTTACGGGAAGAGTAATTTCCCCTTCGACCCTCACAGAATCTCCTGTGAATCCCATCAAAGGCGTGACGACAGGTCGAAGTAGATCATGCGACAGATTCATGCGAACAAAGGCGTCGTAGTTCAAATCTACGGAGCTTCCACTGTCGACTAAGATTCGTTTTACAGGATGTTTAGCAATCGTCATGGATACGACGACGCTATCATCATCTTTATTTACAACCCCCTCCAAGTCCTTTTCGAAAAAAGGAATTACAGCTTCCACTCCTCCCTCTCCCCTTGGTCTCTTCGACGGGCCTCCTGCCCCCCAGGAAATCATCGCCACTGTCTTCTCCGTCGGGGTGTTATCAATTGCCGGCGGTGCAGGCGCTGACGGGCCAGGAGCTCCCGGGTTGTTCCTTTGGACAAACTTCCTCAGATGGCCTTGTTGAATGAGGTCTTCAATGGCTTTCTTCAGCTGCCGGCAGTCGTCGGTGTTGTGGCCATGGTCCCGGTGGTAGCGGCAGTAGAGATTTTTGTTCCGGGGAATCTTCGGGTTGATGGGAGGAGGGCGTTGCAGATAGGGCTCCCCTTCGATCTCGAGCAGGATCTGGGATATCGGGGCAAGCAGCGGAGTGTAAGGCCCGTCTCTCGGTGCAGGAGGTCGAGGACGGTGATCTGGTCGGCGAGGAGGCTCGGGCCTCCTGGGGCGGGCTCGGCAGGTTCTGGCTGGGTTGGCTTCCTGGGTATGCTCCCGCCAGCTCACGCCGGGAAAAGTCAGCTTCGTCTGCCCGGATGTACTTCTGGGCGCGAACCAAAAGTTCGGAGTAGGAGCCCGGCGGCTTTTTGTCAAGAGAGTATGCGAAGCGAGAAGGGCGGAGCCCCCGCTTCAGAGCCAAGGTTGCCACCGAGTCCTCCAGGTTGTAGACCTCCAAGGCGGCCTCCTTGAACCGGGCAACATAGTCCCGCAGAGGTTCGCCATTCTTCTGCTGCACGGCAAACAGGCTGTCCGCCACCCTCGGGATCTTCCGGCAAGCGTCAAAGTGGGCCAGAAAAGCCCTCTCCAACTGGCGGAAAGGAGTCGATGCTTCGTGGCGGCAGGCGAGAATACCAAGCCCGGGCAGCTTTTTTCAGGGTAGCCGGGAAAGCAACACACATGAGTGAGTCAGTGGCCCCTGAACTTGCATAAGTACCTTGTAGCTCTCCAAATGATCCAGGGGGTCCGTAGTCCCGTCGTATGGGTCCAGTTGAGGAAGGCGGAACCTGGTAGAGATAGGCTCTTCCATGATGCGGCGGGACAGGGGAGGTCGACTGTCGTAGTCAGTCTCTGGCAGGTGGGTGATCGACGGCTGAGCTCTTCCAGCTTCTGGTTGCACTCCTCGAGTCGACGCTCAGCTCGACGAGGCATCCGGCCATCAAAGGAGCCCTCCCCTGAAGATTCAGAAGAAGAACGGGGGCGGCGATGCCGGCGCGGCGCTCCGCCTCCTTTCCGTGCCGCCGCTTAGGAGAAACGCTGGCGTGACGAGAAGGAGACCGGGGCCTTTTGGATGCTTCGCGGTGATGCGGCTTGGCCGGGGATCGGTGGTGATGATCTGCAGGAACTGGCGATCTCCGGCGGGAGGAATGCTGGCTAGGCTGCATCACCCCAGGGACAGATGGGTTCGGCTCCGGTGCGCAAGGCTGCTTGCTGGTGCTGCATGCCTTGAACCATCGCCGCCAACGACTGGACCTGCGTGGCCAGGGCAGCGAATCGATCTTCCTGAAGTTGCTGCGGAGCAGACAGGGACGTCATTCTGCGGAGCGGAAGGCCCTGCCCCCCGGAGATCCGGAGGCTCCGGGAAACAGGATGCGAGAGCCGGGGGGGCCTCCGCGGGTGGACCAGCCCCGCAGCGCTGCCCCCCAGCGCGACCGGCTGAAACTCCTTTCGTTCGAGTCGTCACCATGGCTTTGAAGTCCTGAAGACAGGAGAAAGAAGAAAGCTACTGGTTCGACGTCTTTCTTGCGCTCCCCCTTCCTGGCGCGCCAATCTGATGGCGCCAAGACACCTTCCTCGAACGTCGGGGATGACGGACGTCTCCCTCCTCGAAGTCCTGCAAGAAAAGTCCCCGGGGACCGGTGGCGCCGGTGGGGACCCTCCGACGATCAAGTCAGTTGCTTGGGCTCAGACAAAGAACCGCTCCAGCGAAGAGGAGCTGAGGCGGTTAGGGTTTTTGCTGGGAGGAAGAAAGCTCAGAAAAACCAGAGTTCAGATCCCACTTACAGCCTGAGCATGTGCCTTTTATACCTGTCTGAATACCCCAACTTGTGGCTTTGGAAGATCTCCATCGTACCGTTGATACGTGTGGTATTACAGTCCGGTAGCTGTGTAGGCGTTCAGTGTACGCCGCCGGTTGATATGACTAGGCACCATTGCTGGAGGTAGCGAGCCGTACGCCGTAGCGAGGCATGGTGGAGCACAGGGACATGCAACGCGCCAAACACCGTTATGAGGCATGGCCCTCCGTAACGGGGCACAATCACGGGAGTACCGAATGGTACGCCGTGGCAGGGCATGGTCATGCACAGGGGCATGCAACGCGCCAAACATCGTTATGAGGCATGGCCCTCCGTAACGGGGCACAATCACGGGAGTACCGAATGGTACGCCGTGGCAGGCATGGCCATGCGCTGAAAATCATGTGTAAGCACCGTGCAACCTGATAGTTGTTGTTTTCCTTGGCAGTCAAGTCGCATGCTAATCACCGATGACCCCACCCCGACCCCGAGGGGGTACCGGGGGTGGGGGAATGACAGTGCCCCGAGACCGGTGGGGGCCCCGGGGTTAAGAAATGATGACCCTACCCCCGACCCCGAGGGGGTACCGGGGGTAGGGGAATGACAGTGCACCCCGAGACCGGTGGGGGCCTCGGGGTTAAGAAATGATGACCCTACCCCCGACCCCGAGGGGGTACCGGGGGTAGGGGAATGACAGTGCACCCCGAGACCGGTGGGGGCCTCGGGGTTAAGAAATGATGACCCTACCCCCGACCCCGAGGGGGTACCGGGGGTAGGGGAATGACAGTGCACCCCGAGACCGGTGGGGGCCTCGGGGTTAAGAAATGATGACCCTACCCCCGACCCCGAGGGGGTACCGGGGGTAGGGGAATGACAGTGCACCCCGAGACCGGTGGGGGCCTCGGGGTTAAGAAATGATGACCCTACCCCCGACCCCGAGGGGGTACCGGGGGTAGGGGAATGACAGTGCACCCCGAGACCGGTGGGGGCCTCGGGGTTAAGAAATGATGACCCTACCCCCGACCCCGAGGGGGTACCGGGGGTAGGGGAATGACAGTGCACCCCGAGACCGGTGGGGGCCTCGGGGTTAAGAAATGATGACCCTACCCCCGACCCCGAGGGGGTACCGGGGGTAGGGGAATGACAGTGCACCCCGAGACCGGTGGGGGCCTCGGGGTTAAGAAATGATGACCCTACCCCCGACCCCGAGGGGGTACCGGGGGTAGGGGAATGACAGTGCACCCCGAGACCGGTGGGGGCCTCGGGGTTAAGAAATGATGACCCTACCCCCGACCCCGAGGGGGTACCGGGGGTAGGGGAATGACGTGCACCCCGAGACCGGTGGGGCCTCGGGGTTAAGAAATGATGACCCTACCCCCGACCCCGAGGGGGTACCGGGGGTAGGGGAATGACAGTGCACCCCGAGACCGGTGGGGGCCTCGGGGTTAAGAAATGATGACCCTACCCCCGACCCCGAGGGGTACCGGGGGTAGGGAATGACAGTGGCCGCCGTTACCTTTTCTGACGACACTGGGATCAGTCATATCACGTATGTAATGCGGGCCAGCTAATACTTTTTCTTTTCTTTTCTTTTCTTTTCTTTTTTTCTTTCTTGGTGCCAAGATTTTTTTATACTTGCTAGTTGTGACCTGGAGTTTTTCCTCGCGGAAATCAAAATTTTATATGATCCTTATTTCTTTCTTTCTTAAATTAATTTTTATTGGCATTCCTAGTCTTGTTGGCACTAACTACTTAAATACTTTATCAAAATTCGTTTTGAGGGTTTGAGTTTTCTTAAGGAGTCCTTCCTGGAACTATCTAGAACGTTTCAGATCCTTTTTGACAATATGTCAAACAATCCCATTCATTCGTTCGTTCATTTATATTTTGTATTCGAGTATAACATCAAGCAGTGCGTTGATTATCAGTTAACTATATTGTGAATGTGATTCAGTGTAACTTTGAATTCTTACTGCCATAAAAAAGCAGCAGTAAGAATATAGTTGAACTAATTTTCAGATTCTTGCTGCTGCTTTTAAGCTATATCTCTAATTTTCAGAGTAGAAAAATATAAATTTAAATATATTCTGCTTATATACTTGAACTGCCAATATCACCTCTTATTACTGCTTGTTTTTACATTCCTTTAATTTAATTCATAGACCAGCAGCCTTTTGTGGCTTAATTGTATGACCTTGCTGCATGATATTTTAGGTAAAATATAGATTACTATCATGTGGTTTAAGAGCCATTAAATTACACTTATATGGTTTGAAATATTACACTTATTTATCATATGTTTTAAAGTCTATCAAATTGAGTCCACATAGTATGAAATATTACACTTAACTATCGTATATTTTAAACGCTATCAAAATAAATCCATGTGAAAATTTTGGCACAAAATTAAGCCAATGTAGTATGAAATGTCACACTTAAACTACCATATATTTTAAAAGCTATCAAAATAAATCCATGTAAAAATTTGGGCACATAATATAAAGCTTAGTAGATTTAAAATACATGAATGGTTAAATATAACATTTTAAATCATATGAGTGTAACTTGATAATGCTTAAAAAATATGGATAATTACGTGTAACATTTGGAAGAGACCTAAAAATTTTTCGAATAAGCTCTGAGTTAGTATAAGTTTTTTCAAAACTTTTTAATCCATTCACTATGTCAGTAAATCTGGTATACATGCAAGTAATGGACTCATTCTGATCTATTTTAAAGAGTTCATATTTATGTACAAGAATGTTAATCTTGGACTCTTTAACCTGATTGGTATCCTTATAGGTACCTTCCAACCGATCCCATATCTCCTTGGCTGAGATGCAAGTAGATATTTTATTGAATTTATTTGCATCCAAGGAACAGTATAGGACATTCATGGCCTTGACATTGAGCTAGACCATTTTTCAATCATTTTTGTTTCAATTTCTTTTGGACGTAGAATAATAGATCCATCTACTATATGTGTGGGAGTGCTAGGACCAATGATAATGACACTCTATAGGTCATAATCCAAAGCTTGAATGAATATCCTTATTCTAGCTTTCCAATATGAGTAGTTAGTGCCATTAAATAATGGTAGACGATTAGTGGATTGTTCTTCAGAAAAAAAAGAACTAGTTTGAGCTGTCATTTGAATCTTTAGCTTTTGATTGTTAAATTAAGGAAGGATGAGCACTAGCTCTAATACCAATTGTTGGTCCAGATGACAACCCAAAAGGAGGGATGAAATGGGTTCTTAAAAATTTTAAAACTTAAAAACTATTTCACAAGAATAGATGCTGTGAGTATAGTGCTAAGTATGCTATCCAGAATATAAAAGATAGTGTATAAAGAGAGAGAGAGGAGATAAGCACGACAAACACAAGGATTTTATAGTGGTTCGGTGTTAGCTACACCTACGTGCACTCCCAAGAAACTCTTGGGCCACACTATAATCATCTTGGTTACAGCAGAGTTGTTTTACAATATCACAATTTAAACTTATTATTTTACCTCGGGATCACAACGAACCCAACTAATTTTTCATAGGATCATCAGCACATAACCTTTCACAAGCTTCCTAACTTGTATAAGGGCAAACTGCCTCCCTTGATTCAATCCCTTGATTGAATCAATAAGCAAATGTAATAACAATATGGTTACAATGGTTATAAAGCTCTATAAATGAGCAAATATTGCAATGTAATGTAATCAAAGTAAAAATAGAATGAGCCTGATTAGAAGATTTTTAAAGTTAAGCTTTTCTTCTTTTCTTCTTTTCCTCAGAAATGATCTTCCATAAGAAGAGCTTGAAGCTTTGAAAGATTTGTTGATGTAGAGGCTTTGGAGGAACTAAAGCTCTCTTTTTCTCCTTTTAATTTGATAGAAATTCTTCAAGATTAGCTTTTGAAGACTTGGGATTTCCTTAAACTTTGTTTCGCACAATAGGGTTTTCAGTTTTGAATTTTTTTCTTTTTCTTTTCTCTCTTCTATTCTTTTTTTCAAAACTGTCCCAATCCCCTTTACTTATAATCTCCTCTAATTCTTCTTTTGGAAAAAAACTAGCTGTTAGAAGTGGTTGAAAAAGTGTTTAGCACGGAAGAGAAAAGAGCCGTTGAAATTCATTGGAGAAATGTCAGAGTTTGGAGTCATCTCTCATAGTTCTGAAGTCCGTTCTTGATAGGTTGGAATCGGCTCGAGCAGACCTAGAGTTGGCTTGAACGCGGGATGTACAAAACGTAAAGTTCTGCCCATGGAGGAGTCGGGTCATGCTGATCGAGGAGTCGACACCTTTTCATGCGAGAGTCGGCTCAAGTAAATGTGGGAGCCAGCTTGAATAGAACCCCGAAAAACACTCTCTGTATAACTGATGGAGTCTGCTCCAGCTCGATGCTGAAATGAGGACTTTCTGTCTTTCTGGTAGAATCATCTCCGAACTTTGCAGGAGTCGGCTTGACTGTGTGCCGAAAGTATCAAACTGTGTCGATATGCTCTGGAGTCGGCTCCTGGACTTCAGGAGTCGGCTTTAAATGCTGAAACTTGACACTTAACATTATTCATAGGGCCAAACTCAATTTTTCTTGAATTTTGATTGATTAATAATTTAAATTTCTGAAACACTTAATCAAAATCATTAGTAACACAAGGAATATACTCATGTAATTTTTGTTATTCATCAAAATCAATAATTAGGTCAACAACGCCTGATGATGAAGCCCTGGTCGGATCTATCTCCGAGATCACTTCAAAACCAATATCCAAGGCGCCTTCTTCGTACTCCACATTGGCCGACAAATAAGACGTGATCGAAGGATCAGCTAGCGATGAGACACAGTAACCTTCACTCTCAAGGAATGATAGGTCCAGGTCTAGATACTCCTGGGCGACCCTCTGTCGCGTCTCCTTCGCCGCCAATCTATAGGCATCCCTGGAAAACTTGAGCTTTTCCTCGACAAACTTGGTGGAGCTTTTGTATTGTTCGACGGCAAGGGCAGCCTGGTTGTTAGCCTTGTTCAATTGACTCCGAAGCCCACAACATTCTTTGGTCAACATTTTGATCTTCTCCACTTTCATAGCCTCTTCAAGTTTTATCTGAAAGACACGATAGATAAAGTCAGCTTTATCAAAAAAAAGACATAATTCGCTAATACATAATGTTTAAATGTATACTTCCACCATTACATTGGTATGGCGAGCATCTGCCTCCACAGCCTGCTCCTGAAGATTCTTCTTTTTCTTCTTATATTGGTGAAGTTTCTTCTCAGTGTGATCCAGCTTCACCCGATCTTTCTCCGCCTCATGTTTTGCAGCCGTGAGCTCTGCCATAGTCAAAGCAGCTCGTTTTTGGCTGATTTCAAACTTACGACGTTCGTCGCCAAGCTTTTTATTGAACCTATTTATTTCCTCTATGGCCTTCACCCAGAACCTTGACAACTCAGCCCAGGCTCCCTCCATCAATTTATTGGCCGCCTCGGCCAGCCTTCTTGCCTCGCCGAGCTCAGCCCGAACCTTGGCTAGCTCCTCAGTTAGTTGGCTAACCGAGCCTTCTTTATTTCGAAGTTTAGCATTCTCTTGCAGGGCTCGGGCATGAGCCTCTGTCATTGAGATTAAACGACTGGACATCGTTCTCAGAAGAATTATGTTCTGCAACAAAACATAGCAAGTAAGTTCGAGAACAATCAAACGATAAGTCAAAAAAGAAGAGGTGATCGCCCTTGCTTACCCAGAATGTGTAGGCGTTCATGGTCCTTAAAAGATTGGAATTGCTAAACTTGAGCAAAAACTCCAAGTCCTTAGGGACTTCGGATCCATCAACTGCAAAGGAAAGGTTGCCCTCACCGACTTCATCGTGTTCAGGGGAGGGCTCCTGACTAAAGAGGGATTGGAGCTTCTTGAATGTCTACTCCCCCTCAGAATTAGGGTTGGTCGAGTGGGAGGCATCAGCCCGACCAGTTCCCTTAGCCGAAGGCCCCTCTTGACCTTCGCCATCCCGCTCGGCCTCCCCTCGCTCTTCGGGAAGAGATTCCTTAGCGGATGGAGGGGGAACATCACGGTCAGCCAATGGAGTCCCTTGTGGTTCCTTCATTGACTCCTTCCCCTTCTAACCCGAGGCCCCTCCAATCTTTTCCATTGGCTCCTTTTTCCTCAAAGCTGACCTACCTTCATCCCTCTCCGCCAGCACCTCCTCATTTCTCCTCGGTGGTGAGGGGGGTTTCTGACTGAACTTGACCCTCTTCTTTTCCAAGCTTATTGAGGGCGGACGAGGCCTCTTCTCATTTGTGTGCCTCCTTTCGGTGTCGTGCTTCCGAACACCCTTCTTCAGTTCTTCCCTCAATTGAGCCCCAAGGTTTGACTTGGCCGCTGCAAACAGAACAAATGAATAATCAAGCCACACTCAGGCTGAATGCATCTAAAGCTAGATAAGCAGAATGTCAAGTTAAAACTCACCTTGAGGATCGATGCTGCTAAGCCCTGCATTAAAGAGGGCATCCTCAGCCAGTAGGACCTCGATCGACAGTGAAGGGCCATGGGTTAGAAATCTAAATCTTTGAACTCCTACCCCGATAGCCTCGGATCTTTAATCAAATTGCTGAGGAAAATTTCCCATGACCTAGGGAAGTGGCATTCACCGCTCCACTAGATGATGAAGAAGTGGGGCTTCCAACCTTTATTGAAGTAGGGGCCCCGACGATCCTTTTGAAGGCCCTTCGAGGACCGATGTAAGGCCAAGAGAAAGTTTGGGAGAAAACGATGTTGTGGCAGGCTCGAAACAGGGATTCGGTGTTAGCTACACCTACGTGCACTCCCAAGAAACTCTTGGGCCATACTATAATCATCTTGGTTATAGCAGAGTTGTTTTACAATATCATAACTCAAAACTTATTATTTTACCCCGGAATCACAACGAACCCAACTGATTTTCCATAGGATCATCAGCACATAACCATTCGCAAGCTTCCTAACTTGTACAAGGCCAAACTGCCTCCCTTGATTCAATCCCCTGATTGAATCAATAAACAAATGTAATAACAATATGGTTACAACAGTTATAAAGCTCTATAAATGAGCAAATATTGCAATGTAATGTAATCAAAGTAAAAATAGAATGAGCCTGATTAGAAGATTTTTAAAGTTGAGCTTTTCTTCTTTTCCTCCGAAATGATCTTCCACAAGAAGAGCTTGAAGCTTTGAAAGATTTATTGATGTAGAGGCTTTGGAGAAACTAAAGATCTCTTTTTCTCCTTTTAATTTGATAGAAATTCTTCAAGATTAGCTTTTGAAGACTTGGGATTTCCTTAAACTTTGTTTCGCACAATACGGTTTTCAGTTTTGAATTTTTTTCTTTTTCTTTTCTTTCTTCTATTCTTTTTCAAAATTGTCCCAATCCCCTTTACTTATAATCTCCTTTAAATCTTCTTTTGGAAAAAAACTAGCCGTTAAAAGTGGTTGAAAAAGTGTCTAGCATGGAAGAGAAAAGAGCCGTTAAAATTCATTGGAGAAATGTCAGAGTTTGGAGTCATCTCTGATAGTTCTGGAGTCCGCTCTTGATAGGTTGGAGTCAGCTCGAGTAGACCTGGAGTTGGCTTGAACGTGGGATGTCCAAAACATAAAGTTCTTCCCATGGAGGAGTCAGCTCATGCTGATCGAGGAGTTGACACCTTTTCATGCGAGAGTCGGCTCAAGTAAATGCGGGAGCCAGCTCGAATAGAACCCCAAAAAATACTCTCTGTATAACCGATGGAGTCTGCTCCAGCTCGATGCTGAAATGAGGACTTTCTGTCTTTCTGGTAGAGTCAGCTTTGAACTTTGCAGGAGTCGGCTTGACTGTGTGCCGAAAGTATCAAACTGTGTCGATATGCTCCGGAGTCGGCTCCTCGACTTCAGGAGTCGGCTTTAAATGCTGAAACTTGATACTTAACACTATTCATAGGGCCAAACTCAATTTTTATTAAATTTTAATTGATTAATAATTTAAATTTCTGAAACACTTAATCAAAATCATTAGTAACATAAGGAATATACTCATGTAATTTTTGTTATTCATCAAAATCAATAATTGGGTCAACAGCGCCTGATGATGAAGCCCCGATCGGATCTATCTCCAAGATCACTTCAAAATCGATATCCAAGGCACCTTCTTCGTACTCCACATTGACCGACAAATAAGACGTGATCGAAGGATCGGCTAGCGATGAGACACAGTAACCTTCACTCTCAAGGAATGATAGGTCCAGGTCTAGATACTCCTGGGCGACCCTCTGCCGCGTCTCCTTCGCTGCCAATCTATAGGCATCTATGGAAAACTGAAGCTTTTCCTCGACAAACTTGGCGGAGCTTTTGTATTGTTTGAAGGCAAGGGCAGCCTGGTTGTTAGCCTTGTTCAATTGACTCCGAAGCCCACAACATTCTTCGGTCAACATTTTGATCTTCTCCACTGTCCTAGCCTCTTCAAGTTTCATCTAAAAGACACGATAGATAAAGTCGGCGTTATCAAAAAAAAAAAAGACAGAATTCACCAATACAAAATGTGTAAATGTATACCTCCGCCATTACATTGGTATGGCGAGCATTTGCCTCCGTAGCCTGCTCCTGAAGATTCTTCTTTTTCTTCTTATATTGGTGAAGTTTCTTCTCAGTGTGATCCAGCTTCACCCGATCTTTCTCCACCTCATGTTTTGCAGCCATGAGCTCTGCCACAGTCGAAGCAGCCCGTTTTTGGCTGATTTCAAACTAACGATGTTCGTCGCCAAGCTTTTTATTGAACCTATTTATTTCCTCTATGGCCTTCACCCAGAACCTTGACAACTCAGCCCAGGCTCCCTTCATCAATTTATTGGCCGCCTCGGCCAACCTTCTTGCCTCGCCGAGCTCAGCCCGAACCTTGGCTAGCTTCTCGGTTAGTTGGCTAACCGAGCCTTCTTTATTCCGAAGTTCGACATTCTCTTGCAGGGCTCGGGCATGAGCCTTTGTCATTCAGATTTAACGACTGGACATCGTTCTTAGAAGAATTATGTTCTGCAACAAAACATAGCAAGTAAGTTCGAGAACAACCAAACGATAAGTCAAAAAAGAAGAGGTGATCGCCCTTGCTTACCCAGAATGTGTAGGCGTTCATGGTCCTTAAAAGATTGGAATTGCTAAACTTGGGCAAAAACTCCAAGTCCTTAGAGACTTCGGATCCATCAACTGCAAAGGAAAGGTTTCCCTCGCCGACTTCATCATGTTCAGGGGAGGGCCCTGACTAAAGAGGAATTGGAGCTTCTCGAATGTCGACTCCCCCTCAGAATTAGGGTTGGTCGAGTGGGGGGCATCAGCCCGACCAGTTCCCTTAGCCGAAGGCCCCTCTTGACCTTCTCCATCCCGCTCGGCCTCCCCTCGCTCTTCGGGAAGAGATTCCTCAGCGGATGGAGGGGGAACATCACGGTCAGCCAATGGAGTCCCTTGTGGTTCCTTCATTGACTCCTTCCCCTTCTAACCCGAGGCCCCTCCAATCTTTTCCATCGGCTCCTTTTCCCTCAAAGCTGACCTACCTTCATCCCTCTCCGCCGGCACCTCCTCATTTCTCCTCAGTGGTGAGGGGGGGTTTCTGACTGAACTTGACCATCTTCTTTTCCAAGCTCAGTGAGGGCGGACGAGGCCTCTTCTCATTTTTGTGCCTTCTTTGGTGTCGTGCTTCCGAACACCCTTCTTCAGTTCCTCCCTCAACTAAGCCCCAAGGTTTGACTTGACCGCTGCAAACAGAACAAATGAATAATCAAGCCACACTCAGGCTGAATGTATCTAAAGCCAGATAAGCAGAATGTCAAGTTAAAACTCACCTCGGGGATCAATGCTGCTAAGCCCTGCATTAAAGAGGGCATCCTCAGCCAGTAGGACCCCGATCGACAGTGAAGGGCCATGGGTTAGAAATCTAAATCTTTGAACTCCTGCCCCGACAACCTCGGATCTTTAATCAAATCGCTGGGGAAACTTTCCCATGACCTAGGGAAGTGGCATTCACCGCTCCACTAGATGATGAAGAAGCGGGGCTTCCAACCTTTTATTGAAGTAGGGGCCCCGACGATCCTTTTGAAGGCCCTTCGAGGACTGATGTAAGGCCAAGAGAAAGTTTGGGAGAAAACGATGTTGTGGTAGGCTCGAAACAGGGGCACTGTGCTATCACCCCCATAAACTTGCACAAGGAAACAAAGCCCACGATGTGTCTTCAGCTGTTCGATGCCACCGCCGATGGGCAGATCCTGTAGAACCTCATTATGCCTTCGATCACCAAATGGAGAGAAGACATAGGCCAACTTTGAAACATTCCTCGTAAAAGAAGATCCTGGATGCCAGCGTTTTCAATGCCCTCTACTTAGGACCCAAAACTTGTAGAACAAAGTCACCAGAAATCCAGTATTCATGGCGGATTTTTTTTTGATATGCCGAGGTCATGGTCGAAGGGATGTAAGCGGGTGCTCCATATCTTTGGGGCAAACACGGGATGAACTAGTCATAGTGCTCTTTTGCTGGAAGAAACTTAGTCTAAGAATAAAGTCAGAGATCTGAAAAGGTGTAACTGAAGAAGATGTCATTCGGTCCCTTTTAAACCACCTCAGAAAAAGGGCGGAGTATCATCAGCGGGAAACCCTAGAGATCGTGGACCTTTGATTTAGGCACCGAAAACCTTGATCTTGCCATATGTTATTCCACCAACCACCGTCGAATGGAAACCGAAAAGGCTTTCCTTGATTGATAAGAAAAAATGATGGTGTGATGGCTCGGCATTTATGGAGCCATTATGATGCACCTCCATGGATTCAAATTTCATCAATAGAGTGGAGCCGTCAAGGACTTTACTCCCTATGCCCGAACCTACACTTTGGAATAGGGAGTGGGAGGCATGTGATGTAAGGTAAAATTATCTCCACGTCGGTTGACAGACATGACAGGTGGTGGGACCCACTTTTGTGCTCTGGTTCTCCAACCGCTATGCTTAGAAGGAGTCCACTCCCTATTGCAGAAAAGGACAACTGCAACAACTGCATCTCCGAACCTCAGCAGGGCTAAGCCATTTTCATACATCGGTAGGGCCAAGTCATCTTCGTACCTCGACAGGGCCGATCCATCTTCGAATATCAGCAAGACCGGGCTCCAGCTCCTCAGGATAAACATCATCCATGCCCGAATCGCGTCGGACATCCCGAAAAAAAATTGGCGCTGATCACATAGATCTCAGAATGGGCTTTCCTAGACGGAAATAGGGGCCAGATACGGCACCCCCTTCATGATCAACGAGATCCCATATTCCCTGTTAAGGTATGCGATTATCACCCTAATCAGTCATCGATTCCCATAACTGCACTTGAGAAATCAGGTAATAACTTACCATCTCAGCTCTTAAGACCCCTCAGGTATGCTCTCAAGCTCTGAAACACAACTCATACTCTCACCCATGTCATCGCTCTCCATAGACCTTCCTTAGGGCATCCTTCTCTAACAACCTTCTTCACTCTATCTGTGGCTAAGGGTTTTCACTAACTTAGATGTCGACGGATCTTCTGCAGGAACTACCCACCTTCATCCTTACGTGAGGACTGTTTTAGAGGTCCACGAGAATGGAAGAGTGCTACCTAAATCCCGATGTGTAGCCAAAAACAAAAATCTGTAGCAACAGATCCAATTTTCTATACTAAACAATTCATATCCTAAATCATATAATATTCAAAATATGTATGGGCACATATATATTTATAATATTCATAACATTTTTTGCTATGATAGGTTCTGTACATGATTGCAAAAATCAAATACATATAGGTATATCACTTAAGACATATTCACCGCATAAATTTATCATAATACAATTCTCATACAAAATTGCATAAAATAGACAGTGCGCAGAACAAGAAGCATGCAGCACCATCATGTATGCACACACAATGGAATAGAATTTTTACTTGTATCCACAGCAAAATGGACAGTTTGCCCCCCTCCATTGGCATGGATACCTCAGCCTTCCTTAGAACCAGATCTCCAGGGCGAAATACTTTGGGACAGACCCGGGCATTGTAATACTTGGCTGCTCGTTGGCAAAAAGTTGCCATACGCAACTGTGCCCGATCGTGTACTTCATCAATGAAGTCGAGGTTAGCTCTCAACTGGGCAGAGTTGTCTTCCTCATTGTAGGACTCCACGCATGGGCTTGGCAGTCCGATCTCCATGGGGATGACCGCCTCGGATCCAAAGGCCAGACTAAAGGGGGTTTCGCCTGTCGGAGCCCTTGGGGTCGTGTGGTAGGCCCACAATACACTAGGAAGCTCTTCTACCCACCGGCCTTTGGATCCATCCAGCTGAGTTCTGTGCCCCCTGAGGATGGTACGATTCATGACCTCGGCCTCCCCGTTGGTCTGTAGGTGGCCGACGGAGGTGAATCGGTGGTGGATGCCCAGTTCATCGCAGAAAGTCTTGAACATGGCGTTGTCAAACTGGCGGCCGTTGTCGGTGACGAGAGTGTGAGGTAGGCCAAAGCGGCATATGATTGAATTCCAAAAGAAGGCTTTGACTTTTCTCTCAGTGATCTTGGCCAGCACCTCGACCTCGACCCACTTGGTGAAGTAGTCGATGGCGACAATCAGAAACCTCCGCTATCCCGAAGCCGGGGGGAATGGTCCAAGGATGTCCATTCCCTATTGAGCGAAGGGCCATGGGGCCGAGAGTGGATTCAAAGGGATAGAGAGTTGGTGCTGGATATGTGCGTGGCGCTGGCAGCCGTCACACTTCTGGACCAACTTGGCAGCATCCTCATGATGAGCCAGAAGTACCCTTGACGGAGGGCCTTCTGAGCTAGGGACCTGCCCCCCAGGTGATTCCCGTAGTGCCTTCATGAATTTCTCTGAGGATGTAATCGGTGTTGGCAGGTCCTACGCACTTGAGTAGGGGGTAAGAAAATGATCTCCTATACAGGCGTCCGTCCAGGAGGATGAATTTGGAGGCTCTTCATTTAAGTGCTTAGCTTCGTTGCGGTCAGTGGGGAGAGTGCCGTCTGCGAGGTAGCGAATGTAGGGATCCATCCAAGTCGGCTCTTGGATGAGCGAGAGGACCTCTTCTTTTTCTTCTACGCTGGGCCTCTCCAAGTGCTCAATGTAGGCATTCCTCGTGATGCCGTCAGTGGAGGTGGCCAACCGGGAGAGGGTGTCGGCCTTGGCGTTCTCGCTCCGAGAGATATAGCTAATGCTGAAATAAGAGAGTGGAGAGACTAAGAGCCAAACCTTGCTCAAGTACTGGGCCATGACGGGATCACGCGCCTCGTACTCTCCATTGATTTGTCCAAAGATGAGTTGCGAGTCAGTGAAAGCTCTGAGGTGCTTTATTCCAAACTCCTGAGCAAGCCTTAGCCCTACCAGCATGGCCTCGTACTCGGCCTGATTGTTAGTGGCTTCGAATAACAACCGAAGGGCGCACTCCACCATCTCTCCGTCTGGGCCCGCAAGAATGAGGCCGGCGCCACTTCCTTGGGAGTTCGAAGACGCATCAGGACGGAGCTAACAGCTTTTGGAGAGGCAGCAAGGTAGATAAAAAGGCTCTCCCCGTCTTTTGGTTTCGACAGGAGTGGCGGGGAGGACAGGAATGCCTTCAAGCCATCAAAGGCCTTTTGACAATCATCCGTCCATTCGAAGCTGTTCACCTTCCGTAGGGCTTTGAAGAAGGGCAAGCATTGCTCGGCTGACTTGGAGAGGAAACGACTTAGAGCCACCACCCTCCCCATGAGCCGCTGCACCTCCTTCTTGCTAGATGGCGGTCTCATATCAAGGATGGTGCTGATCTTCTCAGGATTCGCCTCAATCCCTCGCTGGGTCACCATGAAGCCTAAGAACTTGCCCGTCGTGATGCCGAAGGCACACTTTTTGGGATTCAACTTGACTTGAAAACGGCGAAGGTTGTTGAAAGTTTCCTCTAGGTCGGAGACGTGGTCGGAAGCGCGGGTGCTTTTTGTCAACATATCGTCTATGTAGACTTCCATGTTCCAGTCTAGTTGGTCTTGGAAGACTTTGTTCATCAACCTTTGGTATGTCGCTCTCGCATTCTTGAGGCCGAAAGGCATCACTTTATAGCAATAAATGCCTTTCTCTGTCATGAAGGATGTGTGCTCCTCATCGCCAGGGTCCATCTTTATTTGGTTGTACCCGGAGAAAGCATCCATGAAGTTGAGAAGCTCATGGCCGAAGGTGGAATCCACCAACTGGTCGATCCGGGGCAGAGAAAAACTATCCTTCAGGCATGCCTTGTTTAGGTCGGTGAAGTCGATGCAGATCCTCCAGCTTCCATTCACCTTTCGCACCATGACCATATTAGCCAGCTAACTAGGGTAATGTGCCTTCCGGATATGGCCGGTGCTAAGCAACTTGTTGACCTCTTCATCAATGGCCTTTTGCCGCTCGGGAGCAAAGCTTCTCTTCCTTTGGCGGACCGAACGGTACTTTAGGTCAATGTTGAGCTTATGGGTGATCACCTCCGAAGGGATACCGGACATGTCGGATGCCAATCAGGTAAATATATCCGAGTTGGCCCATAGGAAAGTTAGGAGATGGTCGTGATCCTCTAGAGGGAGGAACCCACCGACACGCACAGTCTTTGTTGGGTCGTCTCCGAGGGGAAAAGTTAGGAGCCGCTCAGCTGGCTCTCCTCCTTTGCTTGACTCTCTGGGGTTAGGCACTTCCGAGGCCGATTCGGCCTCCTGAGGACTTGATGCTGCGTGATAACAAGGCAAGACCGGGCTGACCTCGCCCCGCATTTTGCTGATCCTGCCGCTGGTGGGGAACTGCACGAGCAAATGCCAGGTGGAAATAACTGCGTCCAACATATTTAGGCCCGGTCGTCCGAGAATGGCATTGTACGCCAGAGGGACTCGTATGACTAAGAACTTCATGATGACTGTGCTCTGGCATGGCGGTGTTCTGGCCATCGCAGGCAAGGATATTTTGCCCTCGACCCTCACTGAATCCCCAGTAAATCCGACTAGAGGAGCCTCCATAGGCTGAAGAGAATCAAGAGATAATCCCATCTTAACAAATGCATCGTAGGTAAGGATGTCAGCTGAGTGGCCACTATCGACTAATATCCTTTTTACAGGTTGTTTGGCAATCGTCATGGAGACGATGATGCCTTCATTATTTATATTTTTAACAACTGCCGACCCCCCCCCCCCCCTCGGAACTACATTGTATGGCGTCTCCTCCCCTCTCGGTTGCTTAGATGGAGAAGTTTCCCCCCAAGATACCATCCCAATCGTCCGCTCCGTGAGGGTGTTGTCGACGACGGCCTGAACAGGCGGGGGTCCCATGAGGGCTGGCACTCGTGGGAGCATCTTCTGAACATATTTTCTGAGGTAATCCTGTTGGATGATCTCCTCAATAGCGCGCTTCAAGTTGTAGCAGCTGTCGGTATCGTGGCCATAATCCTGGTGGAAGCGACAGTAGCGGCTCTTGTCATGAGGGAGGCCTTTCTTCATGGGTGGAGGTCGTTGGTGGTAAGGCTCGCCCTCGATCTCCATAAGGATATGAGAGCGAGGGGCAAGGAGAGGCGTGAGCTCGTTCTCCCGAGGGGCAAGGCTTCGACGCCCGCGTTCCAGCCAACGGGGCGGCTCGGGATGTCAGGGACGAGAGGGTCCGCTTGGCTCCGGACGGGCAGACTTGCGGCTGGATTCCCTCGAGGACTCTCGGCGGGTGAGGTCAGCCTCATCCGCATGGATGTACTTCTGGGCTCGGAGGAGGAGGTCAGAGTAGGAGCCCGGGGGCTTCTTATCTAGGGAGAAGGTGAAGCTGGACGGAAGGAGTCCCCGCTTCAGAGCTAACGTCGCTACTGCATTGTCCATGTGATAGACTTCGAGGGCGGCGGTCTTGAATCGAGCCATGAAATCCTAAAGTAACTCCCCCTCCTTCTGATGTACAGAGAAGAGGCTGTCAACGACCCTTGGAATCCATCGGCAGGCATCAAAATGTGCCAAAAAAGCCATTTCAGCTCTCAAAAGGAGTCGATGCTGTGAGGGGACAGGCGCATGCGGCTTTCCGTAGAGTGGCGGGGAAATCCTTGCATAGAAGGGCGTCCGTAGGACCCTGGACCTGCATCATGGCCTTGTAGCTCTCGAGATGGTCGAAGAATCCATCGTACCATCACGGATCTATCTGAGGAAAATGGAATTTGAAGGGTACGGGCTCCTCCAATATCCGGCAGGTGTAGGGAGGACGAGTGTCATACTCCTCCTCTAATTGGTTATTGATTTTCCTAGTGAGCTCATCCAATCGCCAGTGGTATTCATCCAGGCGCTTCTCCGCCTGGCGACTGATTGTTGAGGCCCTCCTGGGTGGCTCGGAGGATGAGGAAGAAGAAGAAGATGGGGAAGGACGCAGAAGGTGGGACTTCCACTTCAGTTCCTCCTGGCATCATGGCTCCGGAGGAAGCTTGCTCGGGCCACAGTCGGGGGATCGTGACCGCTTGAGGGGCTCACGATGGGCTTCCTAGGGGAAGCCTGGCGACGACTGGCCTCTCGCTGGGGAGAGCCTCTCCTTGCAGACTGTTGACTAGCAGGGGGAGCGGTCTAATGCTGGGTAGCCATGGACTGCTGCTCCTAAAGTTCGTGGACCATGGCGGTGAGAGCTTGGACTTGTTGGGTAAGGGCCGCCAGCTGATCAGCTGGGGCAGCTGCATCTGGTGGTGGGCAGGCAACGGGAGGATCGGCAGCAGGGAAGTTAACTTCCTGATGCCTAGCCGGTGGGGGATTCCTCCCAGGGTAACTGGCAGAAGCGTCTTGAGCCCGCGTCATCACCATTGCTGAGAGAGGGAAAAGGAAGGAATGCTGCAGGATTCGTATCTTCCTTTCTCTCCCCCCTTCCTGGCGCATCAATTTGATGATGCCCGATCATCGATATTGAGTGCAGGGAAAATTGATCCGCTTGCTGGTGAGATCCTCACCTAGCTGGACAACCTGCAAGAAGTCCCGAGACCGGAGGGACGCTCCGGTGGGGACCCTCCGATGCCCAAGTTAGCAACTGAGGTCACAGCTGAGGAAGAGCTCGAGAGAGCTCTTTAGGGCATAGAAAGCTCTGAGAGATAGAGTTTCTCTGGGATGGCAGAGTAAGAGGGTACTTGTGTTCGTATACTTGAATCTCTTATGGACTTACCCTTTTATAGGCAGTTGAAACCTGCATGGGGATTAGCCGCGTGATACTCCGTGAGGGAGAGATGTCTGCGGGACACGTGGGGGTTATGTGAATTTGGGCTGATTGGTGGGTCCTGTCCCATCGGAGAGGGAAAGCCAGCGGTTGGTGGGCCAAGTCCTATCAGTCGGCGGAGTCAACCGGTAGGTGGGCCTGGTCCCATCGACGGCATGGCCAGGCGGTAGGTGGGCCTGGCAGTGCTAGTCTGAGCAGGTCAAAAAGTTGGTGGTTTTGGCAAGCGCAAGGCCGATCTAAAGAGGTCGGGGCCGCCTCGGCTTACTTGAAGGCGCCGGGGCTGACGGGGTCGACCTAAAAAGATCGGTGCCACCTAGGCTTGATTGGAGATGCCGGGGCCGATGGGGCCGACCTGAAGAGGTCGGGGCCGCCTCGGCTTGCTTGGAGGTGCCGGGGCCGACGGGGCCGACCTGAAGAGGTTGGGGCCGCCTCGGCTGGCTTGGAGACGCCGGAGCCGATGGGGCCGACCTAAAGAGGTCGGGGCCACCTCGGTTGGCTTGGAGATGCCGGGGCCGCCTCGGCTTGCTTGGAGATGTCGGGGCCGATGGGGCCAACCTGAATAGGTCGAGGCCGATGGGGCCAACCTGAATAGGTCGGGGCCGCCTCGGCTGGCTTGGAGATGCCGGGGCCAACGGGAAGAGGTCGGAGCTGCCTCGGCTTGCTTGGAGGTGCCGGGGCCGACGGGGCCGCCTCGGCTTGCTTGGAGATGTCGGGGCCGACGGGGCCAACCTGAATAGGTCGAGGCGATGGGGCCAACCTGAATAGGTCGGGGCCGCCTCGGCTGGCTTGGAGATGCCGGGGCCAACGGGAAGAGGTCGGAGCCGCCTCGGCTTGCTTGGAGGTGCCGGGGCCGACGGGCCGACCTGAAGAGGTCGAGGCCGCCTCGGCTGCCTTGGAGATGCCGGGGCCGACCTGAAGAGATCGAGACCATCTCGACTTGCTTGGAGATGTCGGGGCCGACGGGACCGATCTGAAGAGGTCGGAGCCGTCTCGGCTTGATTGGAGATGTCGGGACCGATGGGGCCGACCTGAAAAGGTCGGGGCTGCCTCGGCCGGCTTGGATCGACATGTCTACGCCACCTAGTTGATTTTGCCATGATTACTCACGTGGCTTCATCAGCCACATTAGTAGGGTTGGCAGAACCATATGGTTTTGCATGTTATATTCCTATAGCTCATGCAAGATAATGAATTCTTAAATACCACATATTTTCGTGCATTGTTCTATAAATTGCAATTTGATGGGCAGACTACAAATTCCTTAAGCGTAGTAATGTGTCAATCCTTTCAAAAGAAACTGATTGCATTCTGCCTCTCAGGAAAGAAAAAGGGGGGGCTTTCTAAAATTATGGTGGTATTTTATTTAGTTATTTTAAGAGCTTTTACAGCAGCTAAGTATGTCTCTCTTTTTCTTTTTCCCAAAAATCTACATGTTTTATATTGTTAATCTGGATGTAACAACAGAGGTATTGCTTATTTCTCCTGGTGTTATATAATGATAATTTTGGTTAGATAATTGTTGACCAATTCAGTTTTGTTTTCCTCTTTAATTCTTCGGGGGATTGAGAGGCCTTCATAATTCGTATATATTGGGACAAAGCAGTTCCCTTCTAGAGGTGATGCATTACACTTTCTTTTGTATTTATTTTTCACCTGTATCATATACATTTTTTTGGAATAAAAGGGACTCATAACAGCTGCAGCACTTGGTTTTGTTGTCAGACTTTGAATTATGAGCTCAAAAAAAGGAAAAGACAAGATATGTTCAAACATTCACTTTGTACAGTGATCTTGTATACCTTATACCTGACTTCCGACTTAAGATCATAGGCCCTCTTTGGCTCCCAGCAAACCTGAAAAAAGCTGAATAGTGTTTTCAGCCAAAGAATTTTTCTGTTCAGCTGGAGAAAGCACCAATTGTGAGGGGTAACTTTGGTATATCAAAAAAATTGAGAAGCACCCTTTGGCGCCGAGCCCTTTTTAAAAATCGGTGTCAAATGATATCAATTTTATAATATTATAGTAGAAAAAAAAATTGCAAGAGGTTAAAGTAAAAAATATCAATTTAAATAGCATTTTTTTTTTGGATACCATGACAATCAAAAAGCGCTACTTGAAGTTACGCTTTTAAGAAACACAACTTTAAGTGCCGCTTTTATAAGACCTCTTTTTTTTTACTTCCACTAAAAACTTTTTTTTTTCATATGAAGGATCATGTGAAATGATGATTTTTAAAAGTGCCATTTGAAGTGACGATTCTTAAGTGATATTTTTCAATCATTATTTGGCACTTTCATATGAGGTGGCGATATAGGAAACGTTAAAAGTATCATTTTAAATAGCATTTTTAACTTTAACTTTAACTTTACTTTTGTAAAATATTTGATTTCAACGCTAAATCGAAAAAATTGGTGCCAAATGACACCAATTTTAAAAACAACTCTTTGGCGCTTATCCAGCTTTAACGTGATTAAAACTATTTGCTCTGTATAGTTTCATAGGTTGCTACTTTCGATTCTACTGAACGTGTTGAAGATTGTCGAAAGAGTTTTGTTTCCCACCGCGTATAGCTGTTTAATGTTTGATGGCTACCAATGATGTCAAACTTAAATCGTCTTCTTCCTTGTAGTCTATATGGAATTAGTTATTTATTTATTTTTGCTAGATGAGACTGAATATATCTTGCTGCTTGGTTGCTTGAAATATTTATGGTACCACTAGAATTATGTTGTCCACGTGGTTGGTGCGGAAAGTAAAGACTTTTCAGGGGTACGTAATGTTAAGCGTTGGTTCGGCACCGTTGCTCGTACGTAATGCTCTTTATAGTTTGTAGGTGTACGTACAATAACCATTCGAATTGAAAGTACATACGGATTCTATCTAACGCTGTACATTAGCATCTTTGCATGATACGGATTCGTCTAGCCTTCTGAATCCGGCCTGTAGAGCTGTTCAACAGGTGAACGGGGTTGAAACTTTCGTGAGCCAGCTCGCCTGCGTCATGTGATCTCTAGGATGCCCGCATGGGCAAATATATTATGCGAAGCGATGCTTGTAGATATTCTAGCCAAAATTTTAGTACAGTAGAGATGTGGTAAAATAATGCCAACGGTCAATCATAATGGTGGCTTGATTCTCATGGCAAAATTCTCCAATGGGTCCGGTTATCGCAAGCTTATTCTCGATATACGAGAATCACACAGTGAGGGACCTGTTTCCGATTTCTTGTGGCAGAGGAGAGGAGATACGGAAGGTGGCACGAAATTCGATGCCAGATCGGGATTTGGGAGGAAGGGAAAAATAAAAAATAAAAAAAGAAAAGAATATCGAAATCAATTAATAAACAAACGCGCACGCGGAAAAGTCTGGATCGGTCGGGGAAGGGAAGCAGAGCACGGCATCCGATGCGGCAGATATCGGATCAGAGCAGTGGACGGCAGTGATTTGATGGATCAAGATCCCGATCACCTGAATTCCCGCCGGCTGCAGCCTCGACCACTCCCAAAACATCCGCACGGTGCTTGCAATTTTTTTTTTTTTTTTTTCTCGCCGAGTGAAGAGTAGATAGGCCTCAGATATCTCTCCTAGAGTGAAAGGATGTTTAGGTAAATTGAAGATGAGCTTCCGTTCATAGGCTCTAAGGCAGGCGACAGGATGGACTATTGAGTATTGATGGTATGATTTTTTTAATCTTTTTTTTATAGATTCAGCATCTGAGGCTTCTTTGCTACTAACGAATCCGTATAAAATTTTTATCTTTCAGGAGTCTTCGTCCTCGAATTTTATCAAAATAAACTTTAATAAAAATATCAAAGAAAAGATGGCTGATGTGAATTTTATTATCTGAAATTCAGATGGATTGATGCTGACTACAGTGAATGAAGCTTTATTGATACCTCTGTCTTATGAGCAAAGCTTTATGCTGCTCGAATGAGCATCACATATGCTACTCGCATGCTCGATGACTGTATATTAAGAATAATTTTGTTATAGTCATTGACTGAATTAGACCAAATATAAAAGGATCAATTTTTAATCAATCTTTTTATTCATAATATTAGATCAGCCCTTCATTTGATTGATGAAGTTTATTATCTTCAAGTTTATAAAAAAGTGCTGGACACTCGGAACCCGGACATGAGCCGATTGGATGCTTTCAATTTTGGAATAGCTGTTGCGAGGCTTGTGGGAAGCGTATCGATTACATTACGGAAAATATATCTTTCTTCCTAAGGCTCCTCAGTCCAGATGTGAGATCAAAGGTTCCGAAGATTTGAATACAGATATTGACTTCTTTAGGATATAAAAAAATCTAAGGATGCTATTGTTATAAGATTATTTAAAAACATTACTTTAATACCTTTTTATCATCTTTTGAATAAAAAAGTCAAAAGACTAGAATCAATAAAATATTAAATAATTTCATCATTTCTTCAATCTTATTATTTACATTAAACACATTTTATTAAATATTAATATTTTTTATATTAATCTTATTCTAAATATAATTAATGGTTATACCTGCAATGTTTTACTCTTTATTTATTTGCACAACTTGAAATATTTGTATCAGTCAAAATATACACATTAATTTGTTGTTGTCCTAGCTACCTTTCAAAATTTCCATCCATTATACCAAAAACGAGTGATGCCTGACATATTTCTTGCCTTTCAGTTCCTCACTTTCTCTTGATTTAACTGATTGTTTTGCTAATATAATGATTAATGAGCTCCTTAAACTGCAAGAATAATCTGTCAACACATAAAATCAAAATAATAACTACCACAAAATAAAATAAAATAAAATAAATTAAAACCAAAACAATAATAGCAGACAAACACTAGATGTCAAGACTCAAGAGTATTTAATTTCATCTCACCCTTAGGTGGTTAAGGTAATTTGGTCAGCGCATATCTTAAAAAGTAAACAGAGAAAAAAAAATAAAAAAAAAAAAGAGGATAGGTTGAGTGACCCTTCACCATCCTCCCCACCATCCACTGCTTTTGTTGACAAGGAGTTTCTAACCAGGATCTCACTAATTGCATTTTTCTATATCTTACTTCTTATTGCGGTTGGTGCGTCGAAATATAAGCAGGGCAGGGAAAAGGACGCATTGCAAGTTATAAGTTGAATTACCAAGATCTTTTGGCAACACAACCTTTATGCCCCACCTCATTGCTTTCATTTTTGCACTGTCGATAATGTTGTCCTCACTTCACCTGCCATGACGTTTCATTCATCCCTAAGACTTATATGGATCTTGAGTTATGGTCCTTATGGATGGGCTTTAATAGCGTGACCACCAGTGAGCTTTTACTATGGATAAGCTTTGGGCAACTTAGGCTAACACATTTTGATGTTCCTTTCCTCTCATTAAAAAAATAAGATGAGTGATGTTGCTCAATCACCAGATTTTTATTTTTCTTTTTCTTTGCTATAAGATCTCTTACTCCAGGAAAAAGGAGCCCCCTTCCTTCAAGCACCCCCCTTCTTATTCCCCCCCCCCCCCCCCGAGCTTCTTCTTTTTTTCTCTTTTTTATGGGTCCAAAGGTCCACGTGTAAGATAAACGTTTACCCTAGGCCAGCGCCTGCTACGTAGTCATTTATCGGTGACTAACAATAAAGGTATTAAGAAACTTACTCATGAAGATAAGGATCTTCATGATGACCTTGGTTATCCCAAAGGAATGTCAGGATTAGTGGGAGTGTCAGAGTCAGAGAAAAGGTATCTGGTCCTAAAACAGGAGATCAGTATCTCCTTTTTCTAGATGAACGGCGATGTTCCAGTGTTTATTTTATTTGAACCATTTAAAGCATCATGATGCTTAATGATTCTCGATTTCTGTTCCGGACACGATAGCTCGTCGTGTTTAGTACTCCTGATACGAGAATGATTCCAAGACTGGGGGCCGTCTAGGACTAGGGGCCGCCCAGACTTTGGGGGCCGCCTTGGACCAGGAGGCCGCCCAGGACCTGGGGGCTGTCTAGGACTAGGGGCCGCCCAGATTTTGGGGGCCGCATAGAACCAGGAGGCCGCCCAGGACCTGGGGGCCGCCTAGGACTAGGGGCCGCCCAGACCCTAGGGGCCGCTTGGGGTCAAGGGCCGCCTATGATTTGGGGACCGTCCAGGACTAGGGCCGCCCAGACCTTGGGGGCCGCCCAGGACCTGGGGGCCGTCCAGGACCTGGGGGCTGCCCAGACTTTGGGGGCTGCCTAGAACCAGGAGGCCGCCCAGGACCTGGGGGCCGCCTAGGACTAGGGGCCGCCCAGACCCCGGGGGCCGCTTGGGGTCAAGAGCCACCTAAGATTTAGGGGCCGTCCAGGATTAGGGGCCGCCCAGACCTTGGGGGCCGCCTAGGACCAGGGGGCCGCTCAGGACCTGGGGGCCGTCCAGGACCTGGGGGCCGCCCAGACTCTGGGGGCCGCCCAGACCTTGAGGGCCGCCTAGGACCAGGATCTTAATTTTGTATTTTCCAACCACATCATTTACTAACCATTTTATTTACCAACTATATCATATGCCCCCTCGCCCATGTCCCTTGTATTCATGTGCGTTGCACACGTGCAAGGGAGAAGGGCGGAAAAATTCGAATTTCAAATCCCAGCACATGATAAGTGTCGTTTCGAGAAAAGGAAGAAAGAGGGAGGCACATATCTCTAGGAAGATAGTGTCTTTTCGTTTGTCCGGTCCCACTGGGGGACTGCCATGTGGCCTTGCGGCGCTCGAGGCATTGCGTCCAAAATATAAAAAAGGGGGGCCATCCCCTCCATCCCTTAATCTTTTATTTTGTATATCCTTCTGCGATTTTATCTCTCCAAGTCCAGGTTAGTCGACTTCTTCTTCTCTTTTTCTTTTTCCATGGATCCCTCCCAAGATAGGAAAGGTAAAGGCCCCATGATCGAGCCCTCCCGTGAGGAGATTCTTCAGGCACGTCGACAGGCCCTCGGAGGGGTAGCCATCCGCGGGATCAACCTGTCGCTCGGTCCGCGCAGCATGTGTCTAGGTTGTTACCCCAGTCTCCTAGGGTTTCCTCCTCATCTACCAGCCGTGAGGTAGGGCTTCCTGCGATTGCTTCCAAATCGGCCAGGCCGGCGGATGTCGCCTCAGTTACAACTTCCCAAGATCTTAGGAACCTTAGGGCTCAGTTTGGGATCCCTAGTGACATTCGGCTTTCCGCTCCCCTCCCCGAGGATAGAGTCACCCTAGCGCAACCAGGAAAGGTTGCGTTGTACGAAGAGTTTTTTAAGGGCGGTCTACGATTGCCCTTACATCCTTTCTTCGTAAACTTGTTGAACAGGTATCGCCTTATTCCCGCACAACTTACCCCAATTCCATTCGTGTCATTTTTTCATTTCTAGTGCTTTGTTCCTTTCATGGAGCTTCCGCCCGACTTTCTTATTTAGGGCATTGTATAGGATTCGAAACCCTGTTAGGGATGGGTGGTGGAGCTTCGCGTCGAGGCCTAAGAGAGTCCTTAGGCTTAACCTTCCTTCTAAAATTAAAGGGTGGAAGTCTCGGTTTTTTTACGCACACTTGGAGGGGTTGGGTGTAGATTGGGGTATTCCGGATACCAGTTCTAACCAGAACTCGAGTGTTGATGAGAGAGACCGTGAGCTTTTCAACACTCTGATTTCCACTATCATTCCTCCCAGTAAGGAATTGCTATCGGAGGATAATCTCTGGGAGATTGCGTTCGTGCCGGTGTCGCTGGCTGCAGCGCCCGGTGAGCCTCGAAGAATTTTTCTTTTTATTATTATATTTATAGCTAGTATATTTGGTGTCCTCCTTTTAGCTAACCGCGTGCTCTCTATATTGCAGCAATGAAGTTTTCTCAAGACTAGCTGATATCGGGCTTCCGAAAGAGAGGAGGAAGCGACCGTGGCACAGGCAGGAACTGAACCTAAAAGGCCCCGCCTGCCAGAACCGGACCGTCGTGCCCAACCTCTAGCGGCTCTTCCCGAAGCAACACTGATAGAAGACAGCGAGGGAGAGGCAAGTCCTCCTGAGGGGATACCGATAGGAGATCCTGTCGAGGGGAGCCTTCCGGCGGTCGCCCCATCTTCTGCTAAGGGCGCCGGGGGATCGGTAGGGAGCGTGGAGGCCGTTGAGACTGATCCGTCAGGCCCGTCATCGTCAAAGGAAGCAGGCGCCCTCGCCCCCGCTCCCTCGGATGCTTTGAGAAGTCCATCCCCACCTTCCAACCGCCTAACCTGGGTACCGCATATAAAAGTTGTTTATCGGAAACAGTCCTCAAACTTTCGATCCTGCCCAGGTTTCAGATAAAATGAGGAAACTATCACAGGAGGAGTCATTTGACACTATGTTCACAGCCGCGCTTCAGGTAGAGCTACGATCTTCTCCTCTCTCCTCCTTTCGTGATTATTGAGTTTGGGTATTCACTGAGTGTATTTTGCAGATGTCTAATGGCCTCTTTGTGCTGCGCGAAGACCTGACCAAGGCCAAGTCTCGTAGTGAGAGCTTGGATAAAGAATTGGTGGAGACGAAGGCCCAAGAGTCGAAAGCGCTACATGACCTTCGGGTCATCCAGGAGATTATCGAACATGGCGGGGGAGGGCGGAGAAGGAGCTGCGGAGCTTAGACGCCCAATTATCCGAAGTCCGGGTGAAATTGCTGCCAACAAAAAAAGGTTGAAGGAAACCACTCTCAGGCTAGAACATACTGAGAATCGAGCTGACAACGCGGAAGCCACGGCTCGCGATGCTGTAGAAAAATTGGTTCTAGCCGAGAGGGAAGCTAAGGAAGCTCTGGACAGGGTCGCAGTAGTGGAGACGGAGGCCCGGGAGAGGATGACCGCAGCCGAGGTTAAAGCTCAGGAAAAGGTGGCCGTGGCCGAAGCCAAGTTCAGGAGGCCATCAAAGAGTACAAGGATTCTTCGGACTTTGCGTCGGAGCTCCACGAGGCTGCCCTGGACGCTTTCATTCAGGGTTTCGAGAGGTGTAAACGGAGGCTAGCCCGGCACTTTAATTTAGAAAACCTTGAACGTTTTCAACCCGCGAATGATGAAGAAACATCTGATATGGAGGTTGAAGATGCGGTGGATGGAGCGGTGATGACCAAAGACCCTGTCGCAGAAATGCCCACTACTGAGGAGCCGGCTTCTGGTCCAATTACTGAGAAGGAGCATCCCGAAGACCGATAGAAGGTGTCTAGGTTTATCTTGATCTTAGCTTTTTGTTCTTGACTTGGTCCTTTAAAGGACCTCTTTTTGTAAGTCAGTTGATATCAGTTCACAGACAATACATTATAAAGTTTTATAGTGAATTGACTTTGAATGAGTAGATGCCACTTTTTGCTTACTTGATGTTACTCAATGCTTCATCTATTCGATTCATGATTTCTACCTATTGCTTAGGAGATCCATCCACAAGTTGACGTTAAGTTCGAATCTCGGGGTCATTTTCTGGTATGTTGTCTCAGGATGTAAGTCCTGGAACTCTGATAGGGCAGTTTAGGGACCTCCATGGGGAGTTTACCCTGGTTTCGAGGAGGCATGATGTCCTTAGGACTGTGGGGCCGTTTGGTCCTTTTGCAGAATTGTGTCTCGAAGGTAGTCGGGTTTTTGCCTAAGGGCGTGACTCGAGGCCGTCTAAGTCAAGGCCGCCTGAGTCATGGATTGAACCTCTTCGGGGGTAGGACATACCAGCCTGGGGGTGTCTTAGGACCGTGGAGCTGCCGAACCGCTTTGGAGGATCGTCTTTCGAGGGCAGCTGGGTACCCGCCTAAGAGCGTGACTCGGGGCCGCTTAAGTCGTGGACTTAAACCTCCTCAGGGTAGGTTATACCAGCCTGGGGTATCCTTAGGACCGTAGGGCCGCCGAGCCGCTTTGAAGAATCGTCTTCGGGGGCAGCTGGGTACCCGCCTAAGAGCGTGACTCAGGGCCGCTTAAGTTGTGGACTTGAACCTCCTCAGGGGTACATTATACCAGCCTGGGGTGTCCTTAGGACCGTAGGGCCGCCGAGCCGCTTTGAAGAATCGTCTCTCGGGGGCAGCTGGGTACCCGCCTAAGAGCGTGACTCGGGGCCGCTTAAGTCGTGGACTTGAACCTCCTCAGGGGTAGGTTATACCAGCCTGGGGGTGTCCTTTGGACTGTAGGGCCGCCGAGCCGCTTTGAAGAATCGTCTCTCGGGGGCAGCTAGGACCTGCCTAAGAGCGTGACTCGGGGCCGCTTAGGTCGTGGACTTGAACCTCCTCAGGGGTAGGTTATACCAGCCTGGGGGTGTCCTTAGGACCGTAGGGCCGTCGAGCCGCTTTGAAGAATCGTCTCTCGGGGGCAGCTGGGTACCCGCCTAAGAGCGTGACTCGGGGCTGCTTAAGTCGTGGACTTGAACCTCCTCAGGGGTAGGTTATACCAGCCTGGGGGTGTCCTTTGGACTGTAGGGCCGCCGAGCCGCTTTGAAGAATCGTCTCTCGGGGCAGCTGGAACCCGCCTAAGAGCGTGACTCGGGGCCGCTTAAGTCGTGGACTTGAACCTCCTCAGGGGTAGGTTATACCAGCCTGGGGGTGTCCTTTGGACTGTAGGGCCGCGAGCTGCTTTGAAGAATCATCTCGGGGGCAGCTGGGTACCCGCCTAAGAGCGTGACTCGGGGCCGCTTAAGTTGTGGACTTGAACCTCCTCAGGGGTAGGTTATACCAGCCTGGGGGTGTCCTTTGGACTGTAGGGCCGCCAAGCCGCTTTGAAGGATCATCTACAGGAAATCTCCAAACATGCACGTTTATTAATTTTTGGGTAAATACATTACATTACTGGTGGTATTACCGGAGATTATCTGCGTTCCACGTTCGGGGGATTAGTTGCCCATTCAGGTCTCCAAGTCGATATGCTCCACGGTGAAGGACCTCTGCTATCTGGTAGGGCCCTTCCAGTTTGGAGACAATTTGCCCCCCTCTGTTGGTTTAGACACCGAAGCCTTTCTTAGAACCAAATCTCCCTGGCGGAAGCTTTTTGAGCGGATGCGGGTATTATAATACCTCGCCACCTGCTGCTGGTAGGCTACCATTTTAATTCGAGCTCGATCTCTTGCTTCATCAATGAGGTCAAGATTGGCTCTTAAATTAGGAAGGTTGTCTACTTCGTCATATGATTCTACTCGACTACTTGGTAGGCCAATTTCGACGGGAATAACAGCTTCGGAACCAAAAACCAGATTGAATGGCGTCTCTCCCGTTGGTGTCCTGGGAGTTGTGTGGTATGCCCAGAGTACACTCGGGAGCTCTTCCACCCACCTTCCTTTGGACGTATCCAGTCTGGTCCTCAGTCCCCGCAATATCATACGATTTGTAACCTCAGCCTCTCCATTAGATTGCGGATGGCCGACGGAGGTGAATCGCTGTGTGATGCCGAGATCAGCACAAAAGGTCCGGAAGGTGATGTTGTCGAACTATCGGCCATTATCAGTGACAAGAGTATGTGGTATGCCGTATCGACAAATAATGGCTTTCCAGAAAAAGGCTTTGACTTTGGCTTCAGTGATCCTAGCGAGTGCTTCGGCTTCGACCCATTTAGTAAAATAATCGACGGCGACTAGCAGGAATTTTCGCTGTCCTGACGCCGGAGGGAAAGGGCCAAGGATGTCCATGCCCCACTGAGCGAAAGGCCAGGGAGCAGAAAGAGGGTTTAACTGGGAAGACGGTTGTCGTTGAATGCAGGCGTACCGTTGGCATTGGTCACATCTTTTCACCAGTTCGGCTGCATCTTCTTGCATGGTCAGCCAATAATATCCTTGTCGGAGGGCCTTGCGCGCCAGAGATCGGCCTCCTGAGTGATTCCCACAGATGCCTTCATGAATCTCCCTAAGGACATAATCCGCATCTACCGCGCTAACACATTTGAGGAGAGGCTGAGAAAAGGATCTTTGTAGAGTCGACCATCTAGCAGTACAAATTTAGAAGCCCTCCACTTGAGCAGCTTAGCTTCCTCATGATCAACTGGGAGAACGCCGTCCTTCAAATATCGGATATAAGATTCCATCCAGGTTTCCTCTTGGATAACGGGCAAAGCTTCTTCCACAGCTTCGATGCTAGGTGTCTCCAGGTACTCGATGTAGGTTTTGCCCATGGCGCTATCCACAGATGTAGCAAGCCGGGCCAACATATCAGCCCTAGCATTCTCACCTCTGGGGATATAGCTGATGGTGAAGTGATCTAACAAGGGAACTAATAGTTTAACCTTGCTCAAATATTGGGACATGATAGGGTCCCGAGCTTCATACTCTCCTGCCACCTGGGCAGAAATAAGCTGTGAGTCAGTGAAAGCTCAGAGATGCTTGATTCCATCCCATGCGCTAGTTTGATTCCGGCTAACAAGGCTTCATATTCAGCTTGATTGTTAGTGGCTTCAAAGAGGAAACGAAGAGCATACTCCAGTACTACACCTTCTGGCTGGCAAGAATAAGACCAGCTCCGCTCCCCTGGGAGTTAGAGGCTCCGTCGACGTGGAGGACCCATGCTTTATCATTCCCTCGTCAGCATCTAAAAGAATCCGGGGGAACTCTCTTGATGTTCCTCAGACCAAGTGCATTCTACTAGGAAATCAGCCAAGACCTGGGATTTCAGAGCTGCTCTGGGCTGAAATGACAAGTCGAATTCCCCTAGTTTGATGGCCCACTTGGCCAACCGGCCAGAGGTATCTGGTCGTGACAAAATGGCTCTGAGAGGTTGATCAGTGAGGACGACTATAGGATGGGCCTGAAAGTAGGGTCTGAGTCGTCGGGCAGAGATGAATAAAGCAAAAATGACTTTCTCCATTTTGGAATACCTCTCTTCTGCACCATGAAGTACTTTGCTGGTATAATACACAGGTCTTTGAATGGCATGGTCGCCGACACGCACCAGAACGGAACTAACGGCTTCTGAGGAAGCCGCAAGATAGAGGAAAAGCTTTTCTCCTTCTTCCGGTTTAGACAACAGGGGCGGTGTGGACAAGAACTCCTTAAGTTCTTCAAAAGCTTGTTGACAGTCTTTCGTCCACTCAAAACCGTCACTTTATGTAAGACCTTGAAGAAGGGTAGACACCTCTCGGCCGATCTTGACAAAAATCGGCTTAATGCTGCTATCCTCCGGTGAGTTGTTGCACCTCTTTCTTACATATAGGCCGCCTCATATTGAGAATGGCCTGAATTTTCTCTGGGTTTGCCTCAATCCCCCGCCGGGTAACCAAGAAACCCAAGAATTTCCCTGCAGTAACTCCAAATGCACATTTACGTGGGTTAAGCTTTATTCTATGGAGCCGGAGGTTGTGGAAGGTCTCCTGCAGGTCGGCGACATGGTCAGTGGCACAGGTGCTTTTTGTCAACATATCATCTACATATACTTCCATGTTGCGGCCGAGCTGGTCTTTAAAAACTTTGTTCATCAGCCTCTGGTAGGTAGCTCCTGCATTCTTCAACCCGAAGGGCATTACTTTATAACAATAGATGCCCTTCTCGGTGATAAAAGAAGTATGTTCTTCATCTAAGGGGTTCAATTTTATCTGATTGTACCCTGAGAAGGCATCCATGAAGCTAAGAAGTTCATAACCAGAAGTTGAATCTACTAACTGGTCGATCCGTGGCAACGGAAAACTGTCCTTAGGACAAGCTTTGTTAAGATCGGTGTAATCGATGCATATTCTCCATCCTCCGTTGGCCTTCCGGACCATGACCACATTGGCTAGCCAATCAGGATATTGTGCCTCCCGAATATGACCGGCCATAAGCAATTTATCCACCTCTTCGTCTATGACCCTCTGCCGCTCAGAGGCGAAACTCCTTTTCTTCTGGCGAATAGGGCGGCAGCTTGGGTTGATATTAAGTTGATGAATAATCACCTCCGGAGGAATCCCGACCATGTCCGTCACTTTCCAGGCGAAGACATCCGCATTTGCCGATAAGAAGGCTAGGAGCTGATCCCGGACTTCAGGGAAGAGGAGCTTGCCAATTTGCACGATCTTAGTGGGATCATCCCCCAGGGGGCAAGAGATTAGAAGCTCCGCTGGCTCTCCTCTTCGCTCAACTTCCTAGGGTCAAACGACTCGGCGACCGGAGGAATTTTAGCCACCTGAGGACTAGGGGCTAAATGATAGCAGGGTCTAACCGAGTCTACCTCTCCGTGCATCGCACCAACTCCTTGGTTGGTAGGGAACTGCACCAACAGGCGCTTGGTAGATATAACTGCATCTAACATATTCAACCCGGGCGGCCGAGAATGGCGTTGTAAGCCAGGGGAACCCGAACCACCAGAAAATCCAGCATTACCATGCTTTGACATGGCGGCGATCCTGCCATTGCCGGTAAAGTAATCTCGCCTTCCACTCGTATAGAGTCTCCAGTGAAACCGACTAGAGGGACGGCTACAGGCCAAAGAGAGTCAAGAGGTAAATTCATCCGAAGAAATGCGTCATAAGTAAGCACATTAGCGAAGCTTCCACTGTCAATTAAGATCCTCTTTACAGGATGTTAGCGACCGTCATTGAAACAACGATGCTATCATCTTTTACAACATTACCCCCCGCTATATCTCCCCCAGAAGGGATTACATCATCTAGCTCTCCCCCTCCCTTGGCCTCTTAGAAGATGAGGCTCTTCGTGGGAAATCATGCCCACCATCCGTTCTATTGGGGTGTTATCAATGTTGGCTTGAGCGGGAGGAGGTCCCATCAAAGCTGGTATGGGAGGAGCCTCTTTCTTCTGGATGTACTGCCCAAGATATCCCCTTTGAATGAGTTCTTCGATGGCTTGCTTCAAGTTCCGACATTCTTCAGTGTCATGGCCGTAATCCCCGTGGAAACGGAAATAACGGTCCTGTCGCGGGCGGTGCCCTTCTTTAATGGGGGTGGACGCCATAAATAAGGCTCGTTTTCAATTTCCATAAGGATATGAGCCCAGGGCGCTAGGAGAGGTGTAAGATGGTCTTCTCTGGGAGCCAGGCTCTTGCGGCGGTCAGTCGGTCAGCGCGAGGGTTCGGACTTCTTGGGAGGGGACCCGTTCAACTCTGGGCGAGCGGGTCTCTTACCAGTCCTCTCCTACGCACCTCTCCTTGATGAATCATCTTCGTCAGCGCAGATATACTTCTGCGCACGGCTCAAGAGATCAGCATAAGAGGAAGGAGGTTTTTTGTCCAGAGAGTAAGTAAAACGGGAGGGACGGAGCCCCCGTTTTAAAGCCAGCATGGCTACAGCATCTTCAAGATGATAAATTTCTAGGGCCGCCACCTTGAAACGGGTTATAAAATCTTTCAAAGGTTTCCTTCTTGCTGCTGCACGGAGAATAAGCTGTCTGCTACTCGAGGAATCTTTCGACAAGCGTCAAAATGAGCCAGGAAAGATCTCTCCAGTTGTCGAAAAGAGTCAATACTACGTAAGGGCAGACGAGAATACCAAACACGGGCCGCCTTACGGAGGGTGGCCGGGAAGGAAATGCATAAGAGGGCATCAGTCGCTCCTTGGACCTGCATAATAGCTTTATAGCTCTCTAGATGATCTAGGGGATCGGTGGTACCGTCATAGGGGTCCAGTTGAGGAAATCAGAATCTCCTTGGAATAGGCTCTTCCATAACCCGCCGAGTGAGAGGGGGGCGGTGTCGTAATCCGACCCCGGCTGATTGTTGATCCTTTGACTAAGTTCCTCCAGCCTGCGATCTTGCTCCTCAAGACACCTTTCCATCCGATCAGTCATACGTCCTCCGGCTGGTTCAGGGGAACTAGAAAGAGACTGACGATGCCACCGGCGGTGCTCCGCATAAGGTTCCTTCCCCCGCTGCCGCCCGGTAGGTGGGCTGCTAGGGGAATGGGAGAGAGAGCGCGAACCGTCCCGGGAGCTTTGAGAACGCTGCCCTCCTGAGGAATAAGGACGGAGAGGCTTTGTCGGAGGGGATCTCCCTCGAGCTGATTGTCGGCTGACAGGAGTAGCCGACCTGGGCAACAGAGGTGGCTTGAGCCATTGCCGGGCTCCTCTAGAGTGCTGTTCTGCATCTGTTGAACCATCCCAACAAGAGTTTGGACTTGCTGGGTAAGGATCAGCAGTGGGTCTTGAGGAATAGCTGGGGCCAGCAGCGGCGAGGAAGGAATCGAAGGGTTCGACCTCACTGGCTCAGAAGAGCCAAGAGTTTTGAGATCATGGTTAGGAGGCGAGAGATGCCCCCCAGACCAATCAGAGGGATCCTCTTCCAAAGATCTAGAGCTCATGTTTGTGGAACCGTAGAACAGGTATTACTCACTGCTCCGACGATGGTCCCCTTCCTGGCGCGCCAATCTGATGTTGCTCAATCACCAGATTTTTTTTTTCTTTTTCTTTGCTATGAGATCTCTTACTCCAGGAAAAAGGAGCCCCCTTCCTTCAAGCATCCCCCCCCCCCCCGAGCTTCTTCTTTTTTTCTCTTTTTTGTGGGTCAGAAGGTCCACGTGTAAGATAAACGTTTACCCTAGGCCAGCGCCTGCTACGTGGTCATTTATCGGTGATTAACAATAAAGGTATTAAGAAACTTACTCATGAAGATAAGGATCTTCATGATGACCTTGGTTATCCCAAGGGAATGTCAGGGTTAGTGGGAGTGTCAGAGTCAGAGAAAAGGTATCTGGTCCTAAAACAGGAGCTCAGTATCTCCTTTTTCTAGATGAACGGCGATGTTCCAGTGTTTGTTTTATTCGAACCATTTAAAGCGTCATGATGCTTAATGATTCTCGATTTCTATTCCGGACACGACAGCTCGTCGTGTTTAGTGCTCCTGATACGAGAATGATTCCAAGACTGGGGGCCATCTAGGACTAGGGGCCGCCCAGACTTTGGGGGCCGCCTAGGACCAGGAGGCCACCCAGGACCTGGGAGCCGTCTGGGGCCAAGGGCCTGGGGGCCGTCTGGGGCCAAAGGCCGCCTAGGATTTAGGGGCCGTCCAGGACTAGGGGCCGCCCAGACCTTAGGGGCCGCCTAGGACTAGGGGCCGCCCAGACTTTGGGGGCTGCCTAGGACCAGGAGGCCGCCCAGGACCTGGGGGCCGTCTAGGACTAGGGGCCGCCCAGACTTTGGGGGCAGCCCAGACTTTGGGGGCCGCCTAGAACCAGGAGGCCGCCTAGGACCTGGGGCCGCCTAGGACTAGGGGCCGCCCAGACCCTGGGGGCCGCTTGGGGTCAAGGGCCGTCCAGGACTAGGGGCCGTCCAGACCTTGGGGGCCGTCCAGGACTAGGGGCCGCCTAGACCTTGGGGGCTGCCTAGGACCAGGGGGCCGCCCAGGACCTGGGGGCCGTCCAGGACCTGAGGGCCGCCTAGGACCTTGGGGCCGCCTAGGACTAGGGGCCGCCCAGACTCTGGGGCCGCCCAGACCTTGAGGGCCGCCTAGGATCAGGATCTTAATTTTTTGTTTTCCAACCATATCATTTACTAACCATTTTATTTACCAACTATATCAATGAGTAATTCACATTCTCAAAAGTGTTATTTATCTAAGAAATAAGAAGAAATAATTATCTATCAAAAAATGTATAAATTGATTTTCATCGACTAGATAAAATATTTTTTTATTTTAAAAATATTTTATTTTTTGTTTACAATCCTTGCTTCCTTATAATTCTCGCTTGCTCTATTCATCTACTATAAATTCTATCTAATTTTCAACTGAATGATTAGTGGATGTTAGTAAATCCAGCATATATATTCTTGTCTCCTCATCTTCTTCATTAATTTTCTTTCTATCATTAATCCTTTTTTTTTCTTCTCTTGGTCCCGCATTTATTTTCTTTTATTGTCACCTTTGGTCAAGTTTGATAAATAAGAAAGTTGAAAAAAATGATTTCTACCCTCACACATTATCTAATATACAAAAATAAATTTAGTTATGAATCATAAAAAATAGTATATGATCAGTATGTAAGAAGGTACGAAAGTATAAAAGGTACTGTAAGAAAAAATGAATATAATTTATCAACTTAATATAAAAAAATATAAGTAACAGACATAAAATTACTTTTTAATATATAAAAATTATAAATAATATTTTTATCTAAATATTATTAAAATAATTAACTCAACTTAAATCATCTAAGCTTTTTTTTTTTCATCAATTACATGAATATGCTTTCTTTACTCTGCTCTATTTAGAATGAAGTTGATACTCAAAATAAATTTTTTTTAAAAAAAAAAATTAGATAAGTTTGTTATTCTGTTATTAGATCATGTAATGGGCGTTTCTCTTTAGTGCGCGCTTCTCCATAGTTTGTTGTTGCAATATTGAACCCACTGTACCTGGGGCTGTTGGCCTGTTTTTATCCATGCAATATGTACAACATGGCGTGCCACTGTGGTTATTTTACTCACAAAATCAAATGCCACTGAAATGAGTGGAAGGAGAATTAGAAGTGGTTATCTTTGCTCTGCACTAATTTGTGCCTGCATTATCTTTTGTCCAGCAATGTTTGAGTCCAGTGTAAGTTGCGTTAGAACTATTAGATGTTAGGTAAGATTGATGGGCCAGAAAAGAGAGAGGTGATGTAGGTTAACAAACAAGTCTTAAATATCTTAATTATGCATATGTAAGATTAGAAGGGTTTTTTTCTTTTTTTTAATTTTTTTGACAAAGACTCTTTGATTAAGGATAGTAAATCATATTAATGGGCCATAGATGGAATCAACTTCAAAATATGGGTCAATTCAAATTCGTTTTATTTATTAATTGGATCAAAAATCTAAATCTGAACCAAACTATGTATTACACAAATAGGTTACACATGTAATCTACTTAATCTATAAACTTGTTTAACTAATGTGGCCCGTATAACTTGCATAAATTGTATAACTCACTAACCTATATAAAACCTATGTAATCTATATAATTTGTGTCACATATTTAATATTAATTTACTTATAAAATAATTATATATTAAGAATCATAAGTAAAGCATAAAAAAATTTATTCAAAAGAAAAAATAAAGATTAGAATAAAATCTTACACAAGCATATAATCATCATCATAAAATAATAATTAACTAAAAGGTTATATTAACTTAGATAAATAAGTCTAATATGTCATATTTAGATTAATGGGTCAATTTACATGAATTGATCAGTTTAATAATCCTATCAATTATGAATCAATTTCAGTTTAGAAGGCCAATCCATATTCCAACTTATTTATTAATTATATCTAACGAGTCAATCAACTTTTAATTCGAACTCATTTATACTCAACTCAAACCTACTATATTTATGTCAGATTTGAGTTATATCCAAAATTATCATCCCTACGTTCGATGCTTATAAAAGTGGCAAAACAAATGTTAAAGTGGCAAAACAACCTTATAGCCATACTTTTTTTAGGAGAAGAAAATAGAAAATAAGAAATGGGAGAGCATCCCTATTCCTGGGGAAAGGATGTCTAGGCTCACTTAAGCTTGAGAGTCATATATATATATATATATATATATATATATATATATATATATATATTGCCGCCGGGATCTGTCCTCCAACTCGGGTGCGATCGGTCTCCTGATCAAACTTCCTCCTGGGCGGACCTGCACAGAAGTCCTCACGCGAGAGGCATTGGGGGTGGCCCTCCGCGGAAGACCCTCCGACGCTCAAGTCAGTGGGGATCGACGATTAACAGAAATGAGGAGAAGGATCTCTCTGGGGAGTCCCTCCAGAGGTGGCCAATCGGGAGCTCGTGCGGAGCGCCGATGGCGGAAAAGGAGAAGGGTGAGCAGTGAAAGAGAGAGAGTGAGAGTGAGACTGAGCCAAGAGCTGTGTACGGAGGCTTGTGCGCCTACTTGAGAGAATCTGGGAGTGTCATATTTATAGGCAATCACCTGAATCTTAAGCGTCTTTTGGAAGGTTCAAAGGTTGGGATATGGAGATTATTCGAATCAAGCTGTTATGAGACTGGTGGGATTCGTATCTTGTCCGTTGAAGGATCGACGGCTAGGAGAGCTCTCTGATGGCCTGAGATCCGATGACTGTGTAGGTCCTGGGCCATTATTGCAGATCCTAGGCCATTATTGCAGATCCTAGGCCACTCCTCGATGTGATTCTTCGTTTGGGATTCTGTTACACTAGATTTGGGCTCTCCCGCGTCAGGTTCCGCGGAGGTGTATGTCGAGCCATGGGTTGCTCGGGGGTTGCTCGGGGGGACCGAGCTATTGATTGCTTGGAGAAGCCGAGCTATGGGTTGCTCGGAGGGACCGAGCTATGGGTTGCTCAGGGGAGCCGAGCTATGGGTTGCTCGGGGAAACCGAGCTATGGATTGCTCGGGGGAACCGAGCTATGGATGACTCGGGGAAACCGAGCTATGGGTTGCTCAGGGAAGCTGAGCTATGAATGGCCCGGGGAAACCGAGCTACAGGTTGCTCGGAGGAACCGAGCTATGGATGGCTCAGGAAAATTGAGCTATGGGTTGCTCGGGGGAACCGAGCTATGGATGGCCCGGGAAAACTGAGTTATGGATGGCCCAGGGAAGCCGGGCTATGGGTTGCTCGGGGAAGCCGAGCTATGGGTTGCTCGTGGAAGCCGAGCTATGGGTTGCTCGGGGGAACCGAGCTATAGATGGCCCGGGGAAACCGAGCTATGTGTTGCTCGGTGAAACCGAGCTATGGATCGCTCGGGGGAGCCGAGCTATCGCTTGGGGGAACCGAGCTACGGGTTGCTCGACCTGCCGGACCATACCAGTCAGCTCGTTCTTCGTGGGCGTAGTGTAGCAGGTGGGGGATGGGGCTGATCTTAGCCCTTTCACACGGTTATCAATGCAATGGCAATTTTACCTCTCAACACATGCCCCCACTCCCTAGTTCGAAGCGTAGGTTCGGGCGTAGGGAGTATAGACTTAGGTGGCACAATCCGAACGGAGGGATCTGTATTTGACAGCCCACGCAATGATGCCTTAATTAATGCTGCGTGGCCGTCTTTCCTTCTCGAGGTGGATCCATCGTTCCTTAGGAGCGAAGGTAACAGTTGGGGAAGCACCACGTAGGAGATCTCGATCTTCACGGCGCTTGTAGTGGCGGTTCCGGACATCTTGGTTGAGACGCCTTATCTTCCCCCTGAGGCGGTTTCTTTTGGGAAAAATAGAGTCGTAGTGGTGCCATCCCTATTCGTAGTGCTCTTTCACTTTCCCTTAGAGAACTTCATTTCCCCGTTTCCTTAGCGACCTTGTTCAGCGTTTCTTTCGATCGAAAACATGGTGAGTCCAAGCGATCAGGCTTCGGAGGTGACTCTGGCGGATCTGGAGCGGATACGCCGCATGTACAAGATTCCTCAGGATGTTACCTTATTGCTCCTGACGGCGGATGACAGGGTAACATCTGGATTAGGGAACGGAGCGTTCTGTTATGAGGAAAGTTTGAGGGCAGGCCTCAGGTTTCCTCTTCATCCGCTGGTGCGGGAGGTGATGAGGTTCTACAATATATGCTTCACCATGGTGGCTCCCAACAGTTGGCGCAATCTTATCGGATTCATCTCGTTGTGTAGCCATGTCGGGGTAATCGCGACCCTTTCGATGTTCAGGGTGTGCTACAATCTGGTCTCCGGAAGGGCCTCAGAGTGGCCTTACATCGGTCCCTGGAGGTCTTTCAAGATGATTTCGGATAACCCGTCGTCAATAAAGGAATGAAAATCGTGATTCTTTATAGTCGAGGGGAATATTGGCTCAGATTTCCCTCGGGTGTGGGGACGATACGTAAATGATCCAGAAGCGCATCTGGAGTTATCTGAGCAAGAGAAAAGGGATTTGATCGTGTTACGCGGCAGTCGAGTGCTTCTAGCCAGTGCCCTTCTATCGGAGGATGCTCTCTTCGTGGCCGGATTGAGTCCTGTTGATCCTCGTGGTGAGTATCACTTCGTAGCCAATAGCTTAATGTGATTTCAACTTTGATTTTTGTGCGAGCTAACGGGCGAGTCGTATTGCCCCTACAGCCGAAAGGTCGGCATTCGTAGATCAGGTGAGGGAGGATCTGGGCAAGCGTCGTAGGAGATCCGGCTCCAGTAGCAAGCATAGGGCCGAGAAGAGGTCTCGCCCTTCTGGCTCCCGTCCTAGGGGGATCAGGAGAGATGGTGATGATCGGCACTCCTCGTTGCCGCGGGCCAGAAGTATCGAAGTTCCGGTGGCGCACGGTCTTTCGGCGCCGGAGGAGGGTCTGTCAGGAGGAGAAGATCAAGATATCACGGGGATTTCGGAGGAGGCTGCTGAAATTTCCTCTCCACCTGCTATCGTTTTGTCCGACGATGGTGAGGGAATGACGTCGGTTCACTTGGAGACCCCCATGGCCGGGGCGGCTCGGTCTCCCTCATTGGAGGTCGGTGGCTCGAAGAGGTTGCAGGCGGAGGCGAGAGCGGCCCCCGCTTCGATCGAGGTGGGAGAAGCGGTTACAGCTACTGAGGTTCAGCCTGGGTTGCTGGTGGGAGAGTCAGCGGGGGATGAAGGGGTGGCCGAACCTGCCGAACCAGCGATCGAACCTCACGGGGCATCTTCCGGTGAAGGGCCTTCCACCGAGGCATAGGAGGCCCCGAGGGAAACCGAAGTTCAAGATGAGTCTACCGGCGGTAGAGGAATGTCCGAGGAGGCAGAAGCAGAAGAGGAGGAAGAAGGAGAAGGAGGGGAGCCGTCGAGCAAAGGGGACGCTTGGGCCGGGGCTTCCCTTGCCGGAGCCGAAATGCCCGAGGCTTCTCAAATGAGGGCTCTGGTAGAGGAAGTTGGCTGAACGAGGGCCTCAGGGGCCGCGGGCTCCCTGAGCGTAAATTTCCACTCACGCGATCCGGAGGTGAGTGCCATGTTCTCCGCCTTGATGCAGTCTACGTTCCAAGGGGGAGAGAGTTCCTCGGTAGGAGGGAACGATCCGGAGGATCTTGTCGATGTGGTGTTTGGTACACTGGAGTGCCGAACGAAGCTTTCCTTCTTCCCGAGATTGATGACCTTGCTCTCACGAGGATTGCTTCGGATTACGCATCTCGGGTAAGTCATCACACCGAAGCAGGGTTTTTAGTCAGTTAGTTCGACTGCGTTCCTCATATGTGCAATCCTTTTCACAGAATGCCCTGATCATGAGGGCGTTGAAATGGCGTTTGCATCTGGCCATCGGGGCTTGGGCTCGGGCCCGCAAAGAAGTCGATCACCTCAAGGAGAGGGTGAATTCAATGGTTAGCCTTTCTCGAGCCTTGGTGGTCTCCCAAGGGGAGCTTGGGGAGACTCGTAAGGTCCTTATAGCTGAGAGAGAAAGAGCCTCTCAACTTGCAATGCAGGTCAACGAGCTTCAAGGCTTCTGCGAGCAATCCGAGAAGGCCAGTCTGGAGTTATCTCAAATCAAAGCGGAGCATGAGAGTAAGGTCAATTCCATATAGTAGTTTTTCAATAAGAGGTGGGACCAGTTGAAAGCCATCCACGCTGAAGATAAGGGCAACTGGAGCAAGAGGCTCGAGGAGGAAGAGCACATGTGTCGGCGGCAGCAGGACCATCTCACCCGTCTAAATAAAGAGCTCGCCAAAACGAAGGATCGGCTAAGGTGGTCGAACGAACGAGCTGCTTGGCTCTCTAACGAGCTCGACTACGCCCATCAAGAGATTGCAGACACTCAGTCCCAAGTGGATAAACTCAAAGAGAGCCTTCGCCAAAATCAATCGGCTAAATCGAGGGCTCTCAATACGGTTCAACTGTTGGGTGATGAACTAGCTCGACGGGACGAGCAGGTAGGGTGTTATTTGTTTTATCCGTTTTGGCCTTTCAACTTTTGCCTTACTTGGCTTTTTGTCTGCAGGTGAACAAGATGAGCTAGGAGTTTCAGGAACGGTTGAAGGCCTTCGGAGAGGAGGCGGCCTCGAGGCACTGAAAGACCTTTGAATTGGAGAAGCAATTGGCCAAGGCGAACGCGCGAGCCTCTTCAGCAGTGGAGGAGTATAAGAACTTTACCCAATTTGTCGAGGAACGCAGGGCGGCCTGTGCCGATGCATTCCGGTTCGGCGAAGAGGAGGTGTGGGCTAAGGTTACTCAAGCTTATTCTGACATGGACTTGTCTTGTTTGGAAGCCAAATACTACGAGACCCGCACCCCAGGGGACGAGGAAGACGAATATGAAGAGATTTCTGACGTCAATCTCGAAGCTATTCTGGGCATCGACGTTGCTGCCGAGGTATCCTGGCGGGACACCATCGAGAAGGGGGGGCCGAGCGACGCTACCGCTGATGCTACCGCAGGAGACGCCATGTCTGATCCCAAGTCTTGATCTCTTGGGACCCCCATATTTTTTTTCTGTTTCTTTCCTTTTGTAGTTTGATCGGAAATTTGCAAACAGATCAGTTGTTTTCATTTGTTTGCCTTTCTTGGATGATTTCTCATCTTAAATTTTTATCCCAACTGCGAGCGCCGCTTGGTTTGTTTTCTGGCTCGAATTTGAGGGAACATCTTGGTCGAGGCCAAGGCATAGGGATAGCCCCAACGAAGGAGTCGAGCGACAACACAGCTTGGTACAAAAGGAGGTTGAGAGACTATTCAATTCGGCTTAAGCCGAATGACACAATGGTTTGGCTAGGGCCGAAGGATGAAACAGCTCGGCTGGGGCCGAGAGACGAGATAGCTCGGCTAGAGCCGAGAAAAGAAATAGCTCGGCTAGGGCCGAGGGATGAAATAGCTCAGTTAGGGCCGAGGGATGAAATAGCTTGGCTAGGGCCGAGGGGTGAAACAGCTCGGCTAGGGCCGAGAAAAGGAATAGCTCGGATAGGGCCGGGGGATGAAATAGCTCGGCTAGGGCCGAGGGATGAAATAGCTCGGCTAGGGCCGAGAAAAGGAATAGCTCGGCTAGGACCGAGGGATGAAATAGCTCGACTAGGGCCGAGGGGTGAAATAGCTCGGCTAGGGCCGAGAAAAGGAATAGCTCAGCTAGGGCCGAGGGATGAAATAGCTCGGCTAGGGCCGAGGGGTGAAATAGCTTAGCTAGGGCCAAGAAATGCGGTAGGTCAGCTGGACGGGACCAGAAACCACAAAAGCATCTTGGCTAGGACCGGGGTAGTCCGCCTTATCAGTGGCGAAACCGTGGGCGTGCCTTCGACGAAAAGAGGGGAGTTTGTTCCCAAGCAGGGGGGTTTGTTGAATCCTCATTGTCATCCCTTTATTCTTTTCGATAAAGAGAGGGTGACTCCTCGCTTCTCTTTATTACCCCCGTCAGTGCTTTGTCTTTTCCAAGGTAGGTCGATTTTCATTCCGCCGAAGTAGGTAGTACGGCTCTGCAGCCAGCAAAAGGTCGTCTCGGCACTTTCCAAGGGACCTTTGCTGTGTCGATCTTTTCCAATGCAGGTTGCTTTGGCGTGTGGTGTAAGCGCTTATTTGCCATTGGAGGACGTCATTTTCGCGGGACGATCTCAGTACTTGTAAGATCGGCGGACGATTTTTTGCATTTAAAGCTCATGATCCGGGATCAGAGAAAATCTTTTGGCATGCGTCATGGTTCGGACGACGCGCTTGGCGTGCAATGTGGGGCGCTGTTTTCATTTCAGGAGGCCATGTGGTGGCGTGGGTCAGGCGTTTTGAATCTTGGGGCTTTCTGTTCTGATAGCTGCTCCCGGTTTATCTTCGCCTATAAAAAGGGGAAAGAGGGCTGTGTTGGGCCATCCCAGAGTTTTCTTTTCTACGAATTGTGAAGGTACACATAATGTCTCTCTTGGGGCTTTGAGCGGGGGGACTGAGCTTTCCTTCTACAAGTCGTCGTCCTTCGGACAGCTGGGGTGATGAAGGAGCCGCCGAAGGGTGGCTCGTCCTCAAGAAAGGAGTTCCAGAGATCGTATGGAGAGCGCACAGGAGGTTCGTAGAGATCGCATGGAGAGCGCACATATACGCTTCCTATGTGTCCTTTGCGGTTCACCTTTGGGGACGCAGGGTAGGAAGTGCACGCGTGCTCCCCATGACTTGCGTGAACTTTGCCTCCTCCCCTGGTTTGGATTCCTAGGCTCATCCGTCCGGGGAATATTTTGCCACGTGAGGAGGGGGTGGTGGTGTGTTGTCCGCTAGTACATTGCCTTTGACTTAGGCAGTGACTAGCGGTACTCACTCGATTTGGGAGAGTACCCCATTATCAGAGTCCGCAAGCTTTCTTCCTACTCGCTGGAGGGCTCTACAGATGGGTGGCTTGGGACAAGGCCCGTCCACCCTTTATGATTTCTCTGATATCTCGGGCCGGGTTTCGAGATATCATTATTAACTGAAGCTGGTCGCAACAGTCGGGCTGAGTCATTTGCTCATTATCAGCGCGAGCTGATTGGTTCGTGGCTTGCCTGATTCGTTGGATCGAATGTCGAAGTATCATTGTTACCCAAGCTGTCTTGGAGCAGTTCGGCTGAGCTATGTACTTGTCTTTATTTCCTGTGTTTCAACGCACTTGTAATGCCTCTTAGGCGGTTGTAATTCATTTCGCTGGCAATGAAATAAAGAAAGTGTTGCCCTTTCTCCCAGCTTATGTTTCTTTTTGTTCCGAGAGCTGTCGCTCCCGTGTCGTAACATAATTCGCCGCTTTGTTTTTTGCCTAAATCGTGGCTCGGTTCTCAGTAGGGGAGACCGTCTGTTCCTATTTGAAGGGAGACCTGGGCGGTCATGCGGACTCACGCGGTAGACATGATTTTGTTTGTAGAACGAAACAGGTGTTTCTTCGAAAAGAGAGCTCATATATCTCTTTTGGGTAGAGGGAGGGCCTTTACCTCTACCAAAGTACCACGAGGCGCTAACCTCGTCTTGGGGTGCTTAAGAAGCTGCTTGTCTCGTCCGAGCTTCCAGATAGTATCTTACTTGGCGCAGGATAAGGCGCGGAGATATCACTCGTTCTTGGCCGAGGATTTTGTGCTACACGACCCGGTCGGGGCTTATAAGCTACCCGAATTCGGATGGAACTTTGGAGATTACTTGGTCTGGTCGGGATTTGTGATAACAAGACATGCGTCTCGGCTTTATGCCTAGGCTTTGATAGTGGGAAGAACTCCTCGGCTTTTGCCAGTATTCTTGGTAGTAGAACATATTCCTTGACTTTGGCCGAAGCTCAGAGATTTATTGCTCGTCCCTGCCGAGGTTGGAGATTTATTGCTTGGTTCTACCGAGGTTCGGAGATTTATTGCTCGGCCCTGCCGAGGTTCGGAGTTTTATTGCTTGGCCCTACCGAGGTTCGGAGATTTATTGCTCGGCCCTGCCGAGGTTTGGAGATTTATTGCTCGGCCCTGCCGAGGTTCAGAGTTTTATTGCTCGGCCCTGTCGAGGTTCGGAGATTTATTGCTCGGCCCTGCTGAGATTCGGAGATTTATTGCTCAGAGGGATGACTCGATCGTCGCCGAGACTCCTGATGTTTGGTTCCTGTGAGATTCAGTGGGGACCACCAAAGCGAAACCGATAGTGCATGGGGACGCCCGATATTTATGATTTGGTGGTTTCCGAGGGAAGTGAGTTAGCGTCAGCTGCTGACACGTCTTTCGTTTCCTCGCACTTCTCCAAAAGCGGCTGATTCGAGGAGATCCAATGGGGTTTCGGGAACATTTACTTCGTGAGGGCCCGACAAATCGGAAGGAACCCAGTTCTAGAGAAGGAGGGGGGTTCCTGAGAAGTTCATCGATGCTTACAGATTTTCCTCGGGAAGGGGTGCGACTCTTCGCTTCCTGTGGGCGCCAGCCAAAGTGGCGACACGCGGCAGATTCTCACGGGTCGGGATTTATGACCCGACTGCTCGAGATACTCGCTTGGGTAGTATAAATATGGATGAGAGGGATGACAGTGTTTGTCATTCTTTCAGCTAGCCTCTCGACAGCTCCTGAGAGCGGGTATGGCTTCTCAGGGTGAAGGGCAATCATCCGAAGAATCGAGCGTTGTTAGCAATGGCCGTAGGGGCTTCCGGGGGAGCCGCTCCTCCGTGACTATCGATGGCATGGCCTTGGCGTCGGCTCTAGCAGGCCATGAGCAGCTCAAGAAGTCGATCGAGGAGTTTCTTGCCGTTTCTGCAAGGGAGGCTGAGGCTCTTCGCTGGATGATTGCCCGACAGGAGGGGGTGATAGCATCCCTCCGTCAGCAAGTCGCCGAGCTGACTCGGCGTATGGAGGACCCGGCAGTTCTTGGGCGGGACAATAGGCCTCTTTGAAGGCCATTTTTCACTTTTTCTTTTTGTACTTTTCTCTATAATGAATAAAGAGTGAAGTTCTTTTTTGGCAATCTCTTGTTCCCTGCTGAGATCATCGTTTGGTCCATAAAAAGGAAAAATCGTTTGTCCCTGTTCGAGCCAAAGGGAGACCTGGGCGGTCCCGTGGGCTTACGCGGTAAATCATGGTCTCGTTTGCGGAGCGAGACAGGCGCTTAGGCGGTAAGGCGTAGGGATATTACTCGGTTAGCCCGGGGATTTAGTAGTAGGAGAGGTTCCCCGACTTTGTCTGGGGTTCTTAGGTGGCCATGTAGGGCCTGTCGAGGCCTTTAGGGATTTGCTAAAGGCGCGGAATTTGTACCCACTGACGATATTGCACGACGTGCATTCTTCGAACTGGCCGAAGCTATGGGGACTGTTCGGAAGTCCTTCAGTTTCGATCGAGGTTTGCGTGCTTCAGTTTTCGCCAGGACTTATGCACTCCGATTTTAGCCGGGGCTTTATGCACTCCAGTTTTAGCCGGGGCTTTTAGAATTCATCACTCGGCCCAGCCGAGGTTCGGAGATCATTGGCTTGGCCCAGCCGAGGTTCGGAGATTGGTTGCTCGGCCCAGCCAAGGTTCGGAGATTATTTGCTCGGCCCAGCCGAGGTTCGGAGATTATTTGCTTGGCCCAGCCGAGGTTCGGAGATTAGTTGCTCGGCCCAGCTGAGGTTCGGAGATTATTGGCTTGGCCCAGCCGAGGTTCGGAGACTAGTTGCTCAACCCATACGAGGTTCGGAGATTAGTTGCTCGGCCTAGCTAAGGTTTGGAGATTTCCTGCTTAAATAGATAACTCGGTCGTGCCGAGGATTGGTAAGCAGCATCTGTTTTTCTTCACGATTTTTGGTGATATAATTTGTGGTGATTTATGCCATGAATTATGAAACAATATGCCAACAAAAATTTAAGAAGGCGAGCCTATAGAGGGCGTACCCTACTGATGATACTTGCAGAGATTGTCCAAATTCCACGTCCGAGGGATGGATCTTTCGCTTAGATCTTGCAGCTTGTAGGTCCCGGGTCCGACGACCTCTGCTACTTGGTAGGGGCCTTCCCAGTTTGGAGCTAGCTTACCTTGCTTCAGCGGTTTGGAGACAGATGCTTTTCGGAGAACGAGGTCGCCAGGCAAGAAAGCTTTCCCTTTGACTCTGGAGGCATGGTAACGGGCCACTCTTTGCTGGTAGGTAGCTATTCTGATCCGAGCTTTTTCTCTGATCTCCTCCACCAGGTCAAGGTTGGCGCGGAGCTGCTCGTCATTGGCTTCCTCCGAGTAGCTCTCCACCCGCAGGGAAGGGAGCCCTATCTCCACGGGGATGACGGCCTCTGTGCCGAAGGCCATTCGAAATGGGGTCTCGCCTATGGGCACTCTCGGGGTGGTGCGGTAGGCCCATAGGACATGGTGCAACTCGTCTGCCCACCTGCCTCGGGCTCTGGAGAGTTAAGCTTTGATCCCTTGATGCAAGGTTCGGTTGGTTACTTCGGCTACTCTGTTAGCCTGTGGATGTCCACCGAGATAAGGCGGTGATGGATCCCATGCTCCTCGCAGAACTGGCGAAACTTTGGATTATCGAATTGTTTGCCGTTGTCAGTGATGATGGTGTGTGGGAGGCCGAAGCGGCAGATGATGGATTTCCACACGAAGTCCTTGGCCCAAGCCTCAGTTACTTGAGCAACTGCTTCCGCCTCGACCCATTTGGTGAAGTAATCGATGGCGAGAATAAAAACTTCCGCTGCCCCGTGGCGAGTGGAAATGGGCCGAGAATGTCCATTCCCCACTTGGCAAAGGGCCAAGCGGAGGAAATGGGGACCAGACTGGCGGAGGGGAGCCTCTGAATACTGGAGTGTCTTTGGCATGGGTCACAAGCTCGGACAAGGTCGTCAGCATCCTTTTGTATGGTTGGCCAATAGTAACCTTGACGCAGCACCTTATGGCATAAGGACTGGCTCCCCAGATGGTTGTCGTAAATCCCCTCGTGTACCTCCCGAAGGGCATAATCACCTTCAGATGGGCGAAGGCATCTAAGCAATGGCATAGAGAAGGACCGCTTGTAGAGCTGGTCATCAATCAACACATAGTGGGTAGCTTGCAGCTTTAGCCTTCTAGCTTCTTTCCGATCGGCCGGGAGCGACCCTTCTTTAAGGTACTTCAGATGGGGTCAAACCATGATGGTTCGGCCTCAACTTGCATCACTCGGTCAGCTTCCGCGATACTAGGTCTCTCCAAAATCTCCAGATGAAATTTCTGTTCGGCATCCATTGATTCCACAGTTGCCAGCCGAGATAATAAGTCAGCACGGGCATTTTTGGATCTAGGAATCTGAATGATCTCAAATTCAGGGAAATGGTAGAGTAGGCCTCGAACCTCTTGGAGATATCGGATCATGTTCGGTTCCCGAGCCTCAAACTCCCCTCGCACGTGACCTGCCACCAGCTGAGAGTCGGTGAAGGCATTAAGTTTCTCCACCTTAAGGCTGCGGGCGATCCGGAGACCGGCCAGCAGAGCTTCATATTCAGCTTCGTTATTGGAGGCCGGGAAGGAGAAGCGGACGCCATATTCAAAAGAGCCCCCTCCGGGCTGGTGAGGACTAGGCCCGCACCGGAGCAATGGGCGTTGGACGATCCGTCGACATGGAGGAGCCACCGGGCATCAGATTTTGGGCTCTCGGGGAGTTGGGGGTGGAGCCGTCCTCCGGGATGGTACATTCGAGGAGGAAGTCGGCTAGCACCTGAGCTTTGATGGCCGAGCGAGGCTGAAATCGAATATCGTGCTCGCTCAGCTCGACGGCCCATTTAGTCATTCTCCCCGATGTCTCCGGGCGATGGACCACCGCCTTGATGGGTTGGTCAGTTAGTACCGTCACAGAATGTGCTTGGAAGTATGGCCGCAACTTTCGGACTGAGGTGATCAAGGCCAACACCATCTTCTCAATCCGGGTATACCTCATCTCCGCATCTCGGAGCAGTTTGCTGACATAATAAATCGGCTTCTGGGCCTTATTTTCTTCTCTGACCAACACCGAGCAAACGACACCTTCAGAGACAGCCAGATACATGAACAATGTCTCCTTAGGATTTGGACTGTTGAGGAGAGGGGGAGAGCCGAGGTATTTCTTGAGATCTTCGAATGATTTTTGACACTCGGAAGACCATTGGAAATTCTTAGCCGATCGAAGAGTTTTGAAGAAGGGGATGCATCTTTCGGTAGAATGAGCCACGAAGCGGTTAAGGGCTGCTATTCTCCCAGTTAGGCGCTGGACTTCTTTAATAGACGTCGGGGGCGCCATCTGCTGGAGAGCCTGGATCTTCTGGGGGTTAGCTTCGATACCCTGCTGGGAGACCATGAAGCCAAAGAACTTCCCAGAGTTAATGCCGAAGGCGCACTTAGTTGGGTTTAGCTTCATCCAATATTTGCAGAGTGTCGCAAAGCTCTCCGAGAGATCCTTGACGTGCTGTGATGCTTCCTTGATTTTGACCAGCATGTCATCGACGTATACCTCCATGTTTCGGCCGATTTGCTCTTTGAAAACTTTGTTGACCAGCCTTTGGTAGGTGGCACCTGCATTTTTAAGGCCGAAAGGCATAACACGGTAACAGTAAGTACCTCGGTCGATTATGAAGGCGGTCTTTTCTTCATCTTCGGGGGCCATCCGGATTTGGTTGTAGCCCGAGTAGGCATCCATGAACGTCAGCATGTGGTGACCCAAGGTGGCATCCACAAGTTGATCAATTCGGGAGAGAGGAAAGCTGTCCTTCGGGCGCGCTTTGTTAAGGTCGGTGAAGTCGATGCAGATTTGCCACTTGCCGCTCGACTTCTTTACCATGACGACATTTGATAGCCAACTTGGGTAATTCACCTCCCGAATGAAGTTCGCCTTGATTTATCAACCTCCTCTTCAATAGCTCTATGCCGCTCTGGGGCGAAACTCCTCTTCTTTTGTTTGACGGGCTGGTACATCTCATCCACGTTAAGGCGGTGGATGAAAACTTCGAGGCTGATTCCTGGCATATCGGAGGCGGACCAGGCAAAGACATCGGCATTGCTTCAGAGAAAGTCGATCAGCTCCTGTCGGGATTCACCTTTTAGCAGCAACCCGATCTTTATGGTTTGGTTAGGACGAGCTTCGTCCAGTGGTACTTCTTCCAGTTCCTCGGCTGGTTCTTCCCGTTGCTCAGCGAAGTCCTTCTGAGTGTCCAGCCCATCAACTTCAGGCATTCTGGACTGAAGGCTGGTGACAAAACACCATCGAGCCATAGTTTGGCTTCCTTGGACAACACCAACTCCCCGCCCGGTGGGAAACTTCATAGATAGGTGTGGGATGGAGACAACAGCTTTGAGGGACATCAGGCCGGGTCTCCCAAATATCGCATTGTAAGGTGACCTAAGCTTGGTCACTAGGAAGTCCGTGTGAACAGTGGCCACAAGGGGCTAGGTTCCTGCCCGAACCATTAAGGTTACGACCCCTTCTGGGACGATAACATCGCCGGTGAACCCCATTAGGGTGGAGTCCACGGCTCGGAGGTTTTCCACGAGCAATTTCATCTTGGCAAACACATCAAGGTACAGAACATTCATGGAGCTTCCACTATCAATAAGGATCCGACTTACATCGTAGTTATTTAAATTGAGAGATACAACCAATGCGTCGTCATGTGGGAATTGTATCCCTTGGATATCGTCGTCAGAGAAGGAGAGCTCGCCCGTTCGTGCTTTCTTTGGCGCCAAGCCTTCACCATCATTTTGGAGCTCGAACTACCGGCCTCTTCAATCATGTTGATGTGGCCAATTACTGGTGGATTTGGAGGAGGAGGAGGCTGCTGAAGCTCGGGCTGGCAGTCACCCCCTTGTCCTGGCTTGGGCGCCCTCCTGAACTGGTTCAATCGGCCCCGTTGGATTAGCCTCTCAATTTCATTCTTCAACTGCCAGCATTCCTCGGTATCGTGGCCATGCTCCCGGTGATAGCGGCAGTACTTGGTGGGGTCCCTCCGAGTTGGGTTCACTCGGAGAGGAGTTGGTCGGGGGAGCTGGCGCTCAATCTCTATGAGGATTTGCGCCCTAGGAACAGTGAGTGGGGTGTACCGGTCGAATCGCCTGGGCGGGCTCTGGGAGCGATTTCTTGGCGGTAGTGGGGGAGCCCTTTGGCGATGAGGCGAGCTGGGCTGACGGATAGGTCGGTGCCTGTCCGAACTTTTAGGTTCTTTCTTCTTCGCCAGCTCGGCGCGGGTAGCTCTCCGTGATTCTTCGACCCTAGCGTATTTGTCTGCCAGGGCCATCATATCGGAGAGGTTCGGAGGGTAGCTGACCTCCATCGCCAGGTAGAAGTCACTCTCCTTCAAAACTCCCCCGCTAGGGTGGACATAGCCACCTCATGATTAAGGTGGTCCACCTCCAGCATGGCCTTGTTAAAACGGCCAAGGTAATTTCTCAAGGACTCCCCCTCTCTCTACTTAACTTCAGAGAGGGAATCGGATCTTCATCGGTGACGGCGGCTGCTGATGAACTAGCCAATAAAAAGATGGCTCAGCTCGTCAAACGAATCAACGGAACCCGGTTTCAAGGCATTGAATCAGGTTCGGGCAGATCCTCTGAGGGTGGAAGGGAAGGCGCGGTAGAGGATCGCATCTGATGCTCCATGGAACATCATTATTGACCGGAAGCTACTGAGGTGATCATCCGGATCAGAGGAGCCATGGTAGGGCTCGATGGCTGGTAGCTTAACATGGGAGGGAATCACTTCCTCCATGATCCCTTTGGAGAAGGGGATGCCCTGCTCTGCCTTGGGGTGAGGCGGATGAGCCTGCTTGGCGGCGTCCAGCTCCTGACGCATCTCACAGAGTTGTCGGCAGATCTCCTCTTCAGATATAAGAGGAAGAGCCGGGCGAGGAGAGCACGGGGATGGCATCGAATCATGGCGGAAGGACTCCGGAGAGAGGGACCGGGCTCGCTGAGATCTGGGAGGATCCCTGTTGCAGCCCCCTCGTAGGACTGGTCTGTCCTCCTTGGGTCGGTGTGGGGGGTCCGCAACTCCATGCGGACCAGAAGAAGAGGTGGCCGGAGAGAAAGGGGCTGCGGCCTCCTCAAGGAGGTGTGGAGCAGGGGCAGTTGCAAGGCGCTCCTAAATCAGATGGGTCAGAGCTTGGACCTGCTGGACCAGCGTGGCGAGCTGATCCTGGGTCACCAGGATAGCTGGCGGCGATGGGGTCTCAACAGGTGGCGGCTACGGTGCCATGCTACTCATCGGATCAGGTCTCTGGGAGGCAACCTGGTCTTGGGCCTCAGATGTTGCTCTTCTCCGATTAGCCATTGGAGAGGTTCTCTTCCGGATCGAGATCCTTATCTCCTTTCTTCAAGTTTTAATGGGACTTGAGGCCCTTCCTCTAGCGCCAATCTGTTGCCTCCGGGATCTGTCCTCCGACTCAGGCGCGATCGGTCTCCTGATCAGGCTTCCTCCTAGGCGGACCTGCACAGAAGTCCTAACGCGAGAGGCGTTGGGGGTGGCCCTCCGCGGAAGACCCTCCGACGCTCAAGTCAGTGGGGATCGACGATCAACAGAAATGAGGAGAATGATCTCTCTATGGAGTCCCTCCAGGGGGACCAATCGGGAGCTCGTGCGGAGCGCCGACGGCAGAAAAGGAGGAGGGTGAGCAGTGAAAGAGAGAGTGAGACTGAGACTGAGCCAAGAGCTATGTACGGGGGCTTGTGCGCCTACTTGAGAGAATCTGGGAGTGTCATATTTATAGGCAATCACCTGAATCTTGAGCGCCTTCTGGAAGGTTCGAAGGTTGTTGGGATATGGAGATGATTCGAATCAAGCTATTGTGAGGCCGGTGGGATCCGTATCTTATCCGTTGAAGGATCGACGGCTGGGAGAGCTCTCTGATGGCCTGAGATTCGATGACTGTGTAGGTCCTGGGCCATTATTGCAGATCCTAGGCCGTTATTGCAGATCCTAGGCCACTCCTCGATATGATTCTTCGTTTGGGATTTTGTTACACTAGACTTGGGCTCTCCCGCACCAGGTTCCGCGAAGGTGCATATCGAGCCATTGATTGCTCGGGGGTTGCTCGGGGGAACCGAGCTATTGATTGCTCTGGAAAGCCGAGCTATGGGTTGCTCGGGGGGACCGAGCTATGGGTTGCTCGGGGAAACCGAGCTATGGATTGCTCAGGGGAGCCGAGCTATGGGTTGCCCGGGGAAGCCGAGCTATGGATGACTCGGGGAAACCGAGCTATGGGTTGCTCGGGGAAGCTGAGCTATGAATGGCCCGGGGAAACCGAGCTATAGGTTGCTCGGGGGAACCGAGCTATGGATGGCCCGGGGAAACCGAGCTATGGATGGCCCGGGGAAACCGGGCTATGGGTTGCTCGGGGAAGCCGAGCTATGGATGGCCCGGGGAAATTGAGCTATGGGTTGCTCGACGAAACCGAGCTATGGATCGCTCGGGGGAGCCGAGCTACGGGTTGCTCGACCTGCCGGACCATACCAGTCAGCTCGTTCTTCATGGGCATAGTGTAGCAGGTGGGGGATGGGGCTAATCTTAGCCCCTTCGCATGATTATCAACGTAATGGCAATTTTATCCTTCAACAATATATATATATATATATATATATATATATATATATATATATATATATATATATATATATATATATATAATATGATGAAAAAAGATATCTTCTTGCTTTTATAAAAATCTTTCATTTCTCACTAGCTTCTATATTTGACGACAAGATTAAATAGCCCATCTAGGTTGTGCATGACCTACTTTGCTAGTAGGTCCACCTCTTGTAGCCTTACGACACCTTAGTAGGATTAGGCATGGGCACTGGGCCATGCCGTGCTAGGCACGGCCCAGGCCCATCGTGCCAGAAAAATTACCGTGCCGTGCTTGGCACGGCCCATTAACAAATGGGCCGTGCCAGGCATGGCCCACTAAAAAAAATTCAAATTCGGCACGGCCCGTGACCAAACAAGAAATGGGCCACGGGCCGTGCCTGGCACGGCCCAGTAGGGCCGTAGCTGGGCCGTGCTAAAACGGCCCTTTTGGGCCGTTTTGTGGGCCGTGCCATGGCACGGCCCAGAAGGGCTGTTTTGGCACGGCCCAGCAACGGCCCTGCTGGGCCGTACCATGGCACAGCCCTGCTGGGCCGTGCAAGAACGGCCCTGCTGGGCCATTTTGTAGGCCGTGCCATGGCACGGCCTACAAGGGCTATGCCATGGCATGGCTGGTGCCAGGAGCACACTGTGCACCTAGGCACCAGCCAGCTGATCCAAGCCATGATCCTGATCGGCGATGATGGATCCGACGATTGCGATCGATCTGATCAGAGATGATCCGACGGTTGCGATCGATCCATGCCATAATCCTGATCGGCGATGATCGATCCGACGGTTGCGATCCATCTGATCGGTGATGATCCGACACGATCGATCCAAGTCATGATCCCGATCGGTGATGATCGATCGGACCGTTGCGATCAATTCGATCGGAGACGATCCGACGGTTGCGATCGATCCAAGCCATGATCCGATCAGGGATGATCGATCCGACAGTTGCGATCCATCCGATCGGCGATGATCCGATGATTGCAATCGATCCAAGCCATGATCCCGATCGACGATGATCGATTGGATCGTTGCGATTAATCCGATCAGAGACGATCCGACGGTTGCGATCGATCCAAGCCATGATCCCGATTGGGGATGATCGATCCGATGGTTGCAATCCATCCAATCGGAGACGATCCGACGGTTGCGATCAATCCAAGCCATGATCCCGATCGGCGATGATCAATCCAACAGTTGCGATCCATCCGATCGGAGACGATCTGATGGTTGCGATCGATACAAGCCATGATCCCGATCGACAATGATTGATCGGACTGTTGCGATCAATCCGATCGGAGACGATCCGATGTCTGCGATCGATCCAAGCCATGATCATGATCGGTGATGATCAATCCGACGGTTGCGATCCATCTGATTGGAGATGATCCGATGTCTGCGATCGATCCAAGCCATGATCCCGATCAGCGATGATCAATCCGATGGTTGCGACTCATCCAATCGGAGATGATTCGACGTCTGGATCGATCCAAGCCATGATCCTGAACGGCGATGATCAATCTGACGGTTGCGATCAATCCGATCGGAGACGATCCGATGGTTACGATCGATCCAAGCCATGATCCCGATCGGTGATGATCAATCCAACAGTTGCAATCCATCTGATCGGAGACAATCCGATGGTTGCGATCGATCCAAGCCATGATCCCAATCAACAATGATCGATCGGACTGTTGCGATCCATCTGATCGGAGATGATCCGACGTCTGCGATCGATCCAAGCCATGATCCCAATCAGGGATGATCGATCCGACGGTTGCGATCGATCTGATCGAAGACGATCCAATGGTTGCGATTGATCCATGCCATGATCCTGATAGGCGATGATCGATCCGACGGTTGCGATCCATTCGATCGAAGACGATTCGACAGTTGCGATCGATCCAAGCCATGATCCCGATCGGCTATGATCGATCTGATCAGAGATGATCCGACGGTTGCGATCGATCCATACTATGATCCTGATCTGCTATTATCGATCGAACGGTTGCGATCTATCCAATCGGAGACGATCCAACGATTGCGATCGATCCAAGCTATGATCCCGATCGGCGATGATCGATCGGACCATTGTGATCAATCTGATCGGAGACGATCCGACGTCTTCGATCGATCCAAGCCATGATCCTGATCGGCGATGATCAATCCGATGGTTGTGATCGATCCAAGCCATGATCCTGATCGGTGATGATCGATCCGACGGTTGTGATCAATCCAAGCCATGATCCCGATTGGTGATGATCGATCGAACCGTTGCGATCGATCCGATCGGAGACGATCCGACGGTTGCGATCGATTCAAGCTATGATCCCGATCGAGGATGATCAATCCAATGGTCCATCGAAGACGATCCGACAGTTGCGATCGATCCAAGCCATGATCCCGATCGGCGATGATCAATCCGACGGTTGTGATCCATCCGATCGGCGATGATCCGACGGTTGCGATCTTTCTATTTTTTCTTCTTATTTATTATGTTCTAGAGGTCAGGCCTAGCCCCCCTCCCTTCTGTACCATTTTAATTTTAAATTAATAAATTGGTAGGGGTCTGTGCCAAACCCCCCATCATTATGGTGGCTTTATATTAATAAAATTTCTTTATTCCTAATAATTTTTTAATTTATCAAAAAAAATTATATTTTTTATAAATTTTTTTATTTGAGCTGTGCATGGGCCAGGCCCCAGGTAGACCGTGCCTGGCACGGCCCAGGCCCACCTGGGCCATCCTGGTACGGCCCACCTGGGCCGGCACGGTCCACATGGGCCGGCACGGCCCATGCCCACCTGGGCCGTGCCGGCACGGCACGACGGGCCGGCCCAGGCCCGTCATGGGCCGTGCCGTGCTGGGCCAACAGAAAAAAATTTTTGGGCCCGGCACGGCCTGGTACTGTAGCAGTGCCGGGCCGTGCCTGGCACGGTCCATCAGGGCCTGGGCCATGCCGTGCCATGAATGGCACGGTCCAATACCCACCTCTAAGTAGGATATCGTTAAGGCTCAGCTAGACGTTGATAAGTTATGGTTTATGGTATTCTCATTTGCTCTCATGAAGCTGCTTGCCTAGGAATCAAACACAACGATAATAAAATGGAAAGAGCCTATCCATAAATCGCCTCTAAATCCATCATAATAGTTTGATAGTGAGTTAAAAAAACAAATATTTTATGCACACCGATACCAACGTTGCCGAATGGCACTACTTCGCATCACTTTTTTTTTTCGCCCTTTTTTTCTCAGCGGGGCACACGTGCCAGAACCGTCGGTGCATGATCTTCCGACAAGTATTGCCACACATTTGCCCCCAGCCTATATTCCCAATTCAACGGCCACGTGTTCGGAATGATGCAAGCATGTGAGCGCGAGGGTGGCGTGCAATCCGGACGCTCACATGAACACTGGTTGGTAGGAAAGCAATAGCATGCAAGAGATGCAATGCACCTCAAGCGTGACCACATTTATCACAACTTCAACTGCTATAGGCCACCAAATTGTACGACTCGCATGCACTTCTTCTTGTCCGTTTCCCAACCATTCACCAAGATCACAGGGAAAGGCACGCTTGAAGGAAGGCCAGCCATGTGGGTGTCCTTTGCCACCAAACTGGATTGGAGCGCATGGTCATGGGGATGCATCATGCGTCGCATGCATCATGCCAAGACAAACAAAACCTCCCATGAGTGGATGGCAATATAATTTTGTGCAATTAGGTTTGGTAAATGAGTATTATTGGCGATCAATGGCTTTGATAGTCTGAACTTCTTAGTTTCTATGTCTGAGCTATATGCAGCTTGGATGGACATCTTTTTCGCAGTCAGGACTGCATGTTTGTAATCTCATTATTAAGGGCGACTTTATGACTGTTATTCGATGGTTGCGGAGGGATAGTGACTTTCAACCCACGACCAACCCTCTTCTGCAGGATATCTGGACTATTCTGAGTGAGCTTCAGGGGGTTCAGATCCGGCACATCTATCGCGAGGCTAACTCGGCGGTTGATTGGGTGGTTTCAAGTGTGGCTCAAAATTCAGAGTTTTGGATTTGGAGGCAGGATGATCATTATCCTTTTATCTTACAGCATTTAGTGTATTCTGATTCTTATGGACTCATTCATATTCGTGTTGTATGATCGCTCGTTTGTATAAAAAAAAAAAATAAAAAAAAAAAAGAAAAAGAAAAAAGAAAGAAAGAAAGAAAGGAAGGTGTACCATGGTGCCTCCACCAATCATCCCAATCCAAACCAAAGAACCCAGGCCCACCCTTCCCCCTTTATCGTATATAAAGGGAGGTAGCAGCACCTCAAAAAAGAGAGGAAGCTCCAAAATAAAAACCTAATGAAAGAAATATACTCACATGAGATAAAAAGAAATGTAGGCAAATCTAAAAAGCACCATTTATCTAAATGAGCACAAACGAGCTTAGGTTTCAAAGCACAGCCCTATATATATATATGGTATCGCTGCACACAAGATAGCCCTCCTCCCATTCCTCTCCCTCTGTCTTTCTGGCAGCCATCTCTCTTCCTTGAACGGAACTGCCTTACTTGGGCTGATCCAATCTTCCCTTGCTCCAAATCTGAATGCAGACAGGATTAGTCCCAAGGTACACCCATCTATTCACCGTCTCTCTGTTAAAAATCAGAGCTTTGGATAGATTAGATACAGGAGAACCCATCTCTCTTGATATCAAGTAAAAAAAGGTGGGTGGGAGAGATTGTTGGCCCTAAAAAGGAAAGGGAAGACCAGTGCAACTGTTGAGGGACAGGGAAGAACACCACTCGGTCTTTCTCCCACCCTTTTATCGTGCAGTTATTGTTTGTTTGGATTTTTTTTAAAGAATTTTTTCTCTCTTTTTTTTTCTGTGTGTATTCAAAGGTTAAAGGATGGTTAGATATGACGAGGTCAGCATTTGCATACCTCTGTGAGGATTCCATGGGATTTGTCTGCTGGGCCCGGCTGTGTCTGTGTCCTCCTCTCTCTTATAGGTGCTTGATCTTTTGCAGTTGTGAACGGTTTGCTTTGTCCCTTGCGGAGATTATTTTAACGATAATAGTTTTGAACCAGTCAAAGTTAGGTGATCAAAATATTAACTTTATCCCGTTCTTTATGCCATGCCTCTGTTATATATAGCAGGCATTGATTTGTTCTCGCCACGGTTCGGTTTTCTTCGAGTTTCCCTGTAACACAAGGTGGTCTTTCATTTTGCTCTCTTCTCTGAGGAGAGATCCTTTATGTTATATAGCTCAGATATGGTTACATTGGTGTAAAATCTCATCCGGGGTATCTGCTCGTTTTAGCAGTTTTTTAAAATATAAATGAGTTTTGATTATGTCATCGAATTTTTCTCTTAGACGGGGATGCTTAGATGCGATCACAGTTCTATTAAGAGGCTATAGTGTGCGCTTCTTAATTTTTTTTTTTTGTTTGTTATCATTTTGCCATCAGTGCAGTCATATTGTGTTTAAATTTGTGAGTAGTTATTGAAACTTGAGTTTTGTTCTTATTCTGATATATTTTTTTCTCCCTGCTCCTCTGCTCTTTTCTCCCCTCCTCTTCCTCTCAGATTCTTTCTTTGAGGTTCTTGCTTTGTTTTTGGTGGAGCTTCTGTTAGACTTCTTCATGGAGGGCAAGATATCACGGGAATCCTATTCAACTTCCTACGTTGGAAGTGAGGCCGTCGAATCTAAACCAGTTTCTGAAGACAATGACAGCCAAAAGGGAGGTATCGTTGTTTCCCTGGACGCAATTCTGCCTGATGACCTCCTGGAAAAAGTCCTCTCCTTCTTGCCCATTGCGAGCATAATTCGATCAGGGACTGTATGCAAAAGATGGCATGATGCCGTGCACTCGGGAAGGTTTTCATGGAGTAGCATGCTGCCTCAGAAGCCATGGTACTTCATGTTTACTTGCAGCGAGGATGCTGTCGATGGCTATGCCTATGATCCGAGCCTCCGGAAATGGTATGGCTTCGACTTCCCTTGCATTGAGAAGAGCAATTGGTCTGCCTCCTCCTCCTGTGGACTCGTTTGCTTCATGGATAGCGAGGACAGGAGCAGGATCTTTGTCTGCAACCCAATCACTAAAGACTGGAAGAGGCTTCAGGATGCTCCGGGTGGAAAGCACCCGGACTATAGCGCGGTCGCCATATCTGTGGACCGGAAGTCTCACGGTTACACCATTGCAGTTGCTAAATGTAAGCAGGAGCCTGAGGATTATTACCAATGGGACTTCTCCATCCATGTCTACGAGTCTGAGAGCAAATCCTGGGTCACTCCCTTCAACGAAATTCTGGTGGGATGGAGGGGAGGTGATGAGTGTGTGATCTGTGATGGTGTTCTGTACTACCTGATCTACTCCACTGGCGTTCTGGGAAATGCCGAGCCCCGGCATTGCTTGGTTATGTATGATCTCTCAGGGAGATCATCGCACTTGTCTTTGATGCGCATGGCGATACCGGTACCTTGCTCCCTGACGTGCGGGCGGCTGATGAACCTGAAAGATAGACTGGTTATGGTCGGCGGGATCGGGAAGCATGACCGTCCGGGGATCATCAAGGGGATCGGCATTTGGGAGCTTTATAAGAAAGAATGGCGAGAGGTTGCTCGAATGCCTCATAAGTTCTTCCAAGGATTTGGTGAGTTTGATGATGTCTTTGCAAGCAGTGGCACCGACGACCTCATCTACATACAGAGCTACGGGTCGCCGGCGCTGCTAACCTTCAACATGAGCCAGAAAATGTGGAAATGGTCGGTCAAAAGTCCCATGAACAAGAGATTCCCTCTCCAGCTCTTCACTGGTTTCTGCTTCGAGCCAAGGCTTGAGATCGCTTCTTGATTAGTTTACTTTCATTGCTTCTTATTGGGTAGGCCACAAATGTTATTTTTCATTTTTGGAGCCATGAAAAAATTTCAATGGACCTGAGGTATCTATAGAAAATGTTCATTTTATAGAGAAAATCAAATCCGAGGATGTCGTGAGAGATCTTTTTTTGTTCCTTTTTTTTTTTTTTTTTTAATATATTTGTGGGGGTTTACAGTCTATGATGTGTTTTGGGAGGGTTGATCTAGGAGAAAAGCAAAAATGCTGTCTCCCAGTTCCTGAGGAAGTTTCTTCATATGATGCTGTTCTTATCTCAATGACTGAGTTACTTTCTTTTGTTGTCCCTGGGAATCTAGTTTGATGCAGTATGCATGATGTTAGCCTTTGTTCTTGATCTTTTGTTCTAGTGGGCATTCTTCTGATTATCTTTTGTTGTTTTGAATTAAAGGGACTTGTATTGGTTGTTCTCTCTTTAGAACTACTAATAATGAATAAACTCCAAGCCATAACGGTTGCTCTTAGGTACATGCTCAAATGCTTTGAGCTTTCCTTAGAGCAGCCAACTAGTTGTTTCATACTAATTTTGTTAACCATTTAATTTTGTGGAACTGAGATCATTCAAAAATCATCATAAATCATGACATTAAGTTACTATAACACACATTTCTTTCTTTCAAAAAAAACAAAAAACAAAATTACTATAACCCACTGACTGCATGGCTTACAGTTTCAGCTTGATCGAGCTGTTTCAATTTGGATGGTGTTATATTCCTTCATGCTATCCGTTGCTATAACTCAATTCAACTCATCAAAATCTTTTCTACTTCCTCACTTTGCTTTTTAGTATATGTTTTAAGAATTAACAAAATTTTTTGTGAGTTATCTAATGCAATCCTTCTTCTTTATCCGGAAGCTTGAGACCAGCCTTAGCGAGTTTTTCTTCTTTCTATTTACAACTTTAGCAGACCCATGAAGTATTTGCTCATACTTATTCAAGCAGTTTCAAATCCTAAGAATCTTTCCTAGCTGTTATATTTTTGTTTGCTTCTAAAACCTTTACATATGTATTTAAAAGTCGGCCAAGGCTAATGTTATCTTATGGCTTGTAATCTTGTTGTTCACATTCTTTATGATTGTCCTTCATTTTTTTTTCTCTTTCATGAGTTTCATGCTGCTTTATAGATCACGGGCTACTTAGATGATGCAGGTAAACAATGTCACAACTTGCACTGCACACATAAAACAATCAAGCCCTATAAAGGCAGGTAGGTAGGTAGGTAGGCTTGATATCTTTTTTGCTTATAACTTAGTGCCTTCAGTACCTGATCATTTGGGTCCAATTTATTTTTGGGACTTGGGAGAGGGTGCTCGGCTTTATTGTGCATTAGTTCAGAAGCTTGGCACGAATCAATGCATTGCTCTGTTTGGGCTTGAGGCTTCTCTGTTATCAGATGTTGGCTGAAGTTTAAAAGGGTATCTTGTATTTCCTTGAAATGATTAGGAGTACCCTCATGGAGAAGCCAAGGAAAACTTGGAGGGTTTTGGCTTGTATCTATTTGTGAGGCAGGAGATTCTTTCTTCTTTCCTAGCCAACAGCCAAAAAGAGGTAGCTGAGCTCGGACATGGGGAGAGGATAGGAAAGCCATGGAAGGGGAGGGAAGGGGGAGCAAACAAAAAAAAAAACAAATAAGAGAAGGAAACAAGGGATCTCTGGCTCTTGAAGTGGCATCGGTTGACCCAATGAGGAAAGATGACATCCATTGTCCTCGGGCTTTGGTGTGGACGATGGTGACAAGCGGCACCAAAGTTAGGACGCTTTAAGCTGAGCTATGTTGGGGGGGAGGGGGGGCCCTCGCGGCTTCCTCCACTTCTTCTGGCGAGGAGGTGTCAGCTGGTGGCTCCGGCCAGGCCATTGTCTCTGCCACCCAGACCGGGACTGCCCTGAGTTGCCGCTGCTTTCTATGGTTACGAGCTTGGAAGAGACACCTTGTACCAGTTTGAGCTGGTGGTGGCCTTTCTTTGTTTAAAGCGTGCCATCTTTGCCTTTGCACAGGGATTCTGCTGCAAATATTCTTTTGAATTTTCTTCCGAATCTTCTCGTAGATTTACTTAAATAACCTTTTTTTTTTTTTTTTTTTGTCTATTGTTGGGGGGTGTGGCGGGTGGGTGGAGGGTGTTCGAGAGGTCGGTTTCATCTTCCATTAAAGCGTCTTAGCCTTCAGAGCTACCAGCAGAGGTGTCACGGAGCTGAAATATGGGTGTCCGTTGGATTTACTAAATAACCAGTTGTCTTATAAGCGATGCATTTTCCCCCAGCTACACATTCGGCATAGGTTAAGTTTCACTCTTTCTTTTTCTTTTTTTTTAATCGAACTATGATTTTTTTTTTTTTTTTTTTGGGGCCATCTGGAATATAGACCAAGAATCTTTAAGTCTTATGATTTTTTTTATATATAAAGAGTTTAAAGATGATAAACCACATCAAATGACTCCAATGATTTAAGGAATCTTCATTGTTCAATTAAGAAAAAGAAGTAGCTCTCTTATAATTACATTAAATGTAGTATATTTATATATGTATGCATTATATATGTGCATGGAGAGATGACTTGAGTTGACTCTACTAGGATTGATCTTTACTAGTGAGACCTAAATTGAAGGAGTTTCACATTGATGATTCGAGCCTTTACAGCTGCATGAGTCTAAATTTGAATTGTAATGTCTCCTACTCTGCATAGGCTATGAGCTACATTGATCCTGGATACTTGTATAGGGTTAGATAATGCCTTTTAGTTAATTTTTTTTGGGGTAAAATACTTGATTATTATAAATATTTTGGATCCAATACATAACTAATGTTGACTAGGAGATAATGCATGCAAATGGGCACTTTTGAAGTTAAGTACTATAAACCAAACATAGTATTGATTTCATATCTGAATTTAAACTCATAGTCCAATGAGGACACTAAAACTTAAAGAAGATTAGTATGTGAAAGCTAATATTGGTACATTGGGTGTTTTCTAGTTCCTTGTATAAGGCTAAACATCTTAGGTGATATATTTCTGTTAACCTCTGGGGCAACGACCTAAATTATGATAAATATATTATAGGCTATACTCTTCTTGGAAGGAAAAATAATTTTTTCTTATAAAATATAAATTGAAATAAAAAATTAAATAAAAAATTTATATTATTAATCATGATTTATATTGACCTCATATTAATTTTGGTGAAACATAAAATAATTAAGTATTATACTAATATCATTTCTATTAGGTTAATCTATTTCAGGTTACTCATCATGAAATAATACACTTCTGACAACCAAAGATATATTGTAATTCAAAATGAAAGGTATTACAGTTATTGTATAGTAATCACATTATTCTTCACTGAACTTAAGTCTTCTCAATCACTGGACGTTCCTCATACGTTTCATGTTTTATGGTCCATTCGATAAAATGACTTTCAAGTTTAATTATATTTGCATTGTTTTGAACTGGATTCAATTGTCTTACAATTTTCTATTTATAACTCTACGATATTTTGAATCATTACTAGATTTTGCTCTTAAACTATATATCTTCGGTTGCCTTCGGATTGGATACCAATTTCAGTTGCCTTCGGATTAAATATTTGTTTCTGTTGCCTTTCAGATTGGCTTCCTGGTGCTTATTTTGGCATACTTGTTCTTATGTGGAATGCCAATTTCATCTACCTTTCTGTGTGGCTTCCTGGCGGTTACATGTGGGTTGCTGGTTGTTGAAATTAGCTTACCGATTTTACTTTCTCTTCGGATTAGCTCCCTGGCTCTTGATTATTTTTTTTTGCATGCTGATCTTTAGATTGGGCTGTCAGATTTTTAAAGCCTTCGACTGAAAATTTCAGTAATCTAACATTGGCTTGCTGGATTCATTTTTGGGCTGCCAGATTTTTGGAGCTCTCTGTTGGAAGCTTCAGAATTCAAAAGTTGGCATGCCGGATTTGGTTTATGGCTTGCTGGATTTTTGGAGCTTTCTACTGGCTCTCTGGTGGATGTTTCAGAGTTCAAATTGGCATGCTAGATTTGATTGTTGGCTTGCCGGTTTTTGGGTTCCTTCTATTAGTACTTTGCCTCGCTTAATTCTAGCCTGCCGGTTTTGAATTCTGGTCTGCCGGATTTCAATGTAGGCTGCTAGTTTTTGTAATTGACATGCTGCTTTTTCATTTGACTTGCCATTTCATGAAACTGGATGTCATTCTCGTTGAATTTTTTGGACGTTTTGCTGACTGATTCTTGCTCCAATTTTTCTGTCCAATAATTCTTTGTTGGGGCTTCCTTGATTCTTTACTTGGGCATCTAAACTCTGGAGTTAAGCAACCTAATTTTAATCTTGGATGGCCAGACTCCTTAGCTAAGCTTGCCAAGTGTTATTGTTGTTGCTGCCATCTCTCTCTCTTCTCTATTTCACAACGGTCATGCAACGGATATATTTTTTTGTCTTGTTATAAATGGTGGTGTTGAACTGTGTTTCAACAAAGATTTTTAAGAAAAGAAAAAGAAGAAAAATATCAGTGAAAAATATTGAGAGAAAAATTATTTGAAAGAGAGATTTGTTAAAGGTGTATTAAAGTATTGTTTTGATTGTTCTAAACCTATCGGAGTTCATTTATTACTGATTCTTGAAGTGGTGTTAAAGCTCCATCTACCCTCATTGAAGAGCATTCAAATCTTTCTTGAAGACTTTGCTGCATCATTGTCAGCTCCCCCTTTTCTCTGGGGCCACCGACAACACATCTGCACACCTATGGTAATCAGATAGAGTTTTACTAGTCTTTATGTAGCGCTCCATAAAGAGCTAGAGAACCCCAACAAATTATCATAAGTGGCAGACATTAAAAATATATCCTGTTAAAAACTTTTTATTATCAGCTCAATTATATATGCACATCACTCAAATCAATACTAAGCATCAACTTGCTCAGATAATATTTTCATAACATTCCTCAGGCAGTTTACAAGATCACATTCACAATCGACATCAAATCATAAGTACATACATCATGCTCATAATTTTCTTCAAAATATAAGTCTCGTATTCATATCCAAAAAGTCAGATACATCATTACATCTCACAGTACACATACACATATGCAAATATACAAATATCATCCCCTATCTTAATATACATGGCTATCATCTATACACCCTTGCATCCAAGCAAGTTTCATCAGCTAAGGGTCCGGTCCTATTTATCCTTTGATCCTGGCAGAAATACTCACTGATCTGAAAGTAAATTTCAATCATAAAGGGGTGAGACCTAAGTCCCAGTGACTGGATAACCATCTAATCATAGAGAAATAGAGAACCATAACCTCATATTTTCAACCGTATGCTGATACTATATAGCTTATATAACTCAAAGTATATTTTTAACATGATATCAGATAAAGTAAAATGTAGCTTATTCTTTAAATAATATACCAGTACTGAAATACTCTACAATAACTTTCCACTGAAAGAAAACTCATCAAGAATAAAAACCCATGTATTACAATATAAAGATATGCATTCTTTACCTATAGCCCGGACTTTCTTTATTAAATTCTCAGATTCCCATTGGGATCTGCCTGCCCACTGGCATCTCATACAAAGTTCCCTTCTTGGGATAATTACTTAGCTCACTGGCCCTTTTTAAATCACAATATATACTTTTAAATCTCATGCTACTGGACTGTGTGTGTAATGCCTCTGAGGTACCATCCTACAGTCGCTCTCCTATAGGTGTACTCTCATTGGGTGCATGACTAGTAACAGGATCCCCGCATAAATAGCACCCCTTACCCGTGCGGTTCACTCGGCAAAGTGCTCTGTTCCTTAACTCTGGAACCTCGGGTTTTCTTTCTGCCCCCACGGGCTATATATATAGTAACCAGCTCCATTGAGCTATGATTTATTCCCTCACGGGCTGCTTACAACCTGCCCCACTGGCTTGGTCAAGCGTGCACTCACCACTGATTCCAAGGTTCATCGTACGATCGAATCGCAAGAAGGTGCCGGCTCAATAGTAGTATGCAATGCTCATGCTACAGTACAGTCTAAAGGGTGATCAGTCCCATAGCTGCCTGTTGCTCAGTATGATACATACATCAAAATATGTCATTTGTAAAGCTTTATCATGCAAATATGTCATGTATGCATCAACCATCCCCTCATCGAAACTCATGCTTATGTCTTTATGCTTAAAACTCAAGCTCAAAACTCATGTATCAGAATATCATGTACTAGGTTCTCATTTCTCAAATTTAAAACATACACAATACTCTACTAAATATAACATACCACAACTAGGTATTAATCTCATTATACTAGCTCAAATTAACTTCTCATTGCTAGATAAGAAACCCACTCACCTTAGCAGGTTACTCCTCAATTGGTACTCAACTCCGGTATTCCGGCTTTCGGGAATAACCCTCTTGACCTACGTCAACCTGAAGCCAAGAGAAACCCCAAGCTTTTCTTTCCTTTCCTCTTTCTTTCTCCTTTTCCTCTTCTTCCTCTTCCTCTCTTTTCTTCTCTTCTTTCTCTCTTTCTTTCTTTTCTCTGGCTGAACCCATGTTTTCCTTTTTCTCTAATGACTTGGGGACCAAGTCATGAGTAACTTAAGGGCTAAGGCATGCCAAATTCCTATTTTGCCCTCAAATACTCTTAATGCATGCTTTTTGAACAACACATGACTCACTTATAACCATGATATTTTGCCCTTAGATTTTTTTTCCAAATTGCCCTTAGCACAATTAGCAATTGACATCGAAGCCTTTTCCCAATTTGCCCCTGATATAGCAATTTTTTAATTGATGTATAGCCTAGATTATCATTTCTCATTCAAATCGATACTTTTATATAATATTTCTAAGAAAAGACCTCATCAACTTGAAGAGCTCGATTTTAGAAATCCAACGGTTCAAACGACACTCAAATCAAACTTCAAAAGGAATAAATATGAAAATTTTAAGATTTAACCCAGGAAATCTTCCATCTTAGAGTCTGCTCTAATAGATTTAGAGTCGGCTCCCGCAAAAATTAGAGTCGGCTCTAATACGAGGCAGAAATGCTAACTTTCTATTTTTCCAATAGAGTTGACTCCCCCTTCTGCAGGAGCCGACTCTAAAGCGTGCCGGAAGTTTAAAACTGTGCTAGAGTCGACTCCACTCCAATTAGAGTCGACTCTAATTACTAAAAACATCACTTAAGGATCAAATTAAACTTGATTTTTCTTGTGATTTAAGCCTATTAAAACTTAAATCTCTCAATTTCTTAAATCAAACTCATTAGCACCCAAAAATATACTCATTTACTCCAAAATTTCTTCTCTTTACATTTATCAAATGGCCAACATGCCCACACTTCATTGAAACCCTTCAACTTTTATTTCAAATGAAAAATGCCATTAATATTTTTAATAAATTACAAGATTTTCAGGATGTTAGAGTCATTAAAAGAAAGAAGCTATTTCAGGTTGAGCTATTCAAGTTGCTAAGTATATTCTTATTGTTTAATCTACTCATTTATTAGGAGCATCATATATTAAACACTCTATTACTTATGCTTTGATTTATTTCATAGTTGTGAAATATGATTGGGTAGAGGTCTGCATGGATTTGTATTTGTAAGGCTTACTTGTACCTGAAAATAAGTTTGCTAGCTAGGTAGGCTAGTGGTGATTAGTAAAAATATCCAAGGTATTCTTGAGAAGTGAATGTAGGTGCAAAGTTGGCACCGAACCACTATAAATATTATGTGTTTGATTGTTATATTTTTATGTGATTGTTTGCATATTAGTTTTACTTCATTACACAATATTTATTTGTAAAAGAAATATAAGTGCATATACTTGATAGCGATTAAATTTTAAGAAACCCAATTCTCCCTTCTCTCTTGGGTTGCTAGATCTGGGCAATAAGTGGTATTAGAGCAGGTGCTCATATTATTAAGCCCTAAAAAGCTTAGAGCTAAAGATTATGGCAACCTTATTGAGTGAGGGACAATCCACTAATAGGCCACCTCTATTTAATGGCACAAATTATGGATATTGAAAAGCTAGAATAAAAATTTTCATTCAAGTACTTGACTATGACCTATAGAGTATCATAGTAAATTATCTCCACACACCCACGACTAGATTAAATGACACGGAGATTTCTAAACCGGAAACAAAATGGAATAAATATGATAATAAATTGGCACAGCTCAATGCTAAGGCCATGAATGTTTTATATTGTTCATTGGATCATAATGAATTTAATCGCATATCTACTTGTTTATCTGCTAAGAAAATATTGGATATATTAGAGGTTACCCATGAGAGTACCAATCAAGTAAAAGAATCTAAGATAAATATGCTTGTTCATAAATATGAACTATTTAAGATAGATTCTAGTGAATCAATTTCTGAAATGTTTACTAGATTTACTTATATTATTAATGGGCTTAAGAGTCTTGGTAAATCATATACTAATACTGAACTTGTGAGGAAGGTATTACAATCTTTGCCTAGGTCTTGGAAGGCCAAAGTCACTGCTATTCAAGAGGTAAAGGATCTAAATGCTTTACCCTTGGAAGAATTGTTGGGATCCCTAATGACTCATGAACTTCAAGTTAAGCAATATACTGATGAGGATGAGTCAAGGAAAAGAAGAACAATGGCTCTCAAAATTTTTGAACAAAAAGAGGAGTTAGATGAATCAGAGGATGAAAGTGATGATGAGGATATAGCCCTCATTACTAGAAAGTTTAAAAGATTTATGAAAAGGAGAAAATTTGAAGGTAAAACAAAACCATTTATAAGAGGAGATGGAAACAAAGAAAAAGAAAAGGAAATTATATGTTATGAATGCAAGAAGCTGAGACACTTTAAATCGAAATATCCACAACTTAAGAAAGGTATCAAGAAACTCAAGAAGACGGCAATGATGGCTACATTCTAAAAATTTAAGCTCCGAGGGAGATGAAAAGAATGAAGTGACTAATCTTTACTTCATGGCGGATAACGAGGAGGTAAGTCCAAGTTTTCTTGATGATTTCTCATTTGAAGAATTGCATGGTACCTTTTATGAGTTAGTTGATGATTTTACTAATCTTAGTTTTAAAAATAAAGATTTAAAAAATCAAATGCAAAAATTAATTTTACAAATGATAACTATATTAAAGAAAATGAATCTTTGAAGAAAGAAAACAAAGATTTGAAAAATGAAGTTGATAGACTTAAACCTATAGTTGATAAATTTACTTTAAGTTCTTTGAAATTAAATATGATTTTAGATAGTCAAAAGTCTATTTTTAATAGAGCTGGATTAGGCTACAATCCCCTTAAAAATATAAGTTTTTGAAAAATATTTTCATACATGCTGGTTAATCTTCTAATGTTACATGTTTCAAATGTGGTTTGAAGGAACATAAGTCCTATGCATGCGATAGTATTAAGAAAGCTTGGATTCCAAAAGAAACCATATCATCTAACCCCAAAGGACACAAGAAAGTTTAGGTACCTAAGACCAAGATGTGACATTATGTTTGCAAGTGTGTCTTGCAACCCGTGGATCTAAACGAAAGTGGTATCTTGATAGCGGGTGTTCGAGACACATGACGGATGATGAATCACAGTTCATCACTTTGGAAGCTAAAGATTGAGGTATGGTCATCTTTGGAGATAATAGCCAAGGTAAAATCATTGGTACTGGTAAAATTGGTGTCATACCTTATACATATATTGATAATATCTTGTTAGTTAGTGGTTTAAAGTATAAATTATTAAGTATTAGTCAATTATGTGACAAAGGTTTTAAAGTGATTTTTAAATCATCTGTTTGCATTGTTTCAAATCCTACTGATAATTGCATGAAACTTATTGGTCATAGGCATTGAAATGTTTATACTGTTGACTTGAATAATTTAAATAATCATGACTTTGATTGTCTAGTTGTTATGAATGCTAAAATTGATGAATCTAGTTGGTTATGACATCGTAGACTTGCGCATGTTAGCATGGATCTTCTTTCAAAACTATTTAAAAAGGATTTAGTCAAAGGTTTACCAAAATTAAATTTTAAAAAAGTAGGATTTGTGATGCATGTCAACTTGAAAAACAAACTAAAATTTCATTTAAATCTAAAAATGTGATTTCAACTAATAGGCTATTGAAATTACTGCATATGGATTTATTTTGGCCGACTAGAACTACAAGTAGGAGGAAAGCGATACAGTTTTGTAATTATCGAAGATTTCTCTCGATTTACTTGGGTTTTATTTTTAACTAGAAAATATGAAGCATTTTTGGTATTTCAAAATTTATTTAAAAAGATTACAAATAAAAAGAGAGTTTCGGTTTTATCAATTCAAAGTAATCACGGAAAAAAAATTTGAAAATCATTTCTTTAAAAGTTTTTGTAATGAGCATGGCATTAATCATAATTTTTATGCACCTAGGATACCTCAATAAAATGGGGTGGTTGAAAGAAAAAATCAAACTTTGAAAGAAATAGCCCATACCATGTTGTGTGAGAGCAATCTTCCAAAGTACTTTTGGGTTGAAGCAATCAATACCTCATGTTACATTTTAAACCGAGCTTTGATTAGACCTATTTTGAAAAAGACCTCTTATGAGCTTTACAAAAATAGAAAACCCAACATTGCATATTTTTGTATTTTTGGATGTCAATGTTTTATCTTGAATAATAAAAAATCAAATCTTGACAAATTTGATGCAAAATCTGATGAATGTATTTTTTTTGGTTACTCTTCTTCTAATAGAGCTTATAGAGTTTTCAATAAAAATGCTTTAGTGACTAAAGAATCAATTCATGTTGTTTTTGATAAAACTAATGATCTTTCAATAAGGGAGAGAAAGGCTATTGATGATGCAGGAGAAATTAAAAATCGTGAAGAAACTCACTTTGGAAGAAAAACAAAACTCAAATGTTCAAACCAATCAAGAAGAGATAAATCATGAAGAACCTCAAGGTAATCATAATTTAGAAAGAGGTTGGAGGTATGTACACAGTCATCCAAAGGAATTTATTATTGATGATCTCTCGCATGGTGTTAGAACTAGATCTGCACTTAGAGATACTTATAATAACTTAGCTTTTGTGTCTCATATTGAACCTAAATATTTTGATAATGTTAAGAATGATATAGAATGGATCAATGCTATGCATGATGGGTTGAACCAATTTGAAAGGAATAATGTATGGACATTAGTTGATAGACCACATGATCATTCAATTATTGGGACTAAGTGGGTATTTAGAAACAAGTTGGATGAATATGGTAACATAGTTAGAAATAAAGCAAGACTAGTAGCTAAAGCTTATTGTCAAGAAGAGAAAATTGATTTTGATGAAGCTTATGCTCCTGTTGCTAGACCAGAAGCTATTAGATTGTTACTTGTTTTTGCATGCTTCATGAATTTCAAGCTATATCAAATGGATGTTAAGAGTACTTTCCTAAATAGATATATTGCCGAGCAAGTGTTTGTTGAACAACCATCAGGATTTGAGAACCACTTATTTTTAAACCATATTTTTAAATTGAACAAAGCACTGTATGGTTTGAAGCAAGCTCCTCGAGCGTGGTATGATCGATTAAGCAAATTCTTGATTAGCAATAAATTCATTAGAGAAAATGTTGATACAACGCTTTCATTAAAAGAGAAAATGATGATATGCTTATTGTTCAAATTTATGTTAATGACATCATTTTTGGTGCTACTAATGAAATATTATGTCAGGACTTTGCAAAGCTAATGCAAGGAGAGTTCGAGATAAGCATGATGGAGGAGTTAAACTATTTTTTGGACTACAAATCAAGCAAAGTGATGATGAAATCTTTATTTGCCAAAGCAAGTATATCAAAGAAATGTTAAAAAAGTTTGGCATGGAGACTTCCAAGTATATAGGTACACCTATGAGCTCTTCTTGTAGATTAGACTCTTGTAGTACTAATAAAAATGTTGATATAAAATTATATAGAGGCATGATATGATCTTTATTATATTTAATTGCTAGTATGCTAGATATATTATTCAGTGTTTGTATGTGTGCTAGATATCAGGCTAACCCTAAGGAACCTCATTTATTAGCTGTTAAGAGAATCTTTAAATATTTGAGTGGTTTAGTAAACTTAGGATTATGGTATAACAAACAATATATCGACTTAATGGGATACACTGATTCAGACTTTGTAGGTTATAAATTAGATAAAAAAATCTACTAGTGAAACTTGCCAATTTTTAAGTGTTAATTTAATCTCATGGTTTAGCAAGAAACAAACTTCAGTAACATTGTCCATAGCTGAAGCTGAGTACATTGCAACTGAAAGTTATTGTGCTTAAATCTTGTGGATTAAACAACAACTAGAAGACTATGGAATTAAACTTAAAGATATTTCAATAAAATGCAATAATACTAGTGCTATCAATTTAACTAAGAATCCTATTCAGTACTCTAGGATAAAACACATAGAGATTAGGCATCATTTTATTAGAGATCATGTTAATAATGGTAATATTGTGCTTGAGCATGTTTGTATTGATTTGCAGCTCACTGATATTTTTACAAAACCTCTTAATGAATCAAAAATTTATGAAATTAAAAGAGAGCTAGATATACTTGATCCTACTATTTAATGAGCTGTTATGATTGTTTAATTTATATATACTCTTGTACTCATTATCATTACATAAATTTTATGTCATATGAATCACAACTATTTGATCCTCATATTCCTTACTTTTGATATTTTTATTGAATTAATTTCAAATTATTTCGGCTGATGTATTGAATGAATGAAATCCTTTGTTTTTAATTTCCCTAGCCTACCGGTTTTAGCATTTTGGCATCCCACTTTTTAGAGTGGAATACCAAAAATATGAAACCGGTCTTCCAGTTTTTGT